>JAKWJL010000016.1:0-375430 GCA_023383405.1 Chaetomium cochliodes | reverse complement strand
GACTGTCACCAACAACATCGTGGAATCCGCATTCCATCGCCAACTCAACGCCTGCATCGGCCACACGACAGACCATTGCAACTATGGCTGCGAGGGGCGTTTCGGTGCTCAAGTTTGTCGGCACCGTGTCGCTCGGTGTCCTGACAGTGAGTTTCCCTTTCCCGCTCTCTTTCCCCGCGCGGCATGGATGGATGATGCAGGCAGCCGGGACGACTGCATTCTACGTTTTGCCACAGCATACCACACAGCAATACAATACTAACCTTTTGTGTGATCTAGGGCCTCTCCTACACACTCACCTCGCTCACGATCCCCGCGCTCCTGACCCTCCCCTCCGCCGGCTCCGCAGCACGGGCCTTCGACATCCTGACCACCACGGCAACCCGCCACGCCCGCTCGCTCGCCGCAGCCTCCTCCTCGGCCTTCGTGCTCGCCTACATCTTCTCGCCGCGCCCGCTGCGCCACCCCTACCTGCTCTACGCCTCCGCCCTCGTCCTCGGCTCCCAGCTCGCCGCCACCGACCTGCTCGTCCCTTACCTCCTCGCCCTCGGCCCGGCCCGCCCGGTCTCGCCTTCCGCGGCGGCCGCCGCGGCCGCCCAGAGGCGCCAGAAGGAGAAGCGCCAGCGGGAGCGCGAGCAGCGCGCCGCTGCGGCGAGGGCGCGCATGGAGGCTAGCTACGAGGTGCTTGGTGGGTTTGATGCGCACAGCGAGGGCAGTGCCGAGGAGCTGGAGGAGGAAGCGGATGTGAATGGTGAGCAGGTCAGGGCGCAGGTCGAGGTGTTCCTGCAGAGGCAGGTGGTGCGCGGAGCGCTGGCGGGGCTGGGGTTCTTCCTGTCTGTGGTGGGTATTTGGGGGGATGGGATTGTTGCCCCCGTTTATGGGCAGGTGATTATTGAGGTTTAGGGGACGAGAGATGCTGGGTGGTTGGGGAGGCGTGCGAGATTGTTGGATGAGATCTGAAATTGCGTGGTTCCTGATTGCTGATGGATGCATGGGGTGTTGCGGAGCTTCTGCTATTACATGCGAGAGAAACATCTTCGCTCTTTTTTTTTTTTTTTTGGTCTTGCACAAAAATTTAAACTACTCGCCGCTTTTACTGAGAGACTGTATCTACAAACAAATGGAAGTCGATACTATGGTTTAGGCTCGGTGATCCTCTGGACATTGTGGATAAGAGCGTGCTTGGTGATTGTTTCTGGTTGCACTGAAGTCGAAGATACAAGTCCTTCTTCTTTCCTGCCAGGAGAGCCTTGGGTGACACAACCTTGGTAGTCACCTCCATTGCGATTTTGATGCAGCATCTAATGTTGGGCCATCCCAAACCATGGACTGGGAAGTAGCGGGCATGTGGCGAGCGAAGTGCAGAGGAAAGAGTAACCCAATACACAACAATCCCAAACTTCCCATCTTACTGCCGTCGAGTCCTTCACTCCGTTCGCGCCAAAGGGCTTCTAGGTCGTTATGAACCGCCACTTTGTCTTTTGTTCATAATAATAGTATTTCTTGTCTTACCGCTGGTCAATAATACGTTCGTTAGGCACAGCAGTTGCCATCCCAGTCGGCACCGGTTCCCGACACTGCTATCGTTTCCCCTCTGTGTAATCTCATCCCTCGACTATGGCCGGAGGAAAATGGCGCGAACGGTTTCGCAGAGCCCGTAATCGCCTTCTCCGCCGACGAGGCCCATACCACCACATTGAGGACAGCCCAACTTACGCTCCAAGCGGTCCTCCTTTTCAACAGGCGGCTGGGGCGCCAAGTGACCAGCACATACCCGTCATACAGATTGGGCCGAACCAACCGTCGTACTACTACCCACCGTTTCGCCTTCAAGACAACCTCGGGGGCCACCATGCCCCAAACCAGACAACCTTTGACCTCAGCCTGCCGGTCCCGTCGTGGGGGATATCGCCTGGATACCCAACACGATCGTCCCCCAAAAACTGGTCCCCGAAAGACTGGTCCTCGAAGAGCCTGTCCCTCAGGGGCTCCTCTCCTAGGAGCTCTTACAAGAGCTCGTCGCACAAAAGCTCGTCGCACAAAACATCCTCGTCAGCCAAAACCTCCTCATCAGCCAAAACCTCCTCGTCAGCCAAAACATCGGGCTCCGACCCCCAGCCAGACCCACCCAAGCCCAAGACACCTCGCTCGGTGATATCCCTCGTGTCCTCCCCGGTCTCAACAAAAACACATCGCGGCAGCCATCGCAGCTCGCGCTGGTCCTTCGGCAGCAACCGCACCCTGCGCGCCGCGCGGCCGGGCATCTCGCACTTCACGGCCGACGACGCGGACCGTGCTCTCCCCAGCGGCATGACGCCCCCGCGGGCCCCTACCGGCCCCGTTACGCCTCCCAATTCTCGCGCTCGCCGGCCGCCTTCTCTCGCCGAGCACGAGCATGAGCACGAGCACGAGCGCGAGCACGAGCTGTCGCTTACCCCTCCTGGCTCGCGTCGTCGGCCGCCCTCCGTCGCCGCCCGCGGAGGGTACCTCCCCACGCCGCCGCCTTCGCCGCCGCTTTCTCCTTCTGAGTGGTGCTGCCGGGCCTGTGAGGTGAGTGGTGGTGGTGGTGGTGGTGAGAAGGCAGAGAGGGGAGATGGGGCCCAGATTGGACGGCAGAGTCAGTTTGGGTCTGGAGGTCATAGTCCAGCTCGGACCGAGGACGGGACGAGGCTCCGGGGAAGGAGTATACGGGAGCTTTTTGGCTCGGGCGGGGGCCGCTCGCCGCTGTCTAAGCGTGGGAGCTGGACGCCGGGGCTGTCATCGGCTTTTGGGTGAGGGGCTGCGCAGGTTCACTACGTAGGTGGTGTTGCGGCTGGGTATTCCGGTTGGGTCTGGGTTAGGTGTCGATCAAGGGAAAGCAGAGGGACGGAGACTCCTGCAACGTTCGGATGGGGGATTGTCCGCGGCAATATGGTTCGGCCGCCAGCTTTTGAGGGGCGGGAGATCGATTGTTGGAACATATGTCGGTCTTATAGGGAGTTTGGGAGTCTAGCGGTCCTTCTAGATACATATCTATCTCAGCGAAAACCTCAATCCCCGTTCGTCTCTCGCCCATTTGTCATTACGCGTGTTCGACCGCGTCTCGACGAAGACAAAGCGAAAAGAAAACAGACGAAAAAAAAAGGAAAAACTCCAGGTAAAGAAAACGATAAGATGGCGAGAAATAGAAACAGTTTCAAAGTAATTGCCAGCCGTTCTAGAAACTTGGCAAGGATAGGAATATAGGCCAACATTATTTTCTCCTTCCAGATTGACTATCGCGACCGAACTGGGAAGCGGGCGGCTTGAGCAAACCTCCACAACTGGCAAGTGTTCGGCTATCCGGAGATTGCACACCTAGGAGCAGTTACGAATCCACTACTCCAACAAATAGCCAGGGCAAGATGGCCGAGCGGTCTAAGGCGCTGTCTTCAGGTTTCCAAAAGAAACTTGGCAGTCCGAAAGGGCGTGGGTTCGAATCCCACTCTTGTCATAAACTTTTGCTCCTGTTTCCTTGACACTCCGAGAAGGGAGGTGGAAGTGGTGCGTGAAGGGTTCTTTTTTGTTGTCTGTCATATTCGTGCCATATTTGCGCTAGAAATGTTGCCATCATATCAAGTCCATCCGTTCTCTAAGTACACAGGAGTGTTCTCTGGCGCGCAATCTGCGCGTCATTCCTTCGGACGATGACGAGCCCCCAGTTTCAGCGCCCACGAAATTGACCGTCAACTCTTGTTTTTTTCGGGACGCAGTGTCAAGAGGCGGCATGGCCCGTTTCTCCAGAGTGGTTGCTCAAAGAAGTGCTCGATGGCATCCTTTCTCGTGTTACAACTTTAGGATCTGAACCCCTGATCTTGGCCCGCCACGTCAAAATAAGCACAACTTCAAAGAGACCACTCAAACGGCAGCGCCCGCTTCCCGTGTCTCAAAGGAGGGATCCAAGGCGCTGCCTCTCGAAATGCCATTGCAACGGTTTGCAGGAATCCCACGGCGCTTCGGCATTGATGCTATTGCCGTGCTTGCCTATCCTGGTTTATTTCGTATTCTCCGGCCGCTTCGTTTGCTTTGCCATTGTAGCGTGTTTGTTCGTCCGAGACAATAGTAGTCGTACGACATGGGGCGATGACAGGATTCGAGACACGCTGAGCCAATCTGTAGTCCTTGACCCGGGTTGTCTTTCCCACCCCGCGAGTATAAACACTAGTAGAGAGCTAGGAAACGTATCAGACGAGACGTTTCAAGTCCTGACTCTCTAGATCGCCTGCCGTGGCGGCTCGAGCACAAATCGCCACCTTCCTTTGAGGTCTTGACTCAAGACTCGAGCTACAAATATCACGGTCTACGGGTTAACTCAGTCGAGGAGTCTGAGAGAGTATCGGTTTGCTGAGACTGCTAAAGTCTCGCTTTAAGGGCCACAGTTGGGGTTTTGAGGCGGCCGATATCCAGCGGTGTTTCTGTTGCTCGATCCCTCGCTTTCGAGCTTCAGCCCGCCCTCCTACAAGATGCACTGGAGTCTTGCCACATTCGTTACGGTTTTGGCCGTCCCTACCCTGGGATACCTTCAACCTCCGTTGTTGAACCCACGCCATCAACGGCATGCAGCCCGTGTTGACAACCAGACGGCTCAAAACCAGACGCGATCACCGTTTCTCAACGAGCAGTCGAGTGGTAAGATACGTCATCGACTTTAGTAAGGGGTCAACTCACTGACACGACCAGGCTTCGCCGTCAATGGCTCGGCCATCCCGCTGGTTGACTTCGACGTGGGCGAGTCCTATGCTGGACTGCTGCCCACCGGTAATGATACCAGTCGCCAGCTGTACTTTTGGTTCTTTCCTTCCACCAACCCGGTCGCCCAAGAGAAAAAGGAGATCCTGATCTATCTCACTGGCGGCCCGGGGTGCTCATCAATTGGCGAGCTCCTCCAGCTCAACGGCCCCATCTCTTGGCAACCGGGAACCTTCCAACCAGTCCAGAACAAATTCAGCTGGCACCGCCTCACCAATGTCGTCTGGATCGATCAGCCGGTCGGGACGGGATTCTCGCAGGGCACCCCCACGGCCACCAGCCAGGCGGACGTCGCCCAGGATTTCCTCGGGTTCTGGCAGAACTTTGTCGACACGTTCACTCTCCAGGGGTACCAGGTGTCCGTCACCGGCTCGTCGTACGGCGGCATGTATGCACCATTCATCTCGAGCGCCATGCTCGACCGCAACGACGCGAGCTACTTCAACGTTTCGGGCATGGCCGTTTGGGACGGGTTGTACTCCAAATTCCCTTTGGTCGAAGACATCCCGGTCGCCAGGTACGTCGACAAGTGGAAGGAGGAGCTTCCCTTCAACGACACCTTCAAGGCCAGCATCAAGGCGATCGACGAGCAGTGCGGGTACACGGCGTACCTCGACGAGTTCCTCGTCTTCCCACCCAAGGGACCGCAGCCCGCCATCATGCCGGGCGAGGACCCTGCCACTGGCATGGCACGTCCCGAGTGTTCTTTGTACCTCGCCACCTTTCTAGCCGCCAAAGAGCTCAACCCGTGTCTCAACCCCTTCGACGTCACCTCAAAATGCCCCGTGCTGTTCGGTTAGTACTCCCACCCCCCTCTCACACCCCTACACCCCTCCCACCCTGCCACCCCAACTAACACCCCCTTTCCACCTTCCAGACCCCCTCGGCTTCACCGGCGGCAGCTTCACGCTCCCGCCCACCTTCCCCACCCCCTACTTCGACCTCCCCGCGGTCAAATCCGCCATCCACGCCCCCGCCAACACCACATGGGCCTTCTGCCAGGACATGGCCACGCACCCGGTCTTCGTCGGCGGGGTCGACACTTCCCTCACCGCCGGCCCCGGCAGCCAGCCGGTGCTGCCGGGGGTGATTGAGCGCACGGGCAACGTGATCCTGGGGCACGGGTCGCGGGATTTCTTGGTGCTCCCCGAGGGCACGCTGTTGACGATTCAGAATCTGACGTGGGGTGGGCGGCTGGGGTTTGCGGAGGGACCAGAGAAGGTGTTGTTTGTGCCGGCGGCGGAGGGGGGGGTGCGGGTGCTGGGGTGGTGGGCTCGAGTCATAGGGAGAGGGGGTTGACCTGGTTTGGGGCGGCGATGGCGGGGCATTTGCTGGCGCTGGATCAGCCGGCGGTGGCGTTTCGGATGGTGGAGGTGTTGTTGGGGCGGGTGGAGGGGTTTGAGAGTACGGTGCCGTTTACGGTGGATATGGGTGGTGGTGGTGGTGGTGGTGGTGGGCAGCCGGCGGAGGGGGTGGTTCTGGGGAAGGGGACGGTGGATGTTGGGGGGACGGTTCGGTATGCGTATACGGGGTGGTATGGGAATGGAACGACGGGGTATGGGGGTGGAGGAGAGGGGGAGGGAGTTGCGTGAGGTGGTGATGGATGCGATGGGTTAATGGTTGGTGTCTTCTTTTCTTTTCTGTGAGAAGGGGTTTTAATTAAGACTTTGAAGATGTCAGACACTACCTGCACTTCTTGTCTTATTTAGGTACTCTTGTAGATGGTTTTCGTCTTTCTTTTTATTCCCTCGAAATAATTACTCCAAATGAAAAAATAAACGAGGAAGAAAAGAGAAAAAGGGAATTGACTGCTTGTTTCATTCATGGAACTGAGAAGCTGGAGGTGACCCTTAGACTCAACCCAGAGAAGAAACCCCAGGCTGCCTGCCCCTGTAGCTTAACCCTGCCCCGATGTCTTGGCTGCAGCTGACAAGCCCGAAACCCTGCAGACATTGAGAAGAGACCCTCGGGATGATCGTCCTCAAAACTCCGCCGCAGAAACCATCACAGGATGCATCTCGTCGAATAAAACCCGCTCCATGGCCGCGCCGGAAACCGTGGTCATGCCATTTGGACTTTCCTCTCTTCTGATTTTCTGGTACTCGTAGACACCTTCCGGGCCCAGCCGCCCCGATGCAGCCAACACTACCCCTCCTCCTTCGGCAAACCGCCCGCCCCTCTATCATTAACTCTCTTTGCTCGCGTGCTTCACTCCCTGCCCAGCTACTTTCCGTCTCTATTACTAGGCACCATTGCCAACCACGAACCCAACCAATTCGCCCAACCTCACAACCTACACGCACAATGGCCAGCCGTTGTTCCTCTCCCGGCTCGCCCTCCCCGGCCCAGGGGGGAGACGGCTCCAAGCTCCGGGCCTCGTCGATCCGCGTCTTCGAGAAAGTCTCGTCCTTCCGCCGCTGGCGCCACCCGCACCTGCTCGACCAGCGGTCGGTCGCGCTGGTGCCGACCATGGGCGCGCTGCACGAGGGCCACCTCTCGCTGATCCGCACCGCCGCGCGCGAGAACCACCACGTCGTCGTCTCCGTCTACGTCAACCCGGCCCAGTTCGGCGTGAGCGAGGACCTCGCCTCCTACCCGGTTACCTGGGATGCCGACGTCGAGGCGCTGGTTAAGCTGGACCGTGAGTTGGCCGATGATGGGAGTAACCTCGGCCGCATCAGCGCCGTGTTCCATCCGACCACCGACGAGATGTACCCGGCGGGGTTTCCGGGCCAGGAGTTGACCAGCAAGGGCAGCTTTGTTAATATCACCCCCGTGAGCGAGGTGCTGGAGGGCAAGTCGCGCCCGACCTTTTTCCGCGGCGTGGCGACCGTCTGCATGAAGCTGTTCAACATCGTGCAGCCGACGCGCGTGTACTTTGGGCAGAAGGATGCGCAGCAGACGGTGGTGATCAAGAATATGGTGCGGGACTTCATGCTGCCCCTGGAGGTGGTCGTGGTCCCTACCGCGCGCGCCGAGGACGGGCTTGCGCTGAGCTCTAGGAACGTTTATCTGGGCGACAGGAGGAGGGCCGTGGCTACGGTGCTGCACGACGCGCTTAAGATGGCCAAGACGGCATACAAGAGCGGTGCGCGGGATCGCGCGGCGGTTCTTGGGCTGGCGGAGCGCTACGTCAAGCAGGTACAGGGGTCACAGATGGCGTTGGGGCCGGAGAGGAGAGTGCGGATTGAGGTTGACTACCTTTCGCTTTCTGACGTCGATACGATGGAGGAGCTGGAAGTGGTCGACGCAACAAAGGGGGGTATTCTCAGTGGTGCGATATGGATGCTGCCTGTCGACGGCATACGTGAAGGTGAAGACCTCGGCTACGGCAACGGGCCACCCGTCCGCCTAATCGACAATATCATCCTTCCTCCGCAAGACGAATAGGGGTCCCCATTCGACCGGTTCGTGCGGCATGGCTTTTGCATTATTCGGCGTATTGGATTTATTTTAGAGCGTGTGTTAGCGAGCTCATAGATGTTTTCGCGGCTGGGGGTTGGCACAGGCGTGCTTCCTTGTACGTATACATCCAAAATACAGAATAGAATTTTAGACATGCTTCCATGAGTTCTTGATAGGCTTAACAACGAAAAAACCAAATCTAGTTGTTCTGATCATGATGAGCTGTCTGGATGAGTAGGTTTTGTACCGCGGCTTTCCAACTTGCCGCTTGTCTCCTTGCTCAGGGGGTTGATGAAGGACAGATAGATGCCATCGAATGGCAACCTGTACATACATCCAGGATTGCCCTCGAACCGTCCTGCCAGTCATACCAAGCAGAGACCTCGAAATCGAGAACAAAAGCCAGCTGTGCCGTGCCAGCCCGATCCATCCGAACTCCTCATAAAGTCCGTGCACCCACCAATGGATCAGGCCATCAATGGATCAATTTTCCCCATCTGTCCCCTCCCTTTCTGTATCTACAGGAGGGCCGAAGATCGACCATTCCAGGCACATATCTTCAAATATATATCCATCCACTTTTTCTGAGGCTTCCAGCTGCTTCGCAAGTGCCTTTTTAGCCTGCATGATCTGTTCAATCTGGGTAAACCGGGTGTTGAGGTCCAACCTGACCTTCCTCCTTTTTGTCGGCCTCAGTCTATCTACCTCAGCTTCCAATGCCCGGATCTTCTGTTCCTGACTAGCTACCTTGATGGCTGTGTTGTCTAGCACGGTGGGAGAGCTTTTCCGGTTGCTGAGATGCACTCTATAATGGTTGTCCAGATCTGGGATTCGGGATGTTTCGACAATGCTTCTTTCGTCTCTGATGATCTAACGCATAAGCCGTTGATTCCTAGACCTTCCATTATCCCTGTTTCATCCATATTCCAACGGTCTTGCGGGTCAATTGTCTGGATGACTGGGATCGCGAGGAGATGGAACCAGGCCTTGATAACATCAGCACTAGCTCCCTCCAACCGTTTGATATCCATACGTCTATCTCTCTTCGTCTTTAAAACTGGATATCTTCTGATGAACTTCCGAAGCCAGTGTTTACCGACAGTCTGGTCAGATCCAGAGGCACGGAGGATACGGTTAGCAAAGACCTCGATTTGTCGATGCTTTACCGGAAGCCCTAGAGCTTCCTGAGCAAGAACCCAGTCGGCCAAGTGTTTTTCTTGATCAGGGCTAAGCTTCTGCATTACCTGGGCCTCGTACTGGCCCTTTGGCTGGGTGTTGAGGGCGATCCGGTTGCGGAGGGTGGAAAAGGGGACCCCCCACATCTGGCTAGCCTTCCGGATAGATTGGCCGGCCCGGACGGCCTGTATCGCCAGTTGGATAACATCTTCAGAGGCCATGGTAAGAGAGGAATCGAATGAGAGTAACGGAGCTCAATTTGGGCTTGTTTTGGTGGAACTGGGCAGTTTGGAACAGAGAGGATGCTGAATCAGGGAGAGTGAAAAATTTGATCCGTTGGTGGCCTGATCCATTGGTGGGTGCACGGACTTACCCCTGCCCCTGACCGACCACGCCGACTTTGCCCACACACGGATTTTGCGCGCCGTGTGTGACCCAAGCAGAGCGTCCGATTCGTCCAAGTCTACCCCGCTCCCACAAATTTTCGCATAATAACCGGAAGGTTGTTCCAGAGCTTTCAACAAAGCAAACAAGGTCCGCTGGCTCAATGGCAGAGCGTCTGACTACGATGGCTCTCTTCGGAGATCAAGTAGGTATATCAGGAGGTTCCAGGTTCGACCCCTGGGTGGATCGAGAGCAAGTGATCGAAAGATCACAAATTTACTTTTTCGCCATTTTCCCTTTTTACTTTTCACGTTTTATTTTCCTTTCAGCCATACACTAACCCAGCTCTTCCCTCCTCAGACGTTCTGAGCGGTTTGACATCCAGCAGGCTCCAAGTTCGACCCTGGAGTGACTCGTTTTACTGCGTTCAACTTCACCCCCTGGACATGGTTCATATGGTCATGAGAAATGTTTCTAGTTCGCCAACCGAGGGTCTGAGACAGAATACAGTCCCAGTCCTAAATTATTGGTAGGGTGCCCATTACCATTACTATTGATCATGAACTGTGAAACTCGTTGTCGTTGTGGCGAGTCGTTCCGTCGTCACCATCATTCCCGTTTTCACCCTCACAACTACCGGCCCCGACATATGCCCCCCACGTTGGGACAAAAAGGATTTCTCAGAAAACCGTTAATGATCGGCCTGTTAACCATAACTCATTTTTGGTCGAGTCCTCTTTTTTTGGGCACGTTTGGACTGAGGCTTCGTGGGTAATATAATCAGGCCTTTGCTCTTCTTGACTCCTTGGCCACATCAATGCTCTCGTCGTCAACCGTGATTCCGGCTGGGAGCCCTAGCGAATTGTGGTCAATACAAGCCGTACACAAGATATATGGAGGTACAAACCTACCTCTGGCATGGAATCCGTACGCTCATGCACATCTTGGATGTCTCGTGTGCTGGACGACGCAGGCATGGCGATTGCTCAGCTGAGAAGCATGGCGGCGCCCCCAGAGCAGAAGCTGTAACTATTCTCCGCCATCCCTCACAGCTTCTTCGAAAAATGCGACCTAAACTTCCTCGACGCGCGATCGGCCGACCGGAACTGGAACTGCTCGCCATGGATCTCAAACACCATCTTCTCCGCCTGCGGTATCTCCTCTCCCTCCCCCCCCTCCCCCCCCAAACCCGCCCCCGCCCCCGACACCGACACCGGCACCTCAAACCGAAACACCGTCCCCTCCTTCGGCACCACTTTCACCCCATCCCTCCGCGTCACCACCTCAAACACAAACCTCGCATCCCTCACCACAATCCCTTTAATCCCCACCCGACTCACACACCCACTCCTGACCACCTCCACCCCAGCCCCATGAAAATCCGCACTCGCCAGCTTCGCCGCCGCCCCCTCCCCCCCAGAGTACACCTCCCCGCCCAGCACCTCCCGCACGTACCCCACCCACAAGCGATGCAGCGGCTCAAAGAGCTCGTAGCGCTGCGCGGCGCGCGGGAGGGCGTACAGGCCCATGCGGCGGCGCTGGGTGGCGGAGAGGGGTTGGGGTTTGAGGGTCTTTTTGCGCTGCTGTTTTTTCTTTTGGAGGGCGCGGCGGCGGGCGAGGCGCGCGTCGGAGGGGGGCGGGGAGGATGGGGTCAGGAAGAGAGGGCGCTGTTGGATTTTCTCGGTGAGGATGCGTGTTGCGTCGTCGGGGGCGTGGGCGCGGGAGAGGAGAGTCGCGGCGAGGGGGGGGCGTTTTGTGTTTGTGTCCATGGTTGTGGTGGTTGTGGTGGTGGTGGTGGTGGTGGTGTGGTGGTGGGGGTTGAGAGGAGTGTGTTTCGGTGAAGGGTGTGTTTCTGGAACTTTTTTGGCTGGCTATCAAAGTTCCATGTCGAGCATCTCTCTGGGCTCAATTGCTGACTCAGCAAACTTTGACAGGCATCTTGGGATGAAAACGGGCGACCTCTTTCTTCCGTTCTTTTTATTTTAAAAACTCTAAATGGTTTCGAGAGAAGCAGTGTTAATTTTCAAGTTCATCCCCACGTTCCAGCGGCGCGTGTTGTTGCCCTCGCTGTGGCAAGCGGCTCCAAAGACCCTCCCCTCCCACGAATCGGTGTTGTTGCCGCGCATCTGTCCAGCATGGGATGGGGAGCAATTAGAGAACGCCCTGGCGGTTAAATGGGCGAGTAACTGGACTATTCTAGAGTGAATCTAATTCCTGCCCCAGAGACCTTCTGTAATTGCTTCTTTCAGGACGCTCACCCACCATCTCGTGCGGTTCGAAGGCAAGTGCTCTGCTATCATCCTCGCAGACAACTACGTATAGGCACTCTGAAATTGTACTGCGTACTTCTGGCGACAACGAGTGGATTCTGTTACGAGATAATCTGCATGAATATCAGCAATTCCATGTACTTTGCTTTGTACTTCGTAGTCGTAGTGCAATCGCGAAGTCTACCCTAAGGTAAGGTACCTGAGGTTTGGCGAATTGCTCCTGGTGCTGCCAGTTTGAGCTTGGCTGCTTATGTACATACCTAGCTGCATTCATGGCCCCGCGCTAGGCTGTCCTAGTCCTAGAAACCCTCGGCTCTGCGGGCTCTGGACCCCACGACCCCTCGAACCCCTCCACAACCCCAGACCATGCGGAGCCCTTGTCGGCAGGCAGCCCGTGTTCCCCTGGAAGTCCAACCTCGGGAACCAGAGGAAAGCGCCGGCACTTGATCCATGTTTCCAATTTCCAGCTTCAGAATGCGCCGGCCACTGACCTCACCTTTCAACACCACCATTCGCTCCTTGCTGAAATACCGGAAATCGCCGACGTAGACAATACCCGAACCATCAATTCAACGAGAAGGGAAACAAGGGGAACACACCACTTAGTGCCGTCCAGAACCACGGTCTAAACCGCGCGATGGCTCCAGACGACCGCCATGATTCGGCGCCCGACTTGCGCATCCTGGGCGACCGCATCACCCTCCAGCCCAGCGGCTTTGTCGAGCCCGAGCACACGGGAGAGGGCAAGGAAGAAGCGCTGATGAAGAACATGGCGCGCTTCCGCTCCGAGCCATTGCGGTGCGCCACCACCCCCAACAACCGCCCATCCTTTGCCCCCTACCCTACCTAACCTAACCGGCCTCCCAGCTTCCTCCGCGAGGTATCCCTCTACGTGTCCGGCACGGGCTGGCGGGCCTACGACGACGTCATCGGCCAGCCCATCTTCTACGCCGGCTTCTCCGAGCACATCAAGACTGAGATCATGTCGGCGACCCTCCTCCAGACCAAGATCGCCCAGCTCGCCGACATGCGCGTCGCCGTCGAGGAGAAGGAGGGCCTGCTCGGCGCCGGCGCCGGCGGAGGGGGCAGCGGCGGCGAGCTGGCCGTGAAGAGGGCGCGCCGCCGCGCCGTGCTCGTGCAGAATCTCCAGGAGGTCGCCGAGAAGCTGACGGATAATATGATTTGCAAGTTTGACAGCAAGCCGTTTATCCGCGGCGCGTACTATCTGGTGACGCAGCTGCTGCTTAGGGCGTATCACCAGGGGATTCATGTTTCGAGTGAGGAGGTGCTGCGGTTGAGAAGTGTCGCTGAGGAGGCGGCGCGCAAAAAGCAGAGCATCATCTTCCTGCCGTGTCATAGGTCGCATGTCGATTACGTCTCTATGCAGCTGCTCTGCTACAGGCTCGGGTTGGCCCTCCCCGTCGTAGTGGCCGGCGACAACCTCAACTTCCCGGTAGTGGGGAGTTTCTTGCAACACGCCGGTAAGTGCTCCGTTGTGTTCGGTGTTGCACAATGCTGACTGTGCCAAGGTGCTATGTACATCCGCAGATCCTTTGGCGACGACCAGCTTTACACCACTCTAGTCCAAACCTACATCGATGTCATGCTCCAAGGCGGTTACAACCTCGAGTGCTTCATTGAGGGCGGCCGGTCACGGACGGGGAAGCTGCTCCCGCCCAAATTTGGCATCCTCAATTTCGTGCTCGACAGTCTTCTTTCCGGGCGGGTCGAGGACGCCATTATCTGCCCCGTCAGCACCCAATACGACAAAGTGATCGAAACCGAGGGCTACGTTACAGAACTGCTGGGTGTACCAAAGAAGAAGGAAAATTTGGCAGACTTCCTCTCGGGCGGGTCTAGTATTCTGTCTCTGCGGTTGGGCAGGGTGGACGTGCGGTTCCACGAGCCGTGGAGCTTGAGGGGGTTTATTGACGAACAGCTTTCGAGGTTGTCAAAAATGCCGGCGGCAATGAACGTCGACTGGAGGGATATGAAGAACCAGATGCTCCGCCAAAAGCTGCTGCGGACCCTCGGGTACAAAGTGTTGGCTGACATTAACGCCGTCTCAGTGGTGATGCCTACAGCGTTGATTGGCACCGTCTTGTTGACCCTCCGCGGCCGTGGCGTTGGGCGCAGGGAGCTCATCATGCGCGTGGAGTGGCTGACGAACAGGATACGAGCCAAAGGCGGGCGGGTTGCCCACTTTGGCAACGCACCACTCTCGGACGTTGTTCAGCGAGGCCTGGATGTTCTGGGGAAGGATCTCGTGGGCGTTGTCGAGGGCCTCCCCGAGCCAACATACTACGCCGTGGATCGCTTCCAACTGTCGTTTTACCGCAACATGACCATCCACCTCTTCATCTCCGAAACCCTGGTTGCGACTGCGTTGTACACGCGGGTGAAGCAGGGAGGCGGGCCGCAGATCCAGGATATCCCGTACCGTGATCTATCCGATCAAGTTCTGTTCCTTTCGTCCCTCTTCCGCGGCGAGTTCATTTACTCGGGCGAGGGCCTCGCGACCAATCTCGAGAGAACACTGCTTGGCCTCGAAGCCGACAATGTCATCCTCCTCGAGCGGGATGAGCTGGGGAACATAACCAAGGTCGGCCTTTCCGGCGCGGAGCGAGCCGCCGGGCGGGAGAACTTTGATTTCTACTGCTTCCTAATCTGGCCGTTCATCGAGGCCAGCTGGCTGGCGGCCGTCTCGCTGATGGGCCTGTCCCCGCCTGCCGGGCAGAAGGATGACATCTGGGTGCAGGTGTCCAAAGCGCAGGACAGCGCGCAGCTGGTACGTTCTAATTCCAAAACCAACCTCCCCACCCCCCATCAGCTATGTAGCTAACAACGCTCTTGCGTCCCTCACAGCTAGGCAAAACCCTTTATCACCAAGGCGACCTCTCCTACTTCGAAGCCGTCAATAAAGAAACCCTCAAGAACTCGTACCAGCGCTTCGCCGAGGAGGGCATCATCCAGGTGGTCAAGTCGCGGGACGCGCGCATCCCGCCGCGCCTGCGCATCGCCCCGGACTGGCGGCCCGGCCGCGACCCGGAGACGGGCGCCCTGCTCCCCGCCGGCCGCCTGTGGGACTTCACCGAGAAGATCGCGTCCAGCCGCCGCGAGGGCAAGAACAGGCGCGATGGCGCCACCGTGAGCACCCGCGTGCTGCGGCTGACGGATGAGTTGGGGGGCAGGTTGTTTGAGGAGGCGGTGGCGGGGGAGACCGGGGTGGGGGGGAAGGGGAAGAAGGGGAAGGGCAAGGGCAAGGGCAAGGCGGCGGTGCCGGCTAGGTTGAGTAGTGACGAGGAGAGGAGTTTGAGTCGGACGGTGAGGGAGCAGGAGAGGAAGAGGCGGCTGGAGGGGAGGGCGCATTTGTAGCGTTGTAGCGTTGGGGTGTTTTTTTTTTTTGGAGGGTTGGTTGGGGAGGACAGGGGCGGTGTATATTTTCTGGATGGGAGGAGTTTGCTATCGATTGGGATACCAAGGGCGTGTTGTGTTGAATATTGTAATCTATTGTATTAGCGTTTGTTATAGAGGGCGAGTGAGTTGGGGTGGCCCAAGGGGTAGATTTAGAATGAACTGCCTTTCCATGTCCCAAAGCTTCACGCACTTATAGCTTGTGTATCGTTTCCCGCCCTCCATAAGGCCTTAGAACACATCCCACAAGCTGACCTTGCCATCCTTGCTCCCCGCAGCCAACCAATGCCCCTCCCTCGCCAACCGCTCTCTCTTCTCGCGCACCGTGACGTCCACCAGCCTGGGCACGACCACCACCTCCTTACTCCGTTGACCCTGCGGCTGCTGCTGTACCCCCTCACCACCACCACCACCACCACCACCACCACTACCAACACCACCACCACCACTACCAACACTGTCACCTCCCCCCTTCCCCTCTTCCCCCCTCTCCCCTTCACCCTTCACCCCTTCACCCTCCACCCCTCCACCCTGCGCACTACTAGTCTCCCCCCCCTCCCCCTTCGTCGTCACCCCCACCTCCCCCTTCATTGTCACCCCTTCTACCCCCGAAGCTGTCGCCACCGCCGCAAAAGCAACAGCATAGCACCCCACGCCATGCCACTTCAGCACGGCCACCTCGGCGAGGGTGCGCGCCGAGTACACGCGCACGCGTGCGTCCCAGCCGGCGGTGGCGAAGACGCGCGCGTCGGAACGGATGCGGAGGGATTGCTGGCCGGCGTGGCGCGTGTTTGTTATTTTGAGGGGGGTTGTTGTTGAGTTGGTGGTGGTTGTGGGGGTTGGGGTTGGGGTTGTTGTTGGGTTGGTGGTGGTGAGGGCGGCGGTGAGGAGGGATTTTGTTGCGTCGCCGCCGACTGGTGGCGAGAGGTCGGAGGGGGTGTTGGGTTCGGGTGGTTGGGACGCGGTTGAGGGTGAAGGCGAGGGGAGAGGGTGCTTGGCGATGATGGCGTCGGCGCTGGAGGTGAGAAAAAAGTCCCTGTTGGGAGACACGTCGAGCGAGAGGACCGGCTGGGAGTGGCACTTTGCATGGTACCAAACGGTCCAGTTCCCGCCGGCGCTGAGCTGCGCTACGGTGGCCGCGCCGTTCTCATATCCGGCCACGAGGGTCAAGGTCTGCCCCAGGTGAAACAGAGAGAGGGCCATGACCATCCCGTTCTTTTCGCCCAGCTTTACCGTGTGTTGCCGGGCTTGCGAGGGCAGGTGGAAGATGTCGATCTGATGTCTTCAATCAGCTCCTGTGTCAGACTGGTGGCCGAGATGGACTTACGGCCTCAGATGCCAGGGTGTTGGGCACGGCAACCAGGATCTCGGATGACGCAGCACACGACTGCGGAAAGACGGGGCAATGGGAGAATGAGCAAAAGTTCATGGTGTTGACCTCGAGCATGTACAGCATCCATGGCTGGGGACGGGCCTCAGAGGTCGGGTCCAAGGGCAACTTCCTACTCAGACCACGCTCTTCCTCTGCCGTGAATTTCCACACTATGAGTTTGTTGTCTCTTCCATGACTGCCGAATCATCGTCTCAGTATCACAGTATATTTATCTGCCCTTGCTCAATGCTTGACAGCCACCAGCACCAACATCCACGTACGTGATCAGCCGGTCGTCGCCCCAACCAGCGATTCCCAATATGGGGCTGGCATGGGCCTGCCATACTGCTTTCGGGCGCATGACAGTGAGATCCCATGCGACAACGAAACCGTCTGCATCGCCCGTCACGAGCCGGTCGTTTCCTCGCACGAAGGCTGCCGTGTGCACTTGGGCCTTGTGCCCGCGCAAGATGGATTTGGGCTGCGCGGGTCGCCCATCCGTGGCCATCTTGTGATGTCAGTTAGCGAAAGTGATCAGTGAAAGTGACTAATAAAAGTGATCGAGAAGTGATCGGGTCGCTGCTGTGGGCCTTGCACAACTGCTTGCAATTGATGACTCAGCAAGCACGAGCCAGCGCCCTCGCTGAAAGCCAATTCCAACAACGGTACGAAGTAGCCGACCGCGATATTATCGTACAGTATGATCAATGCATATGTTCTAGCTCCGATGCCCACGTTCATGTGGAAATAGTGGCAATCCAGGCTCATACTCTCAGAGTGATTCGAACTTGACGGGCTCGAGTTAAAGCCTTAAAGGGCGCCCAGCGCGACTTGCCCAACGAGCGAGCACAGCAGAAACAGAGCATGAACGACGTCAATTATGAGCTGCATTGATAATCCTGTCACGCTGAACAGCCCAAAAAATGAAGGAGACTATATAATATACAGCAATGCACGCAACTGTGAGAAATCCAGTAACTTTTGCAAACGCCGAAACAACTAGTGCAAGCATAATGAAGGCAGCAGCTTCCAAGGTAAAAGCGGCGAGGTTAACGTAGTGGATCCACCAAATTTTCTGAGTCCCATTTTGAAACCATTCCTTTTCATAGAAGAAAATTAAAAAATAGAGCAAATTTGCAAAAGCGATTACAAGCATGTAAAGAAGGAATGCAACCGCGAGGAACGTCCGAACAGTACTTTTGTTATACATCCCAGTAACAGTCTCTGGCCCCGGGCTAGGACTGTCAGTGGCGAGTATGACAAAGGTAATAGAGGCACCGAGCGTCGAGACAGCAATGAGAGCTGTATAGTACGCGAGGAGAAAGGTATGGAGCTTCTTGTCATCGTAATTTTGTTCCTCACTAGTTTTCTTGTAATCCTTATAAACACATTAGGTTAGTCCGTCTTCTTGACCTGAGATTGGCCGGTAATGCGTCTCAAGTGCGGTCTGAAGAATAGAAAGTTATACCTTCAGAACATCCTCTATCAAGGGTTCAAGAGTCGATGCATCGTAGTTCGATACATGTCTAACAAGAGGAGTCAAATGAGAGGATGGAGCCATGTTCGAACGATAGTTTTTGCCAAAGATCCAATGAACAAATAGGCAAAGTAACTACGAACTGTCTATAACGTAAACGACCGTAATAATTATCCCGCTATATATACATCCTCAGGGCCCAGTAATAGAGACCATTGTTTGCCACGTTTGATCCACAGAGGTCTAGCACCGGCGGGCTCTCTCCACATCCTGATCACTGTGACGACAACGATCAAGCCAGTGGCCCAGAGAAACGTCATCCTCTCACTCCAGGCCGCGCTGCCGCGCTGCCACAAGCACGAGAGAGTGTAGAGTGCCCACCCACAGCTAGGGGGCATAGTTAGGAGCCACAGTCAAGCACTCCACGGGGTGTATTCGATTCGATGGCTTCGTCAGATCCAGGACCACCCTCCGGCCTGCCCTATCTCTCCGCCTCATGCGTCCATGATCGAGGACGACCACATCTTCTTTGAAGCAACAACTCCCTTAACCGAACAAGGCTTTAGGATGAGTGTGTATTGTTAGTGGGGAAAAGGTGGTATACCCTCCTAATAATAACGACAGCTTCTGGTCTTCGTTGTTGTTCCTCATAGCTAAGAACTTTTATGTGCAAAAGTGGATTCGGCAGTTGAAGTGTTGGTTAACTCTGACGGGAGACATTCAAGGCCACGCTCAGCCAGATCTGGACCGTGTATGTATATAAGAGCAAGTCAGTCCGCACCCGACTGCATTATGGTGAGGATGACGTCATTCGGAGAGTTTCAAGACTCAAAAAATAACAGTTTGCTTGCTGAAATCTCGAATTATATGGCACTCTAGATACACTCGTACGCACCAAGCACCAGCGCCCGTGTAATTTGTAAGTCGCTATGTGGATATGAACCAGGCGGATCCATCATCCCCTGCACCTCCCAACTCGCCTACCCTGTATCCCAACTTGCCTAGGTACCGAGTACGCCAGCTCCTGCCGCTTGCTGCGTGGTTTGCACGATATTCTTGCTCGCTTTCGACATAACAACTTCAACAAGGGTAGGTGGTCTTCCCCCCTGTCCTTACTTATGTGGGCGGACTGGGGGAGGGGGACAGATTCAGTGGTGATCTTCCCGATAGGTCAAGTACATACTTCAAGATAGTTGACTGGTTCTTGATCGTCGAGTTATGGATTAAGGAGTGGCTCGGGTTAAATAACAACTTGAAACATTCGGCCACTCTAGTCCATCCCGTGCTCCGCCTAGCAGAGTGTCGTCAAGAAACCTCGCAGTAGGACCCGCCCGCACCGCTGGCTTCAACCCATGTTTGCTTGGTTGCGCAACTCCCGTCTCAACTTTCTCAAATCCCACCTCTCCTGAGCCGCCTGCCTGCAGAACCCTCCGTGGAAATGCCCCGACTCCGCTGCCTTGGCTTCTTGGCCATTTTTCTTTACGGCAACAAACCTGCACTTGGTACAGTTGGGATCCTCCTTGTACGGCATCGTGGAATTCGTGTCGAAAGATCTAGCGCTGGAAGGTCAGAACAAGGTATTGATTGGTGTTTGTGAGAACGAGAGAGGCTAAGGCGTAGACTTACTCGTAAAGTTGGTGCGAAAGTTAAAACAAGTCCGGCTTGTAAGTGGTCGCACAACGAGTGAGGGTGATGGAACTGGGATTGTGTTGTAGATTGAGGAGGAAGTAGTTTGGAATTCAGCATGGCCGAGCGCGAATATTTATACGCGCGGCTGCCATAAATCAGTCACAGGAATTAGTTGTAATGAAGCAATCCCAAAGTAACTCTATCACACTATCGCCCCGAGGCCAGAGACCTGGGCCGCGCCGGGGTCTGTAGTAGTGCCGGACTAGGTCGATATCCACCCCTGTGACACGCCGCCACATCCTCCCGTTGTAGAAGAAAAGAAAGAGAAAGCCAGCCAATAAGGCCGGTATTTGAGGCCTGCGGGGCAGTCTGGCGATGCAGTGGGATTCTTCAGCTCAATCCAAAACGTTTAACCTAATCCAACGGCTAGTCCTCATCGTTCAAATGGTCGAGTGTGATGGAGAACTGGCTCCCTTGTTAGAACAAGAATAGTCCCATAGACCCCACACCCACAAGTGTCGATCTCCACAGTCACAACATTTAGTTTTACCTCCTTCAACTTGTTCCGCCAACGACTACCTGAATTCTCCGGGCCAGACAATGGCCAAAGTACCTTCTCCTCCAAACATTTACCATTCCCACAAGCCAAACACACCAAACGGTCCATACAATGATAAAAACACGCAGACACGAGACCGCACGATCCCACTAACGATGATACCGACCCAATGACGCAGAAGCCGCCGCACTTCCCGGGCCACAGACAACGGACATCCTGAATCCTACAATCCGCCAAGCCGGGCCCACGGTCCACCACTTTTCCTCCTTCCTCGGCGGCACGGCAATGTCGCACTAGTGGCCAGTCCCCACAGGCTAGGGACGCAACTAGTAAACACGACTGGCCTTGATGCGCAGTGCAGTGCCGGAACAGCCCTGAGACGCCGCCGGCCGTGCAGGAACAACTGATCGTCCACGTTGCAGCCCTGAGACGCCGGCCGTGCAGGAACCGATCGCTCCACGTTGGCGACACGGCGCGCCCACCGGGCCCCGCTGGGGCTGGCTGGTAGATTCAAACATGCCGGTGCGCGCGGGTTGGAGGAGGTAAGGAAGCGAGGTGGATGCGGTGGGATACGCCTGCGGTTCGAAGAGGGTCCCAAGGGCGGGGCCGTATTGTGGTGATTGGGAGGAGCGCCGGTAAGTCTCGCCCATGCTGGACGTTTCGGATCGCGTGGTGGTCGCTGGTAAGGGTTAACCGGTATGGTGTCTGTCGCGGACGTTGCGGATGAGAACGATGGTCCGTGGTGAATATCATTGGGTTGTTGGCATAAACCAGGCCGTCCATAACAGGATGTCCAACAGGATATCTGACTTCCTAGCACTTATTTGATTGGAAAGTGGTAGGTCCTATAATTATCTGGAGGGAGCAACTGGCAAGAAACTGAATCTCCAGGAAGCTCGCATCCTAGAGCCCCCCTTGGAGCAACTGGCAAGAAACTAAATCTCCAGGAAGCTCGCATCCTAGAGCCTCTGGAGCAACTAGCAAGTAGTCATCAGTCCTTTACATGTGGGAAATAATAAGTAATATAATCATCCGGAGTTAAACCCTTCTAGTTGTTATATTCGATAGCCTAAAAGACCCTCCACATTTGTGAAGAGATGTTGGGAAAACCCATTGGGCGAAAACCAACACCGAGGGTTCTGCCTAACTAAATGAAGCCAACTAAATTAAAAGAACGGGCCGAGTATCTCACTCCACCGCTCCAACCCTCCCCCCACGCCTGTCAACCAGTACCACCATCCCCTCTTCAGGACCACTCTCCCCATCCCCCAACTCCACATCCACACCCACCACGCTTCCGTACGCAAGAAGCCCTCTAAACTGAACCTGATAGTAGCGAGCACCAGAAGTCGCAGGCAAGGATGCCGTTGTCGCGCTCTAGCGCCTCCGCGTCGTCTTCCTTGAAGAAGTCGACCAGGTACGAGTTGTATTCGGCCGTGCCGTCGTCCACGGGCACCCTCGACACCGCGCTCCCCTCCAGCGGCACGCCCGCGCGTAACCGTCCCGCGCAGCTGCCCCGTGGTGGCGAAGTGGCAGGGTGGTGTCAGGCGTGTTGGAGAGGTGCTGGGTTGCGTATGAGCCGGTCGATTGGAGTTGGGAAGCAGAGGAATTGAGCTCAGAGCGGGAGTTGGAAGGCTTTGCATCATCCCATCAAGTGCCTACACCCAGGTATGGCTTAGCATCTTCTGGGACAGTAGCAAACCGACGTCACTTGACCCATTTGGATTCAAGTTTGTGGCAGCCTCGTCAGCCGCCTCCAAAAGGTCATCCATCTCACATCCCAGTCCGCTTACCTCGAGGACTTGGGAAATGATGTGGTGCACCCTGAAGTACTCGGGATCTGGCATCGGAATGCTGTTCCAGCTGGATTATAGAAGAGCCCGACTTCGGCTCCACCCCATATCCCGGTACCACCGTTGTGTCGTACGAGTTCTAAAAATAAGGTTAATGTTTTGTAAATGAATGCATAAAGCAAAAGAAATCAAGCATACCGGAGCGTTTTCTCGGGGTCGAAACATAAGCTCGAAATCGCAAAATACGCTGTGGACTGCGTTGGCCAGAGTAACAGCATTCCCAGGCTGGTTAATGCTACTAGCGTCGATTTTGCCTTGTAAAGCTGGGAAGTATCGGTGAAGTGTCCACCAGATGAGAGCCTTATTTGGGTCTCGACGGAGTCCTTATCGTCAAAGCTGCCGAGGGCGAATGGAATAATGTGGGCGCATTCTGTATTACCCCATCTAGCTCCTTGAGGTAGGAGGACACGCTTCTCCTTTACCGAGTGGCGGTCAAACCAGCCTGAGTAGACGCACTGGTATCCGTCTCTCTGTAAACATTGCTTTCTCAGCCTCTTCTGGTCCCGGGGAGAAGACTGTTCGATATTTGCCACAGCTTGTTCGATCTCGGCGTCTTCATCGGCGAAAATAGATGGGCGTGAAATGTGTGCTGGCGCCTTGCCACCAGATGCCTTGACTAGAATGATAATGAGTAAGTATATATTCCGGTAATAGGAGAGTGGAATTGGACTAGGTAGTTACAGGGTAGTAGTATTGCGCCGACAAGGTGGTTAGTGAGCTTGAACAAATTGTCCTCGTCATCAATCCAGGCTAAAATCTCTGTTGCGAGGACGTTACGCCCTTCGTCGTCCAGAAATTGGAAAAAGGACCCAAGGATAGATGCAGTGCGGTTGTGTCTGGCGCTTGCACGACCGAACTGATCGAGCTTGACGTTCACCTTAAGGCTGGCAAGCTCTCCGTCCGAGATGGCAGACAGCTCCGAAGAGCGCAAAGAATTCTTCACCGGGTGTTCGGAAATGGGCGCCAGGTGGCGCAGGGGATCGTCCCAATCCATGGTGTCGATTGCGGTGTATCGTCGTCGGGTGCAGTTGCAAGAGCTGCAAGTATCATCCGGGTAGCCTGTGATGGGGATGGTCGGATGAACACGTTCGGGAGAAACTTCAAGACGCTTGGGGAATGGGATCTTGGTCTCCCATCCGTGCACGCCAGATGTCACATGCTGTTGGGCGTCAGCAGGCTGAGGCAGATGACATCAATGAATACAGTCGACCCGCGAGACCCCTGCAACGATGAAAGAAGGCCTGGGGTTGTTTTGCATCACGCAATGGCGTCGTTGACCGTTGACGTCTTAAACGATCTAGCCCACAAGTGGAGACCTCAAATACCGGTATTCGATTGATAATAACGTAGGTATGTAGTTAAGGATCCGTGGGCTCATTTACCTCTCTTCTCAAGTGGTGTCAATAAGTGTTGTCACATTTCCCACCAGAGAGCAGCTCCCAATGATAGTTATCGGTTGTTAGAATTAAACGGACTGTAGCCATGATGGGACTGGAGCTTGCCTGTTGAGCAACCGCTGTCTCTCCTCCTTCTGCAACTGCTCCCGGTACATTCACTCTGCTTCCTCCCTGGCTCTGCTATGTTCTCTCTTTTAGCTATGGCGCGCTTCCCAACTCATGTCCTCGCCGAGTATTTCTTCGAGAACGTATGGAGTATGGCGATGATTTTGAAGGACCTCAATGGCCTCCTAAACTTTGGCAAGGTCCTACAAAGTCGCGCTCCACGACTGGCACGGCGTCGAGGAACGAGGCCAGTGCTTCTTCTCCTCCCACTCCACCTCGCCGCGCGAGAGTCGGCAGTACGGGCAGTAGTGGCCCGCCAGCGCCACCTAGCACGTACTACAAGAGGTCCTCCACGCACGCCGCAATACCGAGCGTGAGGTGGTCGAGCCGGAAGTATTCCGCGAGGAAGTATATATTAACGAAGATGAAGAAGGAGGGGTGGTCTTGTCCGAGTTGGGCTGGGAGTTCTGTATGGTGGAGGGGGTGGGGGTTAGTTGCTGCCAGAGAAAACGGAGTAGGAGATGTGGATATTGGACTTAGCATTTGTGTAGAGGAACTAGAGAAGTATAGACAAGATTCTTGGGTGGGTTATTGTAAAGGTACGGGGCCAGATTATAACCGGGTCCCCCTATTTCTATATTAGCAACAGTTGATAATATTAGATAGAAGTTTTGTTACCGGCTCTGCTCTGGCTATGGCCGCCATCATCTAGGGGAAGTGGGAGGAGATGATGACCTTCTTGACTTTCCACGTCTCGCCCTCTTTACTCTCCAGGTTTCGTCTTCAAAGTTGAGGGTTATGTCACCGTCGGGGTCGCCGGCCCAAAAGTTGTGGTTTTGGGTGGAGAGGTTGGGGCGGGTGGGAAGACGGGTGGGGTTGGGGTTAGAGAGGTTTGGTTTGGCGGGGAGGGGTGGACCGTGGACGCCTTTGGCAGGTACATGTACCTACTCTGATATGTACTGATTGCTCTAGAGAGTGACCGCGAAGACTCTACTATTTCAAAACAAATTTGTGCTATATTGATCTTCTTTACGTCCTTTGAGGCAGCTGGTTGAAGATTCTGTCTTTCCAGATGCCAGGTGCGGCGCGCGGCGCTTCAGACGTCATCGACGTCATGAGAGGCGATTCGGGGTCTCCAGGAGTGGGATATCGCCGGCCCCAGCGCAAAAGGGTGAAAACGAGGAGGGCGATGGAAGCAATGCAACAAGAAAACAATATGGACTGGGAGGAGGATAACAGCAGTGAGAGAATGCTGAGAAACCACAAAAACCGCACAATTCGGGCCGCAGCGGCCGAGAAAGCAGGAGAGGGAATCCAGGGCCAAGAGCAACCAGCGGACTGCAACTTCGAAAATGGATTGAACATTATCAAAACGGAATTTCAGCTTCAATTCGAAAAGCTCAGGGATCACATGGCAGAAGAAATGGCTAAACTGACGGCCCAGTTGACCGACGAACTGTCGCAAGCGCGAGAGCAGCTCATCCAAGCCCGCCGCGAGCTCGAGGACACTAGACTGCAGCTCCACGCTATGAACGAGGCTCAGGAAGCCCCTCTGGCTCGACCGGCGTATGCGGATGTCGCCCGATGTACACCTCCTACCAGCGGTCCTAGTCTGGCACCCTCCGCAAGCCGGACGGCTACACCAGAGCCAGCGTTCTGCACTATAGACATGACTAGGGTATCGGAGGAGCACATCGAAGAGGCTACACCTGTGGCCCTTCGCAGGCTCATCGAGAACGAGATGCGAGCGCCGGGAGACCTACCCAAGTGGCGTTGTCTTGCCGTTACCAGAGATAGAGGAAACATCAACCGCCTTAAGATCGTTGGCAGAAACGAAGCAGAAGTAAAGAGAATCAAGGACATCATCGAAGCGAAGAAGGTGCCGGGTGCACAGGTCCTACGTGACCAGCTGTACCCAGTCAAAGTTGACAACGTTAACCGTACGGCTATTCTCGACCCTGAAGGCAAGGTACTCCCCGGAGCGGCGGAAACCCTGGGCCTAACAACCCTACTAACCCACGAGAATCCGAAGAGAAATGGTACAAGAGACGGCATGAACTAGAATGAACTCTGCATGGGCTTTGACGAGATCAGGTCATATCTTGGGAAATGTATATAGTCAGATTGTATAGTTGCCCTTTCGGGTTAAGCCCGCCGGGCGGAATAAATTGTGTGTGTGTGTGTGTGTGTGTGTACCTACTCTACACTTTCCCCAAGTGGCCTACCCTACACCTCCATAGCTTTCATGCTTTTGAGGTTCTCTATCTTGTCCCCTCATTATCTACATTCTCAAACTCCTTTCTACGTAGCGCTGCTTGTCTAGGCAAACTGTTAGTGAACCCGAGTAGTTACCCTGTCCCTAGTTACCCTATCTCTATTTTCTCTAATTGAGTTCGTTCTGATTCTGGGAAGAAATGTGTCCACAGTGTCTTCCTCACCCGCAGCCTCGCTGCATCAACGGTGGTTTAATTACCCCGTTAACAATCCGAGAAGGCGGTCCCTAGCTGATCACCATTCGGAGATTATTAATCCTAGCTCCATTCCACCGGCGACTTGATGACCAATGGGGGCATCCCGCTTGTCTACGGGTTCTCATGACACTCCGATCCATGTTGACTCTTTGTGATATAAAGTCATGTATCGCTTGCTTAAGTGTTGATTGTTGAAGTACACAAAACATCATACCATCAAACCAACAGCCCAACCCCACTGACAATGTCCATTCCCGAGACCTACAAAGCGTTCCGACGCACCACCGGCGACCTCCCGAGGACCATCACCTCCACGACCGAACAACTACCGCGCGAACTTGGCCCGCACGATGTCCTCCTCAAGATCCATGCTGTCTCCCTCAACTTCCGTGATGTCGCCATGCTGAACGGACGCTACCCGGTGGAGGTCATTGAGCGTGGCATTCCCGCTTCCGACGCAGCGGCCGAGGTTGCCGCCACGGGAAGTGCCGTGACAGGTTTCGCCATCGGGGACCACGTCTCCGTCATTTTCGATCTCGGCAATCTGACTGGACAGGATGACGGGCCGAGTGCAGCACTTGGCGGCGATGTTGAGGGCGTTCTTGCCGAGTACGCCATCTTCGAAGACAAGTACATCGTGCATTTGCCTAAGTATTTGTCGTGGGAGGAGGTTAGTCCGCGGTCTTGCTATCTTGGACCCTCTATTGTTATTACTGTTCGTTTGGTTAACATGGCATCAAATTCCAGGGGTCTACCATCGCGTGTGCGGGTGTCACGGCTTGGAGTGCGCTCGACGGCCTGAAAGCGGCGAATCCTCGAAGTGCCCTCCTGCAAGGTTCATGCCACCCGTTTCCAATTTTGCTAGCAGACATGATAGCGGATAGTGGCTGACCAACTGAGCCAGGCACGGGAGGCGTCAGTCTGTTTGCCTTGCTGATATGCCTCGCTGCTGGCATCCAACCCATCATCACGTCTTCGTCTGACAAGAAGCTCGAAGACGTTCAGAAACTCAGCGCCGATGTCCGTGGCATCAACTACAAGACTGTCTCTGACCAAGCCTCGGAAGTTAAGCGCCTTACCGACGGCAAGGGTGTCGACTTTGTTGTCAACAACACCGGGCCGGGATCTATCCCGGAAGACATCAGCTTTTTACGGCAACGGGGCGGCGTCGTATCTCTCGTTGGCTTCCTGGCCGGTTTCAGTGGTGACTGGCAGCCGAGTGCTGTCATGGCATTAATGGGCAAGTTCGCAAAGTTGAAGTGGGTCATCCTATCATCGTATCCCCGAAACCTGGGGTTGCCGAAGACGTTCTACTGACCGTGCGTGATTTAGGGGTATTGGCGTGGGCTCCAAGGAGGATTTCGTGAATCTCAACCGGTTCTTGGAAGAGAAGAAGGTGTCCCTCGCCCCGCTCGTCGACCGCGTCTTCACCTTCGACGAGTCGCCCGCCGCCTTCGACTATCTGTACTCGGGCAGCCATGTCGGCAAGGTCGTCATCAAGGTGCAGGACTAATAAACTTCCGATATGTGCAAGTGAACAGCTTGGCGGGCAATGAACGACCGGGTGGATCTTGTCCGAGAATTTAATAAGCTGGATTAGCAATCGTAGTAGTCCACTAGCGAGTTCTTACCCATAAAGAGAAACCACCTAGCGCAGGCATATCCGTACTATCTTGAGCCTACGTCAACTTCTCTACACCCCCATCCGCCGTAACCGGCGGCGCCACCATCATCGGCGTTGCCGGGCTGCTGCTGCTGCCACCGCTGTTAGCATCATAAAATCGCCGCCGCACCTCGTCCAACTCCGTCCTCCACCTCGGGCGTCCAATTTCGCGATTCCAATTATTTAGCCTACTACACATCAGTCTCGCATCCCACGGGCCAAGTGGCAGCGGCCCATCCTGCCCCAGCACCGCCGTCCACACCTTCCCCTCTATACCCATTTCGGTCGAATGGTAAAAAGACGTCACCACACCAACCGCCCCGTTCTGCGCCAACGCCCCCTCAAGTCTCTCGACTCTCTTGGGGTCGAGCTTGACCTGCATCGGCGCGTCGGCCTGGGCTGTCAAGACGCGGCTCCGGGGGCTGTAAACTAATAGGCGGAGGTAGCGGCCTGGTTGGGACGAGCGGAAGAGTTCCGTCGGTGCCGTCCATGAATCCCGAGATGTCGAAGCTACTCAATAAGGAGAGGTAGCAATTTGACCATTCTTCGAATCGATTTTGCTATGCTTCAACGCCCCGAGCAACATCTTGGCTTGCTTCTTGGTCCTGAGACCGCAGTCGTTTCCTACTAGCGCCTGGGGTGAACTCGTTGGAAAACAGCCTGGCGTCATCGTACAGTATCACCAATACCGAGTGCGCGACGTCTGCTCGGCATGGTCAGGTTGAGACGCAGCAGATGGCGAGTTGTTCGAATGGAAGCTCGGTTGTTCACTTGCTTGTATGATGCTAGCCGTTGAGTCGTTGATGGACTTTTTCGCCTCGGCAACTTGAGCAACGAACGCCTCGAGGGGCCTGTGAGCCTCGCTAGATCGCTCATCTTTGGCGAGCTTACTAAAAAGACTCAGAAGCGTGTCGAATGGAGTCTGAAGAGTGCTGTAGATTGGCTCATTTGGATTGTCAGAAACCTGGGAGCAGTTCCTGCTGGCAAATACGACGTTGCTAGTACTGGTCGATGATGATATGGATGATTTCCGCTTAATCGACGCCTTGACACGACCCCAGGTAGCACTCCTCCACGGGCGAGCCGACATTGAAATGCTACTTGGTAGTAGTAGGGCGCTGGGCTGTCCATGAGCTGGTATCCGAGAAAGTTGGTAAACAGGTGCAGATGCTAAATCATACTCGAGACGCTGCTGTCTGTGGTTGTGAGTCTGAGCTCTGGGTGGGCTCACTCAGTGGCAGATTCACGACCTAACGATGGCTTGGGCAGCGCTCAGTGTGTGTGGCGAAGCAAAGGCATGACCTTAATGCGGAAGTTCGCGGAGCAACTCTATTGGCTGCCGGTTCCCGTTGAGAAGCGGGATACACAAGCCAGTCGGCAGTAAACATGCGTACACTATTTATTAGCTGCAATTGGCAAAGCCTCAGATGTTCAAGGTTGAAGACGTTGTTCAGACGGGGTTGTTAGAGTTGGGGTGGAACGTATGGTACTTGGATGAAGCTGCCTGGCCAAACCGGCTGGTGCAAGTGGCCGGTTCTCCACCCCCGAGTTCAAATGTGCAAAACACACCGAGGAGTTTCTACAGTCTGTAGAACAAAGTCAAGTTTGAGTGTGTTGCCAGTCGCACAGGGAATGATTGGCGATGACGGGTGCAAAGCCTATGCTGCCCATCTCTCCAAGGTAGAGAGCAGAGACGAAGACAGGCGGAGAAGGGGCCTGATTTTAATGGAAACTATGTGAGTAGAGAGGCGGCTTCCCAGACAGGTCATGGCAAGGAGTCGAGTGGCTTTTTACGAAAAGCTTCAGGTTAGGGTAGGGGTATTTTGTTGGAAAATGACGGGGCATTTCCAGCGAGGATTCCTGCCGGGGCGTGTTTTATGGGCAAGGATGCGTGTAGCCACAAGCAGCTGGGCACAAGATAGAAACGGCAGCCCAGAGCTCCCGTTACAAAGATGGCGGCGAGGCTAAAATCCTAGGTACGACTAACGTACGTTACCTTACGGATATCATGGGATGAAGTCGCAAGGTTTACAGGCCTAGGGTAAGTTGATCAAACTGAATTGAACAGGGACATGATTCTGTTCATTCGCATTGATTTTATAGGCCCCTCATGTTTGTCATTACAGATGCAGCTAATGTATGTACATACATACCTCTAGACAACCTTAAACGCTAGAACGCCTTGGCCGCGGGTCGGATAGGTGTTTCAGGAGCCACGAACCCCCGGCGAGTAGCCCGCCAATAGATTGGTCGCGACAAAAGCCAAGGGGGGCTCGTTGTCGTCGCGTTCAATCACGTGCGGGCTGATGTAGGATACTGTACCTATCTTTCAGCTGGGTTTGCGCCCCAGAGCCTTGCGTACGGCACCAGGCTTCCCCGCTCAATGCCAGCTGTTCACCTCCATTTCTCTCCTCAGAGACAGCGGCAAGCGAACTAGCATGCATCAACTTCGCCGCTTTCTCAAAGCCAAGGAGGGTCGGGCACCCCTAGGCACCATCGGATCAGGTGATCCGCAAGGCGCTCCGGGGTCATCCGACACGCCAGCAGCTGAGTCCGCCTCCGCACCCACAGTTGAAGTTCAAGCAGAGTCTGCAGAGATATCAACGCCTGCTCTAGCGCCTTCGAATGCGGTCAGCGCGGAGACAACCACGAGGGAAGAAGAGGAGAATCTTTCGGAAGGCCTGAGGATCCTCATTACCAAGTCGGCTGATACCGCCGGATGCGTTGATATTATCGCACTTCATGGGCTTGGTGGCAATTTGCTCACGACCTGGACCGACAAGACAACGGGCGTAAACTGGCTGAGTGACCAGAGATGCCTTCCGAAAGACGTTCCCAATGCCCGCATCATGACCTTCGGCTACAACTCGGCCAGGTACTTCAGTCGCTCAGAGGCTGATGTGCGCGATTTTGCATCTGGATTGCTGGTGGCTATCAAGTCTAAAAGGCGAGGCCGCGCTGAGAAAAATAGGCCCATCATCTTCCTGTGTCATAGCCTCGGAGGGCTTATATTCAAGCAAGTAAGGAAAGACCGCACTAGTGCCCAGCGAACATGAGGCGGACTCGGGGACAAACTGACGAGTATATAGGCTGTCATTCTGGCACATGAGCAGAATGACCATTACTCGACCGTTTTGGATAACATCCGCGGCGTGGTGTTCTTCGGTACCCCTCATCGTGGCTCAGATCTGGCCTCCTGGGACCGAATCGGAACGTCCCTGGCACACATCGGCACTCTTGGATATCTGGGCAACACCAAGATGTCCAAAAATCTAAAGGTCAATGCGAAGATGCTAAAAGACATCACCGACTCTTTTGCCCACAGGGGCGGCAAGTTCGACATCAGGACTTTCTACGAGACTGAACGCATGACGGGCCTCAACGGTCGCGTGGTTGAGCCACAATCTGCCACGCTCGGGTGGCCAAACGAGCTCGCCATTGCCGCTGCCGCAAACCACACCGACCTCGTCAAGTTCCCCTCGCCATCTAACCAACGATATCAGGACGCCGTCTTCGCCATTTCTGAGCTAGTTGGTGATCCGCCAGAGGATGACGATGCTCGTAAGTACTCCTCGCCAAGATGTTCAAATGGGGAACCTGACATCCTAACAGCAGCGTCTAGCGTTCAGCATCGGTGAGGAACGCTGTATGAGAAATCTTAACTCGGATTACGGAAATCACCTCGATCAAGTCGATGATCCGGTGTCTGGGACATGCGAATGGGTCGTTTCCCACGAGACGTGGCGCGAGTGGAACATGTTGCGGGGATCGGCACTCCTCTGGATCACGGCCGACGCTGGCTGCGGCAAGTCTGTTGCCGCCAAGTTTCTCGTCAATCACCTTCTGTCAATACCATATTCTTGCCGGACAAGGAACATCTGTTATTTCTTTTTCAAGGATGGACTCGAGGACCAGGACAACGCATCAGCAGCCGTGTCCGCTGTGTTACATCAGCTATGCTCCTCGCAACGACGGCTTATCAAGCATGTCATGACAAAGTTCACCAGCCTACCCAAGCGGACATTTAACCGTTGCTCCACACTGTGGCCCGTATTGATGGCTGTCCTCCAGGACCCCAAGATGCAGGAGATGGTGTGGATCCTAGACGGCCTCGATGAGTGCGAACCAAAATCCCTCGATGAACTCCTCAAAGGGGTAGTCGCCTACCTCAACCACAGTTCCGCCAGCGACCCCCGCACACCCAGAACTCGCCTCAAGGTGATCCTCTTGAGTCGGCCTCATAACAAAATAGAGCAGACACTTCGACTTGATGGACAGAGAGAAGACGATGAAGCCGACGCGCGTGGAGATGAAAGTCGGCCCAAGCCTTCAGGCAACCGCAATAGTTTTAGACTCATCGCTGAAGAACAGATCAAGGCCATCGGGAAAGACATCGCGCGATTTGTTCGTTCCAAGATCTCCGAGTTTGGAGAGACCTCGAAGCTTTCTTCAGGCATGCTTGCCGGTCTCGAGGAGAGGCTAATCAGCGGGGCTGACTACACATTTCTTTGGATATCACTCGTAATCAAACTCGTCGAGGACGCGCGGGTCGATGGCATCTCGATGGCCCAACTCGAGTCGATCTTGAACACAACACATCTCGACGACGTCTACGAGAGACTTCTCTCGGGCAGATCGCTTCCCCTCAAAGCCCGAAAAGCTTTAATGCTTGTGCTTGCCGCCGTTCGACCGCTCAGCTTGAAGGAGATGTGTACCGCCATCGAAGTCCACCAGGACCACTTTCCCAAAGTAGATGGCGACGCGGCGGCTCGAACACTGTTGGCAGACCACGCCCACTCAGATATCCACCTAGGCGAAAAGGTCAAAATTCAACCGCGAAGACCTCGGGAGGGCAACCAAACTTTAGATTCCGAGGTGCGGCTAAAAATGGAAGTGGCTGGCACTCAACCAAATAGTGTGCCCGGAAAAGCAAAACCAACCACGGCCGAAGCCGATGAATCCGGTGTTGTTTTGGCTGCCATCAGATCGCCCTCTGCAGTTCGAAGCCTAAACCAGCTTGGAAAGCTCTTGCACAAACCGTTCATCAACCACCTGCGCCAGCTCTGCGGTCATTTCTTGAGAGTCCGTGGCGGCAAAGTCTACCTTGTCCATCAGACTGCCCGGGAGTTTCTCCTCGCCAAGCCAGGGTTAAAAAATCTCGATGATGTGGATGCGTGGATAGCCCGAAGCCCGGAAGACCCGCCTCTCCAAGACCGGCGACGAAGACGAGGCAAGGGAGAACACAGCGAAGACAGGTTAAAAACTGCAACGCGCTCCAAAAATTACGAGCAACTCACTCCTGCCCTTCCCAGACAGCCAGAACCCATCTGGCGGCACTCAATCCGCCTCGAAGACGCCAACCGCCTCCTTCTCCGCACCTGTGCTGACTACCTCGCGCTTTTCCGGTTTGAGGACGCGCACACCCGAGACACCACCCAGTGGACTGGCAAGACGGTGGGCGAGCACCTCAGGGCAATCGGCAACGACCCGCCGCGCGCCTTCTTCAAGTACGCTGCTTTCCACTGGATCGACCACTACCGCCCCGTGCGGAAGGAACTGAACTTCTCGTACGACTATTTGCTCAACCCCGCCGGCGCGCTCTTTAAGACATGGAGCATCGTGCACCGATCGTGGGTGCCGAACGAGGAGCGCCGCGCGCTTGAGGCGCGCGGCGTCCACATGGGTGGGAGGAAGGAGGAGGGCGGGGAGAGGGTGCGGCGGTCGGAGAACGAGTTCTACCTGTCGATGAAGACGGCGGATCTGATGGGGGTGGAGCGGGTCGGGTGGTTGGATGAGTGGGCGGACTACACGTGGGAGGATAAGAAGAAGGGGGAGCAGTTCGAGGCGGTGCTGGATCATTTCAACTTTAGCTATGGGGAGGAGATGGAGCTGTACGATAAGGAGTTCTTAGTGGGGGATAGGTGGTGGAAGAAGCATAAAGAGAGGGACGAATCCGGAGGGGAGTCGGAGGACGAAGGGAACGAGGGCGGGGAGGAGAATGGCGAAATGGGCTTCGATGTTGGGCAGATCCCTGACCGGGTTCAATTCTATCGGCGGCAGCGACGCGCGGTGGTTATGGAGAGGTTGGGGGAGATGTCAAACCCGTTGTCCCCGATGTTGGGGAACCCCGCCGTGCTGGGTATCAGCATGCTCTCTACACAGCCAAGGGGTGGTTTTGGGAGGACCGCGTGAGGGTGCCTTTGTGTTGGAAAACGTTGAGGGTTAACATCGAATTATATATCCGTGGTAAAAGCGTTATGGTTTTCAATACGCAACTGGCGATTGAAAATTATTCTTGGAATACAACTTAGACGTTCTAGTCACCAGTTCCTTCTTTCTAATACTGTTGTTGGTGATGATGTGTATGATTAGGTTACCAAGCCAAATGCCTGCACTCAGCAGCACAAGCTCCAATCTGCTGATACAACCCTGCCCTCTGTTCCAAACGCTTTTCATTAGATCCAACGTTTTTTGGGTTTCCAGTTCATACGCGACTTCCCCCCTCCGTCAGACCAACGACCCAAACAGAATTAGATGCTATCAAGCAAAGCGAAACAACCACCCACTTAACCTCGATGGGGAGATAAACCAACAAACCACCCCAACCCACCCCAACCCACCCCATATCCCCCCTCTACGGCCTTCCGGGCCTCACAACCCCCTCTTCCCCCTCGAAGCCGGCGACAGCGGGCTCACCGGGCTCCCCATCTGAAACTCAAACTCCATCCCCCAATCCACCCCACCACCACCACCGCCCAACCCACCCTCCAACTCCAACGGCGACACCGACACCACCGGCCCGAGAGGCGGCATCACCAACTCCGGCCCCGCCGCCACGGCCGAATCTCCCGCAACAACATGGCAATGGCCATGCCCAACCCCCGACGGGTTCCCAAACAGCAACAAATCCAAATCGTTCATCGACACCGACGTCCTCTCCGCACCACCGCCACCACCACCACCCGAACTAACACCCCCCAACCCCCCCAACCCATGATACCCCTCCCCCCTCACCAACCCCGGCCCCGGCCCAAGGGTACTACTACTACCCCCACTCCCCAGCGACGACGCGCCGGACCCGTGCCGCGAGAACGAGGAACCCCCATTCCCATTCCCACCGCCTGGGATGGGAATCGGCATCGGCATGGGGATGGGAATGGCCAGGCGCGGCGGCGGTGGGCCGCCGGCCGCCGCCAATCGTGATCCTGAGGGGGAAAGGGAGAGGGGACCACCGCTGGCGCGTGGGCGGAGGAGTCGGTGATGGTGGTGGTGGTGGTGAGGGAGGGGGAGGATGGTGTCGCTGTAGGTGGTGGCGGCGGCGTGGGCGATGCCGAGGCGGGAGGCGGCTGCTTTTTCGCGGAGGACGGTTATTCTGGGGAGAGTCCCGGGGGGGCGGTGGTTAGATTGGGGGGGTTGTTTGTTGTTTGGGAGGGTGGTGAGAGAGTGGGGGGTTAGGGGTTGGAAGTGGGTAAGGGGAGCGGGGGCGTACTCACTCGTCTTCGGTTATGCCGGGGATGATGGTGGCTTTTCTTTTGAAGTCGAAGGGTTCGGACTGGAGGGGGTTAGTTGGGGTGAGTAGGCTGGGAGGGTGTGGGAGGACATACGATTTGCAGCTGGCGCTTTCTGCGGCGGAGGCCAACCGTCTCTTGCAGAGACGAGTAGAATCTCTTGACTTCCGAGTAGACGGTCATATTTACCATATTGATGGAAAAGAAAGTGTGATAAATTAGGATGGATGGCGAGAAATACTGGTCAAGAAACGGGAGATATTCTTAAAGAAATATATCAAGAAGAGGTATAAGCCGTCCGTACACAGCTGAGACGACGGAAACAGACGATATAGGCGAGTTTAGGATGTCTCGAGAGACTCGACGGGACGAAGGAGCGGCAATGGTTGAGAGACGACACCGGCTGGCTGGAACGAGAGGAACAGCACCGAGGTAGTCGAAAAGAGTGTGGACCGGATTACGAGGACGACGGTTAAGGAAACAAAGGAGCGGCAGAGAAGATGGGTGAGCCCATTGATCAAAGTTCCGGCTCGCCAAAGGTTCGCCTTTTGTAAGGCGGTTTCGCAGAAATGACCCGCCAACGACGGGTCCGGACAAAGAAAAGGCTGGGGCGCATAGCCAAGGGAGGACGGGAAATGTCAAAGAATATTACCGCCCCATCAGATCGCCAGCTCCATACTGTTGGAACATGCTCCCTACGAGAGCGACGGTGGAGGGTGGCAAGGCTGGAATGTGAGTGGCCGGTGGAAGCGAATCCCGGCGTGGCCCAACCCGTTTCCGCCCCCCCTTAACCATAACCATGGGATGTGTCTTCACCCTCGAGGTTTTGTGTGAGACAATTCGGAAACCTCACGTGCCTCAAAACATTGGAATTGGCTGTCAAGGTTATTAGTCTAAAACTTGTCGCGTGCGATTGGCGATATCCCTTGCCGGCATCCTCCCTGCGTCAACATGCAGGCTGCCGCTAGCCTAGATTCACTATTTAGGATAGTCCTTCAGGTGATAGCTCTTCAATTTGACGAATTGGTCAAAACCATATCTGCTCAACGTGACGCCCTTTCCGGAGTTCTTCCATCCCGTCCAGGCCAGGTCCTGCATGTCTGTTAGCGGTGTCACATCGCCTACGGTAACGGCCGTTGACTCACCGGACTCGGGAAATCGCAACGATTGACGAAGACTGTGCCAGCTTCAACCTGATCACACAGCTCGTAACCCTTGTCGGTATCTTTTGTCCAGATGCTGGCTGTCAGGCCAAACTCGCTGTCGTTCATCAGTTTCACGGCCTCCTCATCGCCCTTGACTTTCATGACGGGAATGACGGGCCCAAAGGTCTCGTCCTTCATGACTTTCATGTCATGAGTGACATTTGTCAGCAGCGTCGGGACGACAAAGTTCCCTCGCTCTGGGAGCTTGGTGAACGTTTCATTTTCCGGGGTGGCATTGACGGCGCCCTTGTCCAGTGCGTCCTTGACGTGCTGCTCGATGGCCTCCTGAGACCTCTTTGAGACGACTGGGCCGAGGTGTGTCTCTTTATCCAGAGGGTCACCGAGCTTGTATCCTTTCAGCACGTCTTGGACGGCTGAGACAAATTGGTCGTGGATCTTCTCGGCCACGTATACGCGCTCGATCGAGCAGCAGCTCTGGCCCGAGTTGAACACTGCGCCATCAACAATCTCCCCAGCTGCCCATGCAATATCGACATCTTCACGGACATATGCCGGGTCCTTTCCACCTAGCTCTAGGCCCACGTTGACGATGCGGTCTGAGGCTGCACTCTGAACAGCTAAGCCGCCAGCCACAGAGCCAGTGAAGCAAACCAGAGCGACTTTAGGGTTCCTCACGATCGACTCGATGATGGTAGGCGATCCGGAGTGGAAGTATTGAATCACGCCGTTGGGGAGGCCGGCTTCGGTAAAGGCCTTGGCGACCTGCTCGACGATGGTCGGCGTCTGCGGAGACGGCTTGAGGATGACTGAGTTGCCGCTGAGGAGCGCCGGAATCAGGGCATTGACGAGGATCAGATACGGATACTGATAGGAGTTTGTCAGCAATCGTTCCTTTGTTTCTTGTGTGCCGCCCCCCATTGGCACCTACGTTCCAAGCAAAGATGATGAGGACAGGCCCCACGGGCACCTTGCGGATGAACCTCTTGAATCCCTTCTCGGCTTCGCCCGGCGTATCCTGGAGCACCTCGTCGCTAATCTTGAGGAGGTAGTCGGCCCTCTTCAATGCTGTGGTAACCTCCCCGCCGGTGTAAGCGATGGGGCGGCCCATCTGGACGGTAAGCTCGGTGGCCAGCTCATCCTTTTTCTTGTCGAGAATGCTTAGTGCCTTCTTGATGATGTCTTTGCGTTCCTGCAGTGAAGTCTTGCGCCACGAGTTGAATGCCTGGGTGGCAACTTCGGGAAGTTGTTCTAGTTCTTGCGAGGAGATGCCATTGCGCGTGAGGATCGGCTCGTTGGTTGTCGGGGAGACGGTCGTGATCGTTTCGACAGACATGCTGTGTGAGGAGTGGGTGAATTTAAGTGCTTGTGACTTTGGATTTTTGGGTTTCTGGAAAACGGCTTGGTACAAACTTTGGCAGGATATTACTTGGGAACTTGAACTTGGGCATTTGGAGGAGATACCGGAAGAGCGATAACCCCCAAGGTTCCTGAGTTGCCCCTCCTCCGGCGGGATCCTTGGACCTGGCAGCAGATAAGATAAGGAAAGCCGATCTGAGGGTGCAGGGGTGGGTACTTGCAGGGTACTTGCCGCGCTCGATGTAAGTCTACTTATTCGGGGCAAAAGTCGAGTCACTTGGACATATAATTTCATATAGCTTTAGGTTGCTGCGCGAGTAAAGGCAATAAAACAAACTTAATATGCTTTTTGAATGTGTAGACTAGACAACCCCCACGCATATCTCCCCTAGTGTGGTCCTTGAGAGGTATCTCGGCAAGGTGCATTGACCTCGCGCTGAACGCCCCGGATTTTTTTTGGATGAACTCGACAGGCACACGCAGCTCTCAATCCATCTCCCACCAAACTTCCCTTTCCCAACTACACATCATGTCGGCCGACAAACGTAACCAATTCCTTGACGCCGGTGACAGTGACGATGACGCAGGTCACGGGTACGACTCCGAAGAAGATTTCCAGAAGGGCGGGCGCAGCGCAAAACGGAGGAGAGTCGACGATGACGACAGCGAAGTCGAAGACGTTAGCGACCAAGAGGAGGAACACGGCGAGGAGGGAGTGACGAATCTGAGAGAAGGCAGCGCGGATATCGGGGACGCACGCGACGACGAGGAAATTACAGAAGAAGGGCCAAAAGACAAATCGGACTTACCGACGGAGCTGCCTGGGGTGTCGAAACCGCTGGCAAAGAAGAATCTTGTTGCGTCTGAGGCTGCCATCAAGAAGTCTGGGGTTGTTTATTTGTCGAGGATCCCGCCGTTCATGAAACCCACAAAACTTCGTTCACTCCTCGAGCCGTACGGCAACATCAACCGGATCTTCCTCACTCCCGAAGACCCAGCCGAGCACACCAGACGTGTGCGCAACGGGGGCAACAAGAAGCGGTCGTTCACCGAAGGCTGGGTCGAGTTTGTGAAGAAGAAGGATGCGAAGAAAGTATGCGACTTGCTGAACGCCCAGACCATCGGGGGTAAAAAGTCGAGCTGGTACCACGACGACGTGTGGGCCCTGAAGTACCTCAACGGCTTCAAATGGTAGGTTCAATTTCTTTAGTAGATGAATTGAATATACTGACGGGAAGGAATAGGCACCATCTCACGGAGCAAATATCGGCCGAGAATGCCGAACGGACGAGCAGAATCCGCGCCGAAATCGCAAAGACCACCCGCGAGAACAAGGAATTTGTGCGCAACGTCGAGAGGGCAAAGGTCATCAACGGCATTCAATCGAAAGCAGCCGCGAAACGGAAGAAGACCGAAGATAGGGAGGAGGAAGCGGGCGGCGAAGAGGCAGCCGGGAATACGGACGGCCCGGCGCAGGATAGGAGGCGGACGTTCAAACAGATACCCCTAGCAAAGAAGAGGAAACAGGAGGAACAGCCGGAACATGTACAGAGAGTCCTCAGCAAGATTTTCTGATATTTGTGGAACACCAGACAAGGAAAGGGGTTGTTCACGCTTCTCTTAGGTTCTGTTGCTGGTACATGTACTTGGTGTTGAGCGTATACCCCTTTATTGACTGGCAGAGACAAATACATCCAGCTTTGTCCTATATGATACCAATGGCCGCTGTACCATTTAACATATCCCTAGGGGAGCCCAAACATTCTTCCAAACCTCTCGCCTGCTGCCATCTCATCATCTTGGGGGCCCCCATTTGTTACACTAACGACATTAAGCCCATAATGCCCAAAGTGAAATCTAAGGTGACGGCTTCGGTCGGGGATGGCTCGACTCCCGGGGCCCTTCAACAGGCCATCCAAGCGTTGGGCATATCACGCGACCAAGTCGCGGAGCTGCAGGGCTTCACCAAGAGGCTCCTTGACGAAGAGAAGAGAGGCAGGAGACCTGGCCGATTCGAGCCCCTGATCCTAGCCAGATATCGCACCGAATGGGAAGCCTGGCGGACCAACCCGCCAGAGCGGACGCAAGCAGCACTTCAGAAGTGTGTTAGCGCCCTGCGTGCGGGGAGGTCCCTCCTCCAACCCCAGAGCCCGTCACCACCCGCCGCATCAGCCGGGCAGGACACATCCGCGCGGCCTACAGCACCCAACATCAAGGCATCCCACACCAACACGAACACCAATACTAACACTAACACCAACACCAACACCAACACCAACACCGACCCCCAAAGAAACCCAGAACTCACCAACCCCCACCCAACCCCCTCACCCTCACCAACACCCTCACCCTCACCACCACCACCCACAACCACAACCACACCCCCAACACGCCCCCCCAAACCCAAACCCAAATACACTCCGCCGAAACGCAAACACGCCCCACCCAAACCCAAACACAAACGCGCTCCGCCCAAACACAAACCGACGACCTGAACGACACACCCGAGTGGTTCGCCCAGCGCTACATCCGGCAATACGACGGCCCACAGCACCACGAGGTGCTGGAGATTCGGGAGGTGGGGTCGGGGAGGCGGAGTTTTGTGCTGGTGGAGCATGGGGATGGGGATGAGCATGGTAGTAGTAGGAGGAATAGGAGTAGGAGTGGTGGTAGGTGCTTGAGGGGTATGCGCGGGGGGGTTGGGGGTCGGATTGAGGGTCGGGTTGAGGGTGGTGATGGTGGCGGTGGTGGTGGCGGTGGTGGGCGCGGTGATAGCCGCGGTGATAGCCGCGGTGATAGCGGTGAGGGTGGTGATGGAAGTGGTGGGCGTGATGGGGGTGGTGGCGGCAACTGGGGTGGCGGCGACTGGGGTCTCCGCTGGGGGGGTAGGTCGCTTCGGGTGAGGGCTCAGATCCCGAGGGACGGGTAGAGGGCCCCGGGGGAGGGGTCACCCGTTTGGCTTGCCGGGCCGGAGGTTGCGAGGTGAGATGGGCGCAGGGCATGGCATGTTGGGCGGAATCACGGCCGTCCCAGTCACCCAGCCCCCTGGCCTCCCAGTCTCCCAGTCGCCCGTGTCGACCTACCTAAGGCAAGTTTCCACCCTCAGCCATACCACCAACACCCACCTCAACTCAACCCCCTAGGAGCCCGGTACGTTCATCAAGCTGCCATCATCAACATCAAGCACACCGGCTTCACCACAGTAATCTTCACACAACAAACACACCAAAGCAAGACTCCATTTCATAGACCATTTGCCCCAGTCCCATTCATTGCGAACCCAAGTAATCTATCCCACCACCCCCCACCCCCCGCCAAACCCCAACCCCCAACCCCCAACCCCTCAAGCCTCCACCTCCTCATCCCTAATCTCCAACTCATCAAAGTCATCCAGCAACTCATCCATGCTAACCTTGGGCCCATCATCATCGACCGTCATCTCGGTCTCAGCAATACTCATGGCATCAGCCTCCTGCGGGGCCTTCTTCTTGGTATCCTTGTACAGGGCCAGGGCCTGGCGCAGCTCCTCATCCTCCTCGACATCGCGCAGGAACTGCTCATACTCAGCGTCCAGCCGGGCCTGGTCCGCCGGCTTAGGCAGCAAATCGCCCTCGTCCTTGGCCATGCGCTTGAGCTTCCACTGGCGGCGCTTGTTCTTGCGGCGGTTGGCGTAGTGCTTCTTGACGAGGACGACGTCGGGGATGGTGGAGCCGTAGGCGCGCGAGGCCTCGATGGCGTCGAGGGCGTCCGAGTTGAAGTTGGTGCCCGACAGCATGTAGCCCATGACCGAGTCGCCCGGGTGCAGCAGGCTGCCGAGGTGGGTGCGCGCGAAGTACGTGTTGTCGTTGACGCCGAGGTCCGACGCCCGCGCGACCGTGGCTTCGCCCAGCACCCACTTGCCCTTGCGCTGCTTGGTCGGCTCGATGTCCATGACGACGAACTCGACCATTTCTGGGGAGCCGGCTAGCGGGGCGAAGGGGGCGCGCCAGTAGGCGTCGGCGCTGAGCTCGGCGGTCTGGAGGGTGTTTGGGTCGAGGAGGTTCACCGACGTGCCTATCCTCCAGCAGAGCAGGAGCGGGGAGATGTTGCCGAGGGACTTTGCGATCTTCAGGGGTAGCGCGACAAGGTCGTCTCTGCATACGGGGACGAGCTCGGCCGAGTAGTTGTACTTGTAGGATTTGTTGCCCGTGTGTGTATCGGCGGAAATGAGATGCCTCGACTCTTTTGTGTGAACCGGGACGACGGACTTGAGGAAGTGGATGAAGGCTTCAGCTTGATTCCTTTGCGCAAAGTAAAAGTCGATACCGTCTTTTTCTTCCTTGATGTTTATTGTGTCCCTATGCGCCTGGTGCTTGAGGATCAATTGCTCGAGCAGGAGGAATGTTCGCTTGTGGGTCACCTTCTGGCGCACCTGCACGGCAGCACGCCAGACATTGGCGGTATATGACTTTGCGCACTCGCGGCATTGCTGGTTCGCGACGACGTAGACGACCTCGAAGCTCTGCTGCATCATGACGCCGTCGGCAACCGCGTCCTGGACCGTAATCTTGACTTTGATGCGGCGCGAGTGGGGCTCTGTCCACACGAAGCGGGCGTCGATAATCCGGACCTTGCCCAAGTTTCGTAGGCGTTTAAGACATAGCGACAGCAGCTCTCTTGATTCGAGGGTGGCGGTCACCCAGCTGGCGGGCGGCATCAGCCAGCGGTCGCAGTCTCGGCAGACGTGTAGGACGCCCTCGCGGGGGATGCCTTGTGAGATGTCGACGGTCGATTTGATGCAGTCGTAGCAGAGGGCGCCGGCCGAGGCAGTGCCGTCGATGGGGGCGCCGCAGTTGCAGCATAGAATTCTGACATGGTGTTGGAGATTAGTGACATCCAAAGAGATCTCGTGAGCAACTCACGTTGCGCCTGTGCGGGCAGTACCCAGTTGCTGGGGGGCCATGGGGACCATGCCCGAGTCCATATCGACATCCATGATGGCGCTTTCTCTGTCTTTCTCTGACGTATTTGTGGTTTATTCGAGGGGCGTTGGGTATCTTCGTAAAAAAAAAAAAGAAGAAGGAAATGCAGTTGTTTTCTCCAGACAAAAAAAAAAGACAGACAGCTACTGATCAGTGCTGGTTTGTCGGAGCTGGCGGGGCAACTTTGTATCCCAAGAAATTTTAGGGAGCATGCAGGACCATTGCCCCGCGCTGCTTGATAAGCTGCTTATCGGCTGGTCCGGTGGCGTCGGCAACCCACATTCTGGCTCGGCAGACTTGGCAGTCTTGGCAGTCTTGGCGGGAATGGGCCTGTTTTGCCGCTGGAACTCGAATTGGAGCTTGAATTGTTGTTCGTTTGGTTAGTCTAGGTATCACCAAGTACCCAATTCGGGTCCCTTAAAGTTAATAATTAATACCAACCGAGAGCCCATCATGACCTAGGTCAACTCTCACTTACTCCCTCCCCCGTTAAAGTTCATGCTGTACCCGCCCGTCTTCTCATCCTTCACCATCTGAAAGTTATCCGTGCTCATCCCAAACGGCTTGAGCAGCCCATTCCCCAGATCCTTGAGCTTCGACCACATCTCGGCCGTCTCCTTCTCCTGCGCGGCCTTGGCCCGGGGCGGCAACACGCGAAGCTGTGCTTGCACCACCTTCTTGTCGGCCGGCGCCAAATTCGCCATGCCCGCCAGCCGCTTGTAGTCTTCGACGGCGCCTTCCAGGTTCGACCACCCGCCCAGCTCGCTCCTCGCGCGCGCCCGTCTCATCAGCGCCTTGGCGCGTATCCTGGCGACGTCGTCTTGGCGTTTCTGCCGGGCCGCCTCCTTCGACTCATGGTCGGGGTTGTTGGGGAGGGCGGGCCCGGCTTTGGCTGCCCCGGCGCTGATGATCTCTTCCTCGGCCTCATCGGCGTCACCGGTCTTGGCGGGGCCGGGTTCGTCGATTTGGGCTTGGGCTTGGTCGTTTTCCTTCTCCTTTTCGTGCTGCTCCCAACGGTCCAGTCCGTCGAGCGCACTCGTGGCGTTGCTGACAGCCTCCTTCCATTCTTCCAGCTTCAGATGGCAGGCGGCAATGTTGGATCGTAGTACGGCCAGTTCGTAGTCCAGATAGCCAGGGCACACGGCGACGGCCTCGTCATACTTGTTGATGGCGAACTCGTACTTCCCAGACGTGAAGAGGGCGTTTGCTTCCGCTTTGTGCGAGCCAGACTCGGCTACCAGAGACTGCGAGGCCGGGGTGTCAGCCACTGTTTTTAGACGAAAAAGGGCTTGGGGCTACTTGCAGCCTCCTCCTCGGGATCAAACCGTTCCGGCTCGGCCCTCTCACTGTCATCGGTTTCCGGCTTCGGGGGAGGGGTCTTTTGAGCGGGTGCGGCCGGCTGCGTACTGCCGCCGATTGCCATTTTGTGAGTGTGAGGGTCAGCTTTGAAGTAGCCTCCGTATGTGAGATCAGATCAAGTAGCGGCTAGACGCGGAGGGCTCTTGAGCCCAATCTGATGATGTGGTGATGACACGCAAGGAATCGATTGGGTAATTTACCGTTTTCCCCATGTTTTTCACATGCCAGGCCCAACCCTTGCCAGCTACCCCGCCAGTTTTGAATACATGTGTGACGGCTGTGACGGGACGACGGGTACATGTGCGTACAGATTTGTACTGTTAACAGATACCCAAGGCAACCTTGAAGTTTACATTACATTCACTTGTCACGGAGGACTTATTACCAAACTAAGAAAAGCCCAAGACACTAGATTAGAATGATGCATGTATATTCGGCTACTTGGTACCACCCAAATACTCCATGGGCACTTTACCGAGAGCAAAGCCAGAAAACAAGATCGGGGAACCCCGGGCTCCTGAGAGGAAGGATGAACAACAAGCGTTCCTTCGCGGCCACCGCCGATGTGTTATTACCGTTGGCGTGCTGAGGCCGGTTAGCATTGGGTGAGAACACATTCAATACCCCACCATGCAGGGTCCAGCTTTTTCTATTTTTCTATTTTCCCCTCCTTCCTTTACCGTTCGGCGATCCCCTATCAAAAAGCGGGAGTGAGTCAACGTGGAAACGCATATATAACAAGACGACTATCCGCCGGTTCAGCTCTGACGACCACACACATACACTTCGTTCCATACCAAAACATACTCGTCAAGGGCAATCAATACTTCAATACCTCAATACCTTACAACCTCCTTACCTCTCAATATCACCATGGCTCCCAAAACCGAGTGAGTTCTACAACCCCACCTGATAACCTTGAAAACAAGCCTTCCAACTAACATCCCCAGCTTCCCACCCGTCCGCGCCTGTCTCTTCGACATGGACGGGCTCCTCCTCGACACCGAGGACCTGTACACGCTCTGCGTCAACCTCATCCTCGAAAAGTACCAACGCCCAAGCCTGCCCTGGAGCGTCAAGGCCAAGCTGCAAGGCCGCCCCGGCCCCGCCGCCAACAAGCTCTTTCACGACTGGGCCCAGCTGCCCATCACCCCGGAGCAATACATCACCGAACTCTCCGCCCTCCAACTCCAGCACTTCCCCACCACCCAGCCCCTCCCCGGCGTGCCCGAGCTGCTCGCCCACCTCGGCCGCACCCGCTACTGGGACCTGCAAAAACCCGCCCAAAACGAAAACTCAGAGCTCACCCCCACCCCGCAACGCGTGCACATCGCGCTGGCGACCTCCTCCCACGCCGCCAACTTCCGCCTCAAGACGGCGCACCTCGAAGACCTGTTCTCCGTCTTCCCCACCGCGCGCCGCGTCCTCGGCGACGACACCCGCATCGCCCCGGGCCGCGGCAAGCCCCTGCCCGACATCTTCCTGCTCGCGCTCCAGACCATCAACGCGTCGCTGCCCGCCGGCGAGCGGCCCATCGTCCCGGCGGAGTGTCTCGTGTTTGAGGATAGTGTTCCGGGTGTGGAGGCGGGTAGGAGGGCGGGGATGAGGGTGGTGTGGTGTCCGCATCCGATGCTGAAGAGGGAGGTTGAGGGGAGGGAGGCGGAGGTGTTGGCGGGGAGGATGGGTGAGGCCGGGGAGGTGGAGTTGCATCAGCTGGGTGAGGTCGGGGATGGGTGGGCGGAGTATCTGCCGACGTTGGTGGGGTTTCCGTATGAAAGGTATGGGATTGTGGTGCCCGGGGAGGAGGTGGAGCGGGAGGAGGGGATGGTGGAAGGGGGGAGGGTGGGGGACGGGGAGGTGCTGCAGGTTGTGGAGGGTAAGTAGGTTGGTGGGGGTGTTTGGGGAGGGGCGGTAGTGAGGTTGGGGATGGGAGAGGCTCGGGATCAAGCTAGTGGAGGGAGATGTACGCGGAAAAGGGGGGTGATGTTGATATTCGAGGCACGTGTTGGGAGGGGTCGGTCGTTTTGGGTGTAGTTTCATCGGCCTGTATCTTGGGGATTGTGGTGAGTTAGTCAAGGCAGGTACAGGTACTAGTACGCAAAAAGAATATCGGTTATAGATGGGGAAATAGAACAGCAACAGTGGGCATTTTGCCAGGCGTCAAACGAATATCTAGGTACAGTAGGTAGGGTGTGTAGTTACAAGACAACAAAAACAGGGGTATATAAACAGACCATGATCCAGAACTGCGCATCTCACGCTACCCCCAATCACTAAACTTCCTCGGCCGTCCTTCCGCCTCCCCTCTCCTCAACGCACTCCCCGCAGTCAGCCCAGCCAGCCCAGCCAGCCCAACCACTCCATTACCACCCACCCCATTATTACCCACAGCCGACAACGGCGCCAACACCCCCATCCCAGCCCCAAGCCCACCACCACCACCACCCACCACAACACCAACCCCAACCCCTCCTCCTCCTCCTCCCCCTCCTCCTGCACCTACACCCCTTCCTCCTCCCCCTTCCCCTGCACCACCTCCCCCCCCTTCACCCTCAGAGTCTCCCCGCCCCCACCCCCCCCTCAACTCCGCCACCACCCTCCCCAGCCGCCACCCCGTCTCCCGCCCAATCCGCTCCAGCACACTCAGCACCTCGTCCTGCTCGCGCCGCTCCACCAGCGCGGCGCCGACGACCGCCAGGCTGCGGATGGCCACGCTGACCACGCCGCGGTCGCGGGTGTGTGCGACTATCCCGCAGACGTGGTGCGCGTGCAGGAGTTGGGAGGCGAGGTTGGCGTTTGTTTTGGCGGTTGTGTGCGTGTTGGTGTGAGCGTGGGAGAGGGTGGGATTGTGGTGGTTGTGGTGGTTGTGGTGGTTGTGGTGGTTGTGGTGGTGGGGGGTTCGAGGGGGTTGAGTTGGGCGAGGAGGCACATGGCGGTGTGGTAGAAGAGGCGGGCGAGTTTGGCGGGCGGTTTGATTAGCCTGGTTGGTAGCTTGTTAGTGGGGGTTGTGGTTTGCCTTTTGGCGGGGGTGGGGAGATGAGTGGTGGTAGGAAGGGGACGCCGTTGAAAGGGCGGTGTTGAAAGGGAGGGCGTTGGAGAGGGGACAGTGTTGGAAAGGGGAGGGTGTTGAAAAGGGAGGGTGTTGAAAGGAGGTGGTCAAAACGGCAAGGGACCCAAGAAGGGAAAGCTGCGAGCCGAAATCAAAAGAACCACTCACCACACGTTGGGAAAAAGAGACTTGGACGACGGCTCCGGCAGATACCCATACGGCCGCATCGAGCGCGGACAGTGCAGATTCCACGCATTGCACATATTCTGCAGCCGCCGCCACTCGGCAAACCGGTTCTGCAGACGCACCTGCTCGTCGTGCGGCGACGGCTCCTGGAACTGCGGCGTGTTGGCGCGGAAGTTGGCCACCTTCGCCATGATATAAAAGATGCGGTGCAGGTACAGCTCCTCCTCCTCCGCCGTCTCGACGCTGCCATCCACCGCCGGCAGCCCCTCCACTCGCCCGCTCCAGATGTCGTCGCTCCCGGCCACGCTGCGACTCCCGCTCCGGCTGGCGGCCCCAAGCGTGGCAAACTCCAGATCCAAACCCCACTGGTCCGGGTCCCACGCCGTCTGCCAGCCAAACGAGATACAACTAAGCACCTCCATACCAACATTGACCCAGAAGCACGCCACGCCAAGCCCCGTCGACGCCGCGTTCCAGCCGCAGTCCTTGATCAAGGCGCGGGTCGAGGCGATGTGGCCCATGCGGTCGCTGGGGCGGTCGGTCATGACGTTGTAGGCGGTGAGGACGACGGCGGTGAGGGCGCTCTCGCTGGGGCTGCGGTCGCGCGCGTGCTCGCTGAACAGCTGCGCGGTCGCCAGGCCGTAGTAGTGCTCTGCCTTCTCGCCGCTGTGCTGCCCTGTCAGGGTCAGGTGTCGGGCGCCGCAGGCCAGCAGCGCGTTGAGCAGCATGGGCAGCTTGAGCGCGAGGTAGGGCACCGTGTTGGCAAAGTGCTTGTCTTTGTTCAGCGCGTCCATCCAGATGGACACCTCGTCGATGAAGACCTGCATGAAGTGGATCTCTTCTTCGCTGCTCAGGTAGTCCCGCTCGCCCGTCGTGTTCTCGCTCGACGGCGTCATGAGGCCGGTCGGGGTGCTGAATTGCTGGTGGGAGTTCGCCGGAGGGGCAGAGCGGAATTCGTGTGGTGGTGGTCCAGTAGTCGACCCGTCGCGGTTCCTGATGTCGAGTGTATGCGACTTTTGCGATTTGCCTCCGTCTGGGTCATGCAGTGCAGGGAAGGTAAAGGCATCCTCACTAAACCCCCCAAGACCCATCTGCGATCTCGGTGCGGGCCGGGTCGTTAGCGGAGGCTCGAGTCCCAGTCGAGCGGGCGGGCTGTTGTGGTGGCTCGGTGGTCCGCTGGGCGGAGGCTGGCCGACATGGTGGGGGTGATACTGGTCTCGGACAGTCGGGGCATCCCCACTGCTGCTGATCTCATGAGATAGGAAATGAGTGGTGGTTTGAGCATCTGATCGCCCGGCCTCCCGACGGCTTGCGTCGAGGTCTGGCTCCGGCGGCGGGGAGACAACTTCAGGATACCGTCCGAGCCCCCCGCGATACTCGGAAGCAATCAGCCGCGACTCATCCAGAATTTGAACTAGCGGCCGCGTTAGCACGTGCAATCACAAACTCAAAAAGCTTCCTCCCACGAACCTGACCATTCGGCCGTCGGCGGCAGCAGACACGGCGGGTCCTTGACCTGGATGTCGATAAAGTTGAGGCGGATGCCGCGCCTACATTCGCGGTTGCTCTTTCGGCAATTGTTGCACTCCGGCACGCCCTCGTCGCACTTCAGATGACGTTCCCGGCACGTCAGGCATCCCGTGCGCACCCGCTTAGACTTGCCCGCGCCCGCTGCGGGACTTGCCGAGGCGGCGGCCGGCTTCCCTCCACCTCCCCGGCCGATGGCACTGCTGGCGTCGGCGGCCCTCATAAGCGCAGCCGGCGGTGGTGGCGGCGTGGCTCGGTAGTCTAGTTCCGAGAGCTGGCCGCCGCCGGCGAAGAAGGTCCCCGGTGTGCTGTGGCGTCCTCCTGCCGGGGAAGCCTCATAACGGGTGCCGGGGCTGTAGTTGCTGTTACTGGGTGTTGTGTATGGCTGGTCTCCCTCTCCTAGTCGTGGCATTGGCGGTTGTGTCCGGGCACGCATGGCGTTCCGTGGCTGGCGTGACCGCGATCGAGGTCGGCGGGCGGAACTCATCATCAAAAGTGGCGCGGACTGTGCCTCCAGGGGTCGTCTCTCTGCCAGGGGTCCAACAGAAAGTGGTGAGTGATGGCCCTGTCAGCGCGCGGCGGTAGAAACAGAAACAACAGAAACTCGATGGACCAAAGAGACGAGAGAGTCCGGACGCTGGAGGGATGTTACTGATGGGCAATCGACAGGGGCGCACAGATTCAAGTCGGACGAGGCCATGGGTCCGAGGCCCTGGTGCTGCAACCCATCCATGGGCTTCCCATCGAGTGGGAGAATGGATGAACGGATGGTCCGATGGATGGATGTGATCTGTACACAGACAGCAATACCTTAGTTATTGTGGCAGTGTGGATAGCCTGAGTGAGCTAGGTTGCTGCAAGCCAAGAGTGTTTCCGTTTCAACTTGCTCTCAAGCAATTGACGAAACAACCGTCCGATCCCGCATACCCCCGTCTCCCACGCCGAGTCGCGCTGTTTCTGCACGCTCGACCGAAATCGTGGGGCTGCAGGCGGCTAAACCTGGCACGGCTCGAGCACGGGAATGCTGTGTTACAGATGGAGGATGGGCGAAGAAGGATGGAGGCACGGGGGGATGGACGCAGGGAGGATGCAGGCGCAGGGTTGGGTGAAGCACTGAAGCACCGAAGCACCGAAGCACACCAAAGCAACAGTGAGAGAGTTCTCGAGTTACATTGAGACAGGGGGGCAGCTGCTCCTGGAAACCGAGTGTCACATAGTGGAACACAACACGTAATGATGGATGATGAAATCCGTCCCATAAGAAAAAAGAGTCCCGAACAAAACTGGGGTTGGAGGCGCACGAAAGAAATATACTGTGCTGTGTATACAAATGGAAAGATGCATTGTGCTTCGGGACGAGCCGCCTGCATTTGACATTTCGGATCGGTGGATAACTAGCCCTTGTAACAAATTGCTGACTCTGCAATTCCATCCGTTGCTCGCCCAATGTTTTACAGGAGGATGGTGGGTCTGACCGTCTAGCACTGGGCCAAATTAAAGAAAGGTGACGACAAGGTCCGCTCCGACTACCACTGTGTTTAGCACTAGGTGCAGTGAGCATGACAAAAACTGAAGATGCCATGCTACGAAGTAGTTGTAGAACGACGGGTAATATTCCAAGAGGGCGAGTTCTGGAGCCGAAAAGGTGCATGTAAGTCACTGGAGTGATGGAGTCTCAAGGAGAAAGAAAGCTGCCCTCTCTATCCCTATCCAGTCATCACGCCTTTCCAAACTACCTTACCTACTGCGTCCACAGCTTGAACTCGCTCGGGTCTTCCATCCTCGCGCCCTCCGTCTCTCCCTTGACCTTCATCAGCCGCACCTGGATCTCATGCCCCTTGCTCCACTCCCTCAAAAACGCCTTCACCCTCTTCTCCGTCTCCTCATCATCCCGCATCACCACCGCCGCCGCATCATACCCGCCCGCCCCCGGCACCACACTCCCCAATACCCCTTCCACCCCTTCCAACGCATCCAGCATCTCCTCCTGACTATCCGGCTCAATCGGCGCACCGCACGCCCTCCCCATCCCCCTCATCAGCTCCCTAAACGGCCCCATCACCCCGCCAATCTCCTCCACCCTCCCCTGCCCCAACACCTCGGCCAACTCATCCACCTTCCCCTGCAACTTCCCATACACCTCCCCCGCCACCTCTCGATTCCCCTCCCTCCACGCATGCACCTTCTTCACCATACTGACCGTCCCCGTCCCACAATCAACATCACACATGCGAATAGCCACCCCCTGCGGCAACCCCACCCCCTCCTTGCGCACCTCACAATCCCACCCGTCCCCCTCCACCAACCCCACCAACGCCCCCGCAAACCCGTTTTCCCCAGGCCCCGGCAGCGCCGCCAACAAGCCGGCACTAAACCGCCGATACACGCTCGACCCGTACACGGCGCTGGCCACGTCAAACCCGCTGCCGACTTTCCCCTGGGCCGCGCAGTGCGCCACCTGCGCGAGGTTGTGCAGCGTGCGGCGGCCAGAGGGGGTGGCGAGGTCGAAGAGGGTGCGCGGGAGGTAGTGGGCGAGGAGGGCCGCGGTGAGGGATGTGACGATGGCGGCGGAGGAGCCGAGGCCCGTTTTATGTGCGTCGCGGAGCGTGGTGTGGAAGTGCCGGAAGCGGGGGCGGGGGGTGGTGGTGGTGGTTGGGGCGGGGGGGCTTCGGTGGAGGAGCTGGAGGAGGGTCGCGAGGTGGTGGTGGTGGTGGGCTCCTTGGGCTTGGAGTAGTAGTCGTTGTCGGCGAGGACAAGGAGGGAGGCGGGCTCGAAGCCGTGGGCGGCGCGGGTCTTGTCCACTTGGGAAATGTAGCTGAGGACGTAGTTGAGGGTCGTCTCTACAAAGTGGTTCGGGTCGACGGGAGTGCCCCTGTGATGTGTGAGTGGGAGTGCGACAATACGAAAGGGTTGAGGGGAGACAGACGATTGCAGCTGGGTGACCTTGATGCCACCGCCGTTTTCGGCAAGATGGTAGCCATACTTCCAGGTGGCATTTAGGAACTGCGGACTCTGCACAACAATTTCTCTGAGATGAACGCCGGCGCTGGTGTGTATCTCCTGGGCGAGGACGTGGATGCGGGCACTCAGGCCAAAGACGAGGCCTGTGTGGTTCCGGTCGAGGACAATGTAGCCACCAGCTAGAAGCACCTTTCCGGGCGCCGACACAACGACAGTGCGGTCCTCCGGTTTGGCAGAACCGCCAGCCATTTTTTGTCCTTTTAAAAAAAGTTGAAGATGTGGCGGTGCTTCTCAGATTCAGGAGGTAAACAATGGACGAGGAGTGTAGAATTGGGAAGTAAAGAGAATGAGAAAGAGAACGAGGGCCAGCCAGACGACAGACAAGGTAGTTTATCCAAAAACTGAGAAGGGCTGTTTTGGATTCAACCAGCCCTGTTCAACGTAGCTGCAACCCGACTTGGTCTTCTTTTGAGCTCCGGATTTGTGCCGTGAAACATGGAATTGAAGCTTCTCTTGACCCTGAGCGAGGGGTAAATTGACCGCTTGCGGGGCGGGGATCTGTGGAAATGCGGGGCTCTCACACACGCCGCCATGACAGGCAGCTCCAGCTCTGGTCCATTTTTACACAGTATGTACTAGTATGTACTGTGAATACTTGAGGCAGAGAGCTGAACGGGCTGAAGAGGGTCTGCATTGATACACTTTCTCTGCGCCGCCCACTTACTCAGCGGAGCTTGAAGATGCAAAGACACAAGAATCACCAATCGCAGGAATTCGGCATGTGCCCGTTGTTGGCATGGGTTTCCTGTGCTGTTGAGACATCTTTACGTAGCCAAGGTAAGAAGAAGGGGCTTGCCGCGTGCGCATTGTGTGGTCTCTATCGACAGATGGACACCCTATCTCGAGCTTTTGCTAGGGTGGTAGGAGTGGAAGTCTATCGCGTGGTCAAGCTCGAGACGAGCCGAGTCTCGCTCGTCACACTTGGGTTACCTTACCACATATATAAGTAGGTCGGTCGCGCGCATAGCCGCGCCTGTGATCGACCGAGGGAACGGGCTGGGGATGTGGGTCGGCACCTCGGATCCGATCCTTATGTCCATCTCACGGCGCCGGGCCGGTGCATGTTTTTGCTAAGCCCGGCTGCGACATCAAACGCTCGTCACGGTAAATTCTCGTCGGCTCAGGCACATGTGACCTTTCCCCAGGCACCCCACCATCCTTCCTCTTTCAGGTCGACAATCTGATAATTTCAATCGCGGCACAGCCAAGTCTTTTCCGCCTGAGAATCGAGGTCATCTGCATGGCAAATTTTCAGCCTTTGGAGGAAGGACATCAACATCAAATAAAACCTACACAGTATTCTGTACATGCACAATATGCAAAGTATGGGACAGCGGCCTAACCCTGATGCTTAATCGGGGATAGCTACCCATCGGGTATACTCCACCAAGAAGTGGCCCGCGGGGCTCGAATGAGTGGAATGGCAAGTTCAAGTTTCGCGACGAAGTTTCCCCGTGTTTCCTTTTCTTGCTTTTGGTGTTCGAGAATTTTCTCATTTCCCCAGCCCACAACCCTGTCAATTCGGTGCGACAGGCACCAGTTCCCAGCCGGCTGGTGACGGGCACGACGGGTTGATTTGCTCCGCAATTTGCTTCGGGGTTCAGCAAGTGCGAGTCCCGAGGGCTCGGTCTGTTAGCCAAGTGTAAAATCCGTGCCTTGAGCAAGTACTTTCAAGTGTTCGTAAGCGTTTGAGGGACTTTTGACGGTTACAGCACTAACAAGCTAGCAGCCCGGGCACTGGCAAACCCCGGCGTGCCCCAGGCGGGAACTGCATTGCCGACCCCACACCCTCCTCCACGCTCCTTGTGTCCGGTTTCTCTTCGTTTTTTGACGTGGCCCGGAGCACGCCCCGCTCAGCCCGCCTCCGAGCCATCCGCCACGGGGGCTTCATTCGTCATCCCCAGGAATTCAGGCGGAAGGATGCCGTTGACACGAGGCAGATATGGGGGGCAGCTGAGGCATGAATCTCACGAAATGGCTGGGAGCGGCAAGCCGCATCCTCAACGGACTCGGGCCTGTCCCGACCCGCCATCTGTTCTCTTACTTGTACATAGTTACAAAGTACATAGCTCCAGAAAGAGGCGTTCGACGGAGATAACGTCGGCCGCCGGCATCTTCGACACTGACGCAGCACAGGACAAGGGGAGAAGAGAGAGGTCCACGGGTATTGAATGTGAATTTTGCTTCCATTCTGCGCCCATGGCTGGATAATACCACGGCATGGAAGAGAGGCTTCCAGTATCTCGTTGTTTGGAAAACAAGAAACCAAGAAAAACATATTGAAAACCAAGCAACCACGAACTTCCCTGCGTGTGAATCAAGATGGAGCCGTCCGGTTTGATGTTGCTGGGCGCACGCCGCCCTCTGACTAAGTAAGCTTCCGAGTCCACCCGCCACGGGAGAAAAAGTTTCGCGCGAAATATCCATGCCCACCAATCCGTTTTAGCTCCGGCCCAGGAAACAATTGAGCTGCGTAACCCCGTCCATATTTGACAGCCACACTCCCACATTCCCACCCTCCTCCCCTCGCCTTGACTCTTCCAAACCCCAAACATTTCAATCACCATTCCAGGTAGCGCGTTTGTTTGACGGCCTTGTCGTCAAATGAACCTGCAAGTGCGCATCACTCAATCTCCCCTCGTAAGTCCCGAGTCCTGCACCCTCCGTTCTTCTTCAATTCCCCGATTCCACCTATCTTCAAGTCGCGTGTGCCCATTCCGTGGGAGTGCGGCATGAACGAACAACAGACGGACCGTTCACGACTACGCCAGAGCAACCTACTAACCCCGTTTTTCCGATTAGAACCCCTTCCACCCAGGTGTTTCCTAAATGCCCTCCGTTTACTCGTCGATCTTCCAGAGCTTTATCCGACAAGGATTTACAAAGTCTTTCACTCACGGCTACGCCCAATCGGTCGTCGCTGCCACTCACCCTCATGTTCTAAACGCACAGAACCGGCCGTCGTTTGCGCGGCGCCGCAATGCCGCCCGCGTCGGCCGCCTCGCCAGCCTCGGGCTTCAGTCCGCCTTCCACACTTCCAGCCTCCCGGCTGCTAGCTCGGTAGAGCAGCGCCCCGACAAGGCTGCGAGCCATGGCGGGCTGGATGCCTACTTCGAGCAGCTGCAAAAGTCAGAGGATGGCGCCGAAATCGATCAGGAGTGGGTTCAGTTTCAGTTCCCGAAGCCCATCGAGTGGAAGCCGACAACAGCTTCCGTCCTCGTCGGCTCCGATGCCAAGACCCTCGCACTCGATGCCGAGGAATCTGTCACCACCCACGATGATGTCTCGACAACGCCGGCCGTCCCACCAGAGGCCGAGGCAGCGCTAGCCCACATCGATGCCGCCATCGAACGGGAGATCGAGGCTCGGAGAGAGTTGGAGGAGCTCGAGGAAAAAGTCGAGTCTCTTCGCGCAACTTCGCCGGCCCTGGCAGAGCAGCTGGCCGAAGAAATTCGGTCCCGGACTGCCTCTCCCGTCTCGAGCGTGCAGACTCCTGGCAGCGCGGCTCGCACCCTGACGCCCCCCGTCGACCCTCAGTCCCAGACCTACGCCGACCATCTCGCCAAGCTTTCCGGGACTGGACGGTATGCCGAGATTCCAGCCGTTTTCGAGGCTATGCTGGTCAGCGGTGTCCGCCCCATTGCGTCGGCGTATAATGCCCTGCTCATGGCCGCCATCCACCTGCCCTTCGAGAAGTGGGAGATCGTCACCAAGGCGCTGGATGTCTACGCAGACATGCTCCGCCGCAAGGTCTCCCCCGACAGCGACACCTACGACATCCTCGTTGGCCTCCTTGCGTCCCGTTCGCTCGAGATTTCTTCGCTCACGCAGGCCCTCGAGGACAAGCGGCTGCGTTTTGGTGGCATGGACGAGCCTGGCAAGTTCATGTTCGCATCTCATGAGCTGGAACGCGCCATGCTTGCCGAGGATGACCGCCTGGACCTGGCCATGAAGCTGTTCACGTCGTCGACCACCGCGAACAAGGCGTCGTACTCGTCCGAAACATACCACCAGCTGATCTCCGCCTGCGCCCACGCCGGCCGCATTTCCGACATGCTCAAGCTTTTTGAGCACATGGAGTCCAGCCGGACCGTGCCATTTGCGGCCACCTTCCCTGCCATGATCACCGCGTTTGCCAGCTCCGGAGACCTTGTCAGTGCGGTCGAGTGCTACAACGAATACCGCAATCTGGCCATGGCGAACGACAAGGGTGACCAGACCCTGAACGATCGCCTGGACGCCCAGGTCTACGCTGCCGTCATCAACGCGTACATCGTCTCGGACAAGATCGAGGGTGCCATGAAGTTTTACGAAAAGATCGTGGCGGAGTATGATGCCAAGCCCGCCGATATCAAGGACGCCATCATTGCTGGCGGCTTTGTCAAGGGCTTCATCGACCGCGGCATCTACCAGGAAGCCCTGTACTGGGCTCAGCAGATCGAGAGCGAGGCCAGAGGCGCAGCCATGGACAACCTCGCAAAGGTTGCGGCTGACCGCGGCGACAAGCAGACTGCTGTCACTGCTTTTGCCCACCTGGCCCCCGCTGCGGCCGCCGCCCCAGCTGCCGCTCTGCTCGCCATGAGCGTTCGTGAGGGTGACGTCGCCGCCGCTGCTCGGTACTGGGATTCTCTCTGCAACGCCGAGGTCAAGCCGACTTCGTCCTTCATTGAGCCCACCGCCATGTACGCGGTTGCCCTGATCGGTTCCGGCCAAGTTCTCGACGGTCTCACGCAGGCCGAGTTCATGTTCCAACGGATCCGCAACCACAACTCGCAGCTTGCCGACGAAATCGAGGAGGGCGTCGAATTCATCGCGAGGTTCATGAGCCTGCGGGGAATCGTCGATCCTCGGACCACCTCGGTCCCCGCATCTGAGCCTCCCCAGTCGTTCACGGCATCCCCATATCCCCTGACACCCGTGGTCGCCCGTCAAGAAGAGAACACATTCGACCCGTACTCGCAAAACACCGATGTGAAGGGATCCTTTGCCATCATGCAGGAGTTGGAGGGTGCCTTCGGCCGCAAGTCCAAGTTGAATGAAGCCATGTCTCGCTTCCGGAATGTGCGCCGTGCCGGCCGTCATCCTCGCTACATCGTGTATGCGAAGCTGATCTCGGCCGCCGGCAAAGAGGACAAGTTCGATCTTTGCCAGGAGATCCTCGGCATGGCGCGCAGTGATGTCCCGCCGCTCTCCCAGTACCCCGTGGTTCGCTACGGCTGGTCTTCTATTCTGGATGCCATGATCGGTGCTTGCCTTACCCAAGGCCGCAAGGCTCTGGCCGAAGACTACCACCAGGAGTTGCTTGCTATGGGCGCCACGCCCTCGGCCAACACCTACGGTCTGTACATCACCACCCTGCGGGATTCGGGCAAGAACGTCGACGAGGCTTCCGAAGCTGTCAAGATCTTCATCCGTGCCAAAACCGAAGGTGTTGAGCCCTCCTCGTTCCTGTACAACGCGCTGATCGGCAAGCTCGGCAAGGCACGCCGCATTGATGACTGCCTCTTCTACTTCGCTGAGATGCGGGCGTTGGGGATCAAGCCGACTTCGGTTACGTATGGCACGATTGTCAACGCGCTCTGCCGTGTCAGCGACGAGAAGTTCGCCGAAGAGCTGTTTGACGAGATGGAGGGCATGCCCAACTACAAGGCGCGCCCCGCGCCGTACAACAGCATGATGCAGTTCTTCCTGACCACCAAGCGGGACAAGGCCAAGGTTTTGGAGTACTACGAGCGCATGAACGCCAAGGGCATCGCCCCGACCGCCCACACCTTCAAGCTCCTCGTCGACACCCACGCCACCCTGGAACCCGTCGACATGAAGGCTGCCGAGGCCGTGCTGGATATGATCCGCGCGTCCGGCCAGCAACCCGAGGCCGTCCACTACGCCTCGCTGATCCACGCCCGCGGCTGCATCCTCCACGATATGGAGGGCGCCCGCCAGGTCTTCGACACCGTCATGAAGGACCGCCTCGTCCCCGCGCACCCCTGCCTCTACCAAGCCCTCTTCGAGGCCATGGTCGCCAACCACCAAGTCAGCGTCACCGAGCCCGTGCTCGCCGACATGCGCGCCCACCGCATCGAGCTGACCCCCTACATCGCCAACACGCTCATCCACGGCTGGGCCGCCGAGAACAACGTCGCCAAGGCCGACGAGATCTACATCGCTCTCGGCCGTGCCAAGCGTGAGCCGAGCACGTACGAGGCCATGACCCGCGCCTTCCTGTCCGTGCACGAGCGCGAGGGCGCCAAGGAGGTCGTCAGCGAGATGCTCACCCGTGGCTACCCGAGCGCCGTCGTCAACAAGGTCCTGGAGTTGCTGGGTGGCCCGCACACCGCTGAGGCGGGTATGGCCGCTTAAGCTTCGCTCAGCCACACCTTTTTGTTTTCGTTTTCGTTTCCTTTCCTTTGCTTTCCTTTGTCTGGTCGGTCTGTTTTTCCCACGTTTCAGCCTAGCCCGCTTTGTTTTGGATGATACCCCCTGTGCGACACGAAACTGGCGGTTGGGCTGGCTGTATTGGGATGGGGTGGTAATCGAGTGCGGGAAATCATAAGATAAAGTCAAGCATCATCAAATATCACTGGGAAGGACGGGGCAAGCAAAAACGGGAGATGGGTCGGAGAGTCTCTTTTTTTTTCTCCTTATCTCCTTGTGTCTGTCTCGCTCGGGATATCAAAATGGGTGGTGGGGGAGGAGGGGGATATCGGTCAGCGGGGGCGTTTATCGGATAGAGTTTACCGGGGGCCCCGACTACGTGTGCGTGAGGCTCGGTTTGGGCGGCTTGGTTTTGCTCTTTGTCTTTTTTTCTTTGCTTTTTTGCTGGCGGGAGCATGCATGGAACGGGCCTCGGTTGGGAATCCGGATGGGCGGGATGGGAACGGATTTTGGGCGGACGGCTCGGGCCTTGCGGTTGTCAAGACTACACATCACATCTCCACTCTGCATAGCGAGCAGCGAATCTGTTGTTGGCTATGTATTATACATTGATAAAATAATGATGAGTAATGTCCTTGTACCAATGTTTAAGTTCACGACTAGTCCTCTGTGATCTTCTAAGACGTTGATCTCAATTACCAACCCAAGTTGTTGTCTTTCCGGTTGGTACAGTACGGCTACTTTCTTGGAATGTTCAAGGCTCATCAATGCCTGGTAGTTTCAGCGACATGTGTGTTTTATAGCAGTTATCGTATATCAGATCCTGGCCAAGATATCTTCACACCGATCCAGTCAAAGATTCGTCCCAGTTCTAGTCTACCTTTTAGTTTACAGTTTCGTTTTCCGCACATTCGTCATCATCTATCCATTTTCCAACTCAAATCGGTACTATTGAGCTAAAGCCTCCCATAAAAACCAGCGAAATAATGAGACCAGCGATGCTAATCAACACTCGACTCCCCGTCGTGCTCCCTACGGCGATCGCCAGGAACACGCCGAGCGCAAAGGGTGTAAAGAACGCGAACACCAACAGAAACATGGCCATGAGCGGCATCAAGCCTGCCACGACCGCGAAAGCGAACCACCACCTCTCCCTCTTGATCCAGCTCCACGAACCCTTTCGGAAACTGTACCCGCCAGCCTGGGAGGAAGACGGCGTCTGCAGCGCGACTCTGCCCCCGCCCAACTGTTCCGAGACGCAGCGCCTGAGCTGCCGGTTGGTCAGGGCGCCGGGCACCTCGCCGACGCTGGACAGCTCGTGGCGGAGGGCCTCGGCCAGGTCGAGCACGGCCGCGAACCGCGCGGGCGCTTCGTCCCCCTGCCGCTGCTTCAGGTCCAGCTGCCCCTTCAGCCACATCGTGTACACCGCGACAAACCAGAGCAGCAGGAGTACCGTCACGATGAACAGCTGCAGGAACGAGAAGCCCCATTGGTATCGCTGCCGCCCAGAGATGGGGAGGTGACCGAGGTAAGTCAAGTGCGCGGGCCCGACCCAGTGCGGGGGGAGGAGGGGGGTTCTCTTTGACTTACGTTATCAATCGCTTGACAGCTGCCGTTGTCCTGAATGTATGAAACACTGTATGTCCTATTGCCCGTACGCGTCATGAACTCTTGGTTGGAATAGGTAGCGTACGGCGTCTGATTTGTTCGAGGGTCAATCCAGTCATGCCCGTAGAGATTGAGCGAAGGTATATAGAAAGCAGAAATATTGAGGGCCGGCTTTCCGATGGTTTGATTCATCCACCTAGTCTCGATGTTGTTGAGGTTGCCGGCTGCATCGAGAGCCAGAAACCCGTATGCCTTGGTATCTGGGGCAAGTCACAGTCAGCGGCATGGTACGAGACGAGCTCCAAGCCACCGCTTCACCCTTGACGTACATTCTGATACGGCTCCCACAAAATGACACCCTGGGTCCTCTACGCCAAACCAGCAAATCCCAACTACATATCCGTCTGATCCTCCTAAATGGACTTTGCTTTTTGTCAACGGATTTAACCCAAAGAAGTAGGATAGATTCGACCGGCTTACAACCCTTACCATCAGAATGTTCGTCTTGGTAGAATGAGACCAGAAAGTCTCCTGTCTGGTTGATTCGCCACCCATCATGTATGACGTACGCCACCGGTTCGAAAGCTGTGTAAGATAGGAGATTATCTTCGATATCGAGCACGAAGGGCCTAATAGCTGGCGTATAACCAGACATAGCACTGGCGAGGATAGGCCAGGCTAAAACAAAGGCCATGACTGCAACGATGCACACCATGGCTAGTCTGGAACGTAGCGCTCGCCTTCTTGTAAAGTCCCGTGTGATTCGATATGTGGACCTCAACGAGGCTTCGCTCTCGATAAAGATGGCGAAAAATGAGTTGTACGTAACAGAGCCGGCATGCATGGCGCTTCTGACATAGGTAGAAAAGGCTTTCCACGAGCAGAAGGCCAGAATGGCCTGTCCACCTTTCCCTACGACCTGAGTGGGGGGCGACAATTAGCTACGGCGCCAGACGGACGTAGGATGATGATCATTTTAGTTGTTCGCTCACCAGATCCCAGATGATGTCAACAACTTTAGCCTCAGTGAAGGTAAGCCGCTGCGGGAATGGGAGTGTGATCTGGAAAAAGCCCGAGATCTGCCAGTATTGGAAGCTGCGAGCCATGCTGAAAGAGCCGTCCGGCAAACACCTCACGTCGTCCAGGCCTGGATAAGTCGCATACCAGTTCGAATACGACGACAGAAACCATATGTCAGGGAAGAAATACATCAGGCAACTGAAAGGGAGTAGCGTGGACAGGAAAGAAATAATCCATAGCGACGCATTACCCCAGCTCGTGGCTTTCAAGTCAGCTCGGACATCTCGCCACGCTTGCGCCCACCATGCTCGGAATCGGCCATCCCACGATGGAATGACGGGTGACGGCGAGCATGGGCGCGAGGATTTTAGGATGAGCAGGGTCTTTGAGGTTGCCGATGAAGCCGTCATGGTAAGGTATGTGCCTTGCCCGGGGGGTAAAGAGAGTTTAGCAGCATAGGGTGGGTGGTATAAGTAGCCCAACAGGCAGTTTGGGGAAAGGGTTGTAGCAGGGAAGAAGCGAAGAGGGTAGGAATTATTGGAGCCTTGGGAAGGCGAAGAATTGTTGAAGAGGTTAGCAAGATCATGAGTATCATGGGGGAAAAGGGGTCGTTCTCCGATGTATGTACGTACATAGCAAAGAGTTTGTTGCTGTGCCTTAACTAGACGAGACGATGACGCGGATGGAACACGGCGGCTAGTCGGATCACCGTTTTTTAAGGCCGGACGAGTGCCGTGCTACGCCTCACGGCTGGTTTCACCCGAGCGTACACACCAGTACTTGTAAACAGTTTACTGGTGCGTGGGACTTGTGATTGCCAGTCGATGTGGGGGGCGCGGCACGGGTTCTTGTCTCCTCGTATGTACAGCACAGCCATTAAAGCAGCATGCACCTCAGCATTTGCCACCCACCCGCATCTCAGCTTTCTCCTTTTAAGGTAAATGAAGGCTTTAACCGCCATCACGATGCATAGAGATCAGCGGTATCGCGCCTATCTTTCGACCCCAAGTTACACCCCGGTATTCCCGGAGTCGCACAGAGTTTGCCCAGAGGTACCTATGTATATTTGTTCACGATTTAGGTAAGTGGAAGTACATACATACCTACCTAGGTACCTGAGTTATCATCATCCACAAGATCATGATAGTACATATGTATACACATACCTAGGCAAGCAACGGCGAGAACTTGCTTCAACCCAGTGCCCGAACACAGATTGCATAGGCACCAGAAATTCATAGCCCTTATTCGCGGCCTCCTGACGCTTGTGCGCGTGCAACTAAAGCAGATGTTAATCGCGTCGGCCTCTCAGCACCTTTCCCCCTGGCATCCTTCAGTGATTCGGAAAGTAAAGAAGAGCCAGGGGCTGCTTATTTTTGCCTGCTGCCCGCCCCCAAACACCACACTAAATAGTCGTCCCTGTGGTCATGATCATCCCTGTAGGGGCTCCGGTTCTGAGACCGCGTCGTTTACACACTGCCACACAGCCACAGTGTCTTGCGACTGTCGTCTGTCTTTGTTCCCCACTATCCTTCTCAAGGTCAGACCTTTTCTTGGGCACGCAACTTGACAATCACCAGTCCACCATCACGATTTCTTCTCATTCCGGACTGCCCCCAGGGCGCTGGGAGGCAAGATCTTGGCTTTTCAACACGTCCAAAGCGGAACAGCCCCCGGTCCCGCCAGCTGTTTCTAAGCCGGCATCAGAGAGTACCTATCTTGCGAACTCACGATAAACCCCCATCTCCTCAACGGCCCCAGTGATATGGCTCAATTCACCAAGAAAAGTACGGTAGAAGAATACCCTGAGCTCGGCATCGACCTCTTTGAGCTGGCCTACTGCGCGAACACAACCCGCGCCGAATTCCAGGCTGCTCTCTAGCAGAACGAATATTTCGTAGGGGATGCCGGCATTTCTGGTGCTTTGAAGGCTCATCAGCTGGACCTCATCGTAGCCCCAGCCCTGTGCGGGGTACACTGCAACTATACAGCCCACCCAAGGCAAATCTATCTCATCTTGAGTTGATGGAGGATCTCTCTCAGACTCTGATATCTAGGTAGATGTGGTTATCACACCTCAACCCAGGCGCTGCAGCCAAATCCTAATCAACTCTGGCAATAATAAACCTTGACACAACCCGGCTAGCTCCCTTCGGAGTCCATGCCGCCTTCTAACCGGCTTTAGTAATTAGATTGTGATCACAGATAGATAAACTACCTAGGTTGCACATTACTCACACCTAGAAAGATAAGTACATACAAGCCTACCCAAGGTACCCAACTAGGCCCCCTCCCACACCACATCACTATTTACGCCCGCAATTCTCGCACATCCCGAAGCCCACCCTCACGGAGGCCGCCGCACCTGCACCCTCACATATCCCTCACCATCCCCACCATCCCCGCCCTCCACGCCCCCAACCCCCGAAAGCCGTGCCGCCGAAGGTATGGGCGGCCCCGGCTGGAGGAAGCTCGACGGCGAGGTCGGCGTAGGAGGAGGGTGGTCAAGCCCTCCCCCCCGTTGCCTGTCGCCCGTGGTGGGGGTGGTGCTCGCGCCGCTTCGCCTACTGCGATTGCCGCTTGGCCGTGGGGACCTGGGTGGTGTTTGGAGGTTTGCTTGCCCCTGGGAAGGTGGTGGTTGTGATGGTGGTGGTGGTGGTGCGAGGTATCTGGGGTGTTGGAGAGGGGTGGTGGGGAGGAAGGTGCTGTTGGTGTGGCGGGTGACGAAGGTTGTGGGGATGGAGGAGACGGAGGAGGAATCGTCGTCGTCGTCGTCGGTGTTGGAGGGGGTGCTGGTGGCTCCGATGGTGATGTGTGGGAGGCTTTTTCTGGTGCCGGATATGTGAGAGTGGCGGAGCTGGTTAAGCCATTGGGAGAGTCGGGTTGTGGGTGGGATGACCTTTTCTGTTGCAGCTTCTGTGCGGTTAGATGGCTGGGGTTCTTCTGCCGTGGGCGGCCTTTCTGTGTCGTGTTCATTGCTGTAATCTGCTGGTTGTGGTGATGCTGGTGTGGAATCGAGCAAGCCCTTGGAACCAACGACTTTATTGGCCCTTCTCCTTCGGCTACGAAGTACAAATAGGACCGAAGTGATGATGAGAAAAACAAAAGCTGTCACATGATGGGGATCAGTTACTGCTTCAAAGTAAGTGGCACGGACGTGGCAGGGGGCCCGTACCTAGGACACCAAGAACGATCCCTGCTATTTGGCCGGGACGCAGCCCGTTCTCGTTAGTATTTAGGGCTTGGATTGGTGGGATGCTTGATGTAGATGTGGTGGAATACACAGCTAGGTCACAGAGTCAGCTCTGCTGTGAATGCTGCCCAAGCACGTAGATTCGGATTCAAGGGGTCCATACCTCTGTTTGTCGATGGCTGCAAACTGCTTCTAATATGTGTCGTGGTAATTTCTGTAGAACTACTTGGAATTTTGGTACTGCTAGTTGGAGTTGTGATCTTGGTGGTCGGGCTTGTGCTCGTGGTGGTTTCAGCACTGATGGTGCTTTCGTTGGTCTTGATGCTAGTTTCCAAGGTAGATGGAGTTGAGGTTTGAGGGGCACTTTGGGTCTCGATATGGGAGGACGTCTGTGGCACCGGCGCTGGCGGCGCTGATACTGAAGAAAGCGAAGTTGACTCCGGAATCTCCAAAGAGGTGCTCGTAGTGGGCGGGTCTGACGTCTCGCTCGGGGGAGGCGGTTGAATCAGAGATGAACTTATGGTGATAGCCTCCGAAGTCGATGTTAGGTCGGGAGGGAATTTGTCCGGGTCCCCTTTTCCTTTACCCCGTCCTTTACCAAGTCCTGGGCGATCATCCTCTTCATCCTGATCTAAAAACGGTTCAACAGCGCCGTTCCCGTCGTTGGCTCGAACCGGGAGCCCTATTGATCTTTTACGCCGTGATCGGCGCCTTATGGTGGTGGATTGCATGTTTGGGAGTCACAAAGATGTCCGTCTGGGGTAGTGCCAGGGCCGGTAAGATGCCCTGTGGGCAACGCCTTGTCTTTGAACACCGAGGCCAACGACTAGGTGTGGGACTTTGGGTGGGAAGCTTCACGGAAGCGGCCCACAAGATTCGTAACTGAGGTAGTTTTACTCCACATGGTGAAATCAAAACTTCCAGTCAAAAAGCTCAGTGAGGTATCAGATTGAGCAGGGGAGGTGAGGGGGGCCAGGGGTTTCAACTTGGCGGAGCTAACAACTACAAGACATGCATGAAACCCCAAACGAAACAGGACTCGAAAACGAACTTTACTCGTTTTGCTAGTACACCGCCTCAAAGTTCTAAAACCTTTAATTGATTGGTGCGCGAGCTGAGTGTTTGGATAGGCTGTGAATTCGAAGTTGGCCCCCACGGGTAAAAGCGTCCCAGGTGGCGATGGTGTTGCAGTACGCTATGACATCTGTGGATAACTTCAAATGCTCTTCTTCATCTCGGCGAAGAAATAAAGAGACACCTTGCGAGATTGTTGGATAACGAGGCGGTGGCAGAGTGTGGTCCCTACCCCTATCTTGCCCTGCCGCTTTTCGTGCTTACTACTAGAATCGTCAACAATGCTAAGTGGAAAGCTAAGAGTCCGAAGAGATGCAGACTAGCAGGTGGGCTGCGGAAACCTTCCTATAGGAATGAGATTCACAAACAAAATCGTAATGGTTCATTTATTTATGGCGTGGGGGAGTTCTCTGTTCACTTGGGGAGGCCGGGAACTGACAGCTATCAGTATATAGAGCCATACCATTTCGAGAATACCTTAACAACGAGGGCCAGGAGTTCAAAAACCAGCTATCGGCGCTAGGTGACGTGTGCTTAAAATTGAAACGGTGAACTCGCGCCCGCTCAGTTCTGACTCGGCCGTTTTCCTATCTTCCTACTCCATTTCCCGCACCATACCACGGCGTGACTCACATTGCCGTGTAACACACAGTAAAGTTAGCTCTTATTGACGTGTTCGCCGTAAAAGTAGGACAATTTGATTTCAAACCCGAGAATTCAAGACTACACCGTCCCATAAACTGCAATGCCTCAAAAGAAGATCCTTGTGCTCGGCAGCGGCCTGGTGGCCAAGCCATGCGTCGATTACCTGGCCCGGGATGCCAACAACGAACTAACCATTGGTGCGTCTACTTGCCCGCGTTGACATTACCTTGGGCTCGCCATTTTCCCAAACTGACTTGCTATGGAATTTGTGATTCAGCTTGCCGTACCCTCTCTACTGCCGAGAAGTTGGCGGCAGGGCTGCCCCACGCAACGGCGCTCGCTCTCGACGTCAAGTCCCCGAACCTGGACACATACGTTGCCAGCCACGATGTCGTCATCTCCCTCGTTCCCTTTATCTACCACGCCGACGTGATCCGCTCGGCGATCAAGGGCAAGACTCAGGTCGTGACGACGAGCTATGTGTCTCCTGCCATGCGAGAGCTCGAGCCCGCCGCTAAAGAGGCCGGTATCACCATCTTGAATGAGGTCGGTGTCGACCCCGGTATCGACCATCTATACGCCGTCAAGGTCATCGAAGAAGTTCACGCAAAGGGAGGCCAGATCCTCGAGTTCTACTCGTACTGCGGCGGACTCGTCGCTCCCGAAGCTGTGGACAACCCGCTCAAGTTCAAGGTATTATCCGTCTCCCCAATGGTACTTATCTACCGTGTTCTTTAACGTCGCCAACAGTTTTCGTGGTCCCCTCGCGGCGCTTTACTCTCCCAGTACAATTCCGCGACCTTCTACGACAAAGGAAAAGTAGTCCATATCCCGAATACGGAGCTGATGGCCAAGGCCGCGCCACATCATGTTCTAGACGGATACTCATTCGTGGCGTATCCAAACCGGGACTCGACGCCATTTCGCAAGTTCTACAACATCCCTGAGGCGCACACTGTCATTCGAGGCTCCCTGCGATACGAAGGTAACCCGGCCTTGGTCAGAGCTCTTATTGACCTTGGATGGCTCGACGTCTCTGAGAAGCCTTGGCTGAAGGACGGCATCACTTGGGCCCAGATTCAGCAGCAAGCAAGTGGAGCGGGCTCGCCGGCTGAGCCGGATTTGATTAAGAAGGTTGATGAACGGTGTACATTTTCCTCCGCAGCCGAACGGGCGGAGATCCTAGCCGGCTTGCGATGGATGGGTCTCTTCTCCGACCAACTGGCCTCTACCCACGGGAATCTGCTGGATACGCTATCTGTGCAGCTTGAAAAGCTTTGTAGCCTTCAACCTGGTGAGCGCGACTTGGTGATGCTGCAGCACAAATTTGTGGTGAGGTGGAAAGATGGTTCAAAGGTTAGTGTATGCCTTCCTTTTCCCGGTGCCCGAGCTGACCTTCTAAACAGGAGATTATCACTTCTACCCTCGAGCTTTTCGGAGATCCAAATGGATATTCCGCCATGTCAAAGTCTGTTGGGATCACCTGTGGAATTGCCACGCAGATGCTTCTGGACGGATTTGCACCCTTCAAGCAACCCGGCGTGTTGGCGCCATACACAGAGGAGATCTGTGCACCCCTTCGAGCCAAGGTTGAAGCCGAGGGTATCGAGCTGGTGGACAAGTTCTACGAGATGGCCGATTAGAAAGGTGTAACGGGGTTAATGACGGTGGCGGTTAGCCTCGGTATATCTTGCTAATGATGCAGATTGTCTGTATTTAAGTGCCTTGCCACGTGTTGTTCACTTGCATTTGTCATTACCGCCGCCTTCACTACATCTCATTACTGATGTAGCTGATTCAGCAGAGGCTTCGGGATTAGACTCGCCGGCCCCAACTGGTAAATCATCCCGGCGTATTGCCCATCCTCCCAACCATCCAAACCATCCGGTCTCCCTCGGACCCCTTACAAGGCACACAACCAAGGCAAGGGCAATGAAGGCAACTGTAAAGGCAATGTTAGCTAGGGCAGTTCACGCAAGGGGGACTACAGATTGAGACTTACTACTGCAACTCCCACTATACACCCACCCTCCCTGAGCATACAACCTATTCCCAACCGCCGTCCCCGTCAACTGGCCTGAGAATGCGGCCACCATGTAGGCTGTGTTGACTCGGTTTCTGGCCAGGGGTTGAATGTCATAGACAGCCGCGCGGTTCCCGATTTGCGTGAACTGCCCACCAAGGTCGATGGCAACAGCTTGGATCACAGGCCCGGCAACATGAAACGTCCCCGTGAACGTCCCAACCACCACACCTACCAACTCCACCGACAAGCCCAGTATCGCCGAGGCAAGCGGCACAACCTTATCAATCACCAACCTGCTATACACAGGCGCCGCCAATATCACCACAATCCCGATCAACCCAAACAGCCCAATCACCATACTCCCATACTCAAATGGCGGACTGGCCAACAAAAAGCTCAACGTCGTCCAAAACGACGTAAACACGGCACTCAACAAAAACGCCACCACCGCCACCTGCAACAACAACGGCTCCGTCACCAACAACCGCCCAATCCCCACCAACATCCCCGGATACCTCTTCAACAACAACCACCACCACCCCCACCCCCCAGCCCCTCCACCCCCCCAATCCCGCCACCACCATCAGGGTTCTTACTCGGATAATCCGGCAACCACCACCACAACCCACCCCACACCACCCACTGCACGCCCAACCCAAACCAATACACGCCCCTCCAATCCGCCGTGTACGCCGCCAGCACGCCCGACAACAGACGCGCGACCAGCACGCCCAGCGATAAGCCCGAGACCACGACGGCGAGACAGCTGGCGCGGCGGTGGGGCGGCGCGAGGTCGCCTACGAGCGGGAGCATGAGCTGCGGCGTGACGGTGGTGAAGCCGGTGAGGAAGGAGATGGTTAGGAAGAGCGGCAGGGAGGTGGTTAGGCAGAGGGCGAGCCACTGAGATACGTACAAAGGGGGGTTGGTTAGTGTGTGGTTTGGCGGATGGGGGTTTGGGGAGATGGGGTTGTAGAGGGGATTGTAGAGGGGGGAAGGGATCGGGGGAAGGGATGGGGGGGGGAGTGCCTACGAGGGTTGCGGTGAAGGCTACGAGGGCGAGGATGAAGGGTCGGCGGGGGAAGATGTCGCCGAGGGGGCAGATGAGGAGCAGGCCGCCGGCGTAACCGGCTTGCATGAGCGTGGCGACGGAGGAGGCTTTTTCGAAGGTCACGTCGAAGGTTTCGGCGATGCGGTTGAGGATGGCTTGGTTGTAGTAGAGGTTGGCGACGGTGAAGCAGGCTGCCTGAAACGACGGGGGGTCAGTGGTTGTATTTTTTATATGAGGGGGGCTGGTCACTCACAAATCCAAATAGCATGTTTAGCCATATGGTAAACTTGGGAGGGTTCTCGGGGTCGTAGCGAGCGGGCTTGGGCTTCCACTCCCACGCTCGTCGGAGAGCACTCCATTTGGTTGACTCCAGCCCACCTAGGATCGCGGTATTGTCAATACCGCTCGTAGTTGGCGTGCTATTACTGGCAGACTTCTCATCTGTTTCGTTTTCCGGTTGCGGAGTTCCTTTTCCGTGCTGTCCATGATCGGGTCCGGGGTTTGATTCTGACCCCTGATTAGGTTCGGGCATCTGTTGTATTTTTTCATTCGCCATGTTTCTACTGTACTAGCCACTTTCTTATGGGATGGATTTGTACCAAAGTTCTAGAAGATCATAATCAGAAGTGGCCGGCTTTTCGGGTCAGATTGGTTGTTCGGAGCGTTGCATTCGGAAACCTCCCGAGGAGGAAAAGGCCGATAACCAATGTTGTTGAATCTGACAACCCGGCTTGCTTTTCGTGTGCAGTTTTCCCGCACTTTCTTTACCGTACCCAAACTTTAAATGACCGATTGACGCCATTATTCATCCCGCATGGACTGGTGCTTCCGGTCCCGGACCTGGTTCCCAGCGCTAGGCCGGCACTTTCGTGCTCGGTCCGGTGACTCCGGTCATAGCGCGGAGTATATGGTTACATGGATGTAGGCCACCCCCACTTGATGTGATGGTAAGAACTATGGCTAGACTCCTTTCGAAGTAAACAAGTAGAGATGGATGTTCATGGCGTTGTAATAGGCGCATTGCACGGGAACGTGGGGTCGACGAAAGTTGGAAGACAATCCCGGAACTGAGCGCGGACCATATCTCCGAAGGGTCATCGTGTGGCTTTGCAGCCCTTACTTCCCTCAAACTACTCGCCGTGGTCAAAATATGCATCATAATTGTAATTACATTGTGCCAGAACCAGCCCAGGCATTCCCAAGCCAAACCCTTCCAACGCCTCCTGTGATTGTGTATACCCAAAAACATGATACTCGCGGCCTACCCAAACTTAGTGGAAGCCATGATGGTCGTAGATGGTGGGCATCTCAAGCCCCTCCTCCTTTTCCTTTCTCTTCTTCTGGAGCCTCCACAGACAGAAATAGATAGGCACCAGGATGATGATAACGCCCACTGCCAGCGCCACGTAAGCCAATATCAACACCATCCTCTGCTCGGACAGTTTCAAGCCCCTATCATGCCACGTTAGCTGAACCCATGCCCACCTCTTGGGAAGATAACCAGGACTTACACCCCAACGTTGATCAGCAAGAGCACCCATATAAGCCTGCACGCCCAGCGATGAATGAGACCCAACATATGGGTGCTTTCGGGGGGTTCCTGGCCACGCTTCTTGGCCGAGCGCTTGATCCACGACAGACCGATGCCCCAGAGGAACATGAGCGTCAGCGCCACAACAGTGAGCAGGCCAAGGACCTGGTGACCGGTGCGGAACTGCTGAGTCTGCAGCACAAAAAAACAATCATTAGCAACCCGCCCTTCCACCACCAACCAACAGCAAAAAGAGAGTAAAACATACCACCACATGCTCCCCACTAACCAGCACGCCCGGCACCATCGCCCCAATCACAAACACAAAATACAGCGTCGCCGTGACGCCATGCACCCACGCCCAGCGCGCGCCCATCGCCCCGGCGACCAGCGAGTCAAACGGCGCGACAGCCAGCGCCACGATGGCGTACAGGATGCCGTGGGCGGTGGCGGCCTTTGCGTCGCCGCTCTTGTGCAGGCCGCCGTCGTCGCTGAAGGAGAGGACGGCGTCGGGGGTGGTGAGGTCGGGGTTGTGGGCCGAGGACGGGATGCCGCCGGGCCCGGTGGCGCGGGCGAGGTTGATTGTGAAGCGGCCTGTGAGAGGGAGAGGGGGGGTTAGATGGTCTGTTTTACGACTTATTTGCTCGCGGGGTGGGGGGTCGGATGTATGTACATACCGTAGGCGGAATGCCGTCGTATCCGCGCGTCGAGGTCGTCGGAGCTGAGGTCGAGGCCCGGGCCGACGGCAAACATCATGGGTGCGGCTGCGTTGGCTGTGGTGAAGGATTGGCAACCGTGGCAGGTGGCGTTGACGATCATATCGAAGTTGTCGTTGATAATGGTTTCGTGGACGGTTAGTTTGGTCTCGGGGGAGTAGACCGGTTCCGTGTTGCCCCTGAGTGAGGATGTGAGATGAGTGGAAAATCGATAAACGGGGGTGTACTTACGTCGCTCTCCGCGGACTGATGGTCACGCCTGTGATGGTGTTAAGTCAGACCTGTAAATGAGATACGAAGGCGATTTAATCCGAGAAAGCTTACCCTTGTGGTCGGCGGATGGGTACATAACCAGCATCAAGCCATCCGACATGGAGGTCCCGAACCCGATGGCCGTGTACTGATACCAATCCGGAGTTGTGACATAGAAGTTGATGTCATCGGAGTTAGGGGGTAAGTTGAAAGACGCGATGGTGTCGGTGTCAGGGACGAAGAGCGCCGAGAAAGCTGTCTGCGCTCTGGCGAGTTGGAGTTGTAGGGTTATGCCTTATTAGTGTTAGACGATGAGGCCTTCGGAACTGTGTAGTCTGTCACTTGTGTAGATTTAAGAAGCACTTACACAGAACCAGCCATTGCACCCGCCACCCGGGGTTTGAAACCCACCCGCTTAACACCATGTCGAATAAAAGGGGTTGCTTCAGCCAACCGGGCTAAACCTCAGCAATAATGGAGACTCCTGATAATTATTATCAAGGAACCGAACTCGCGGCGAGTATTCGTGAGTGAATATACCCAACCTTTAGCAACACGGCAAATGCATGAATGGGTATCTTTTTGAGTGAAGGAAAGGAAAATGATGATGAATCTAGATCAACTTTGGATTTCAGGGAAGGACAGAGAAGACATCCCGGATCCCCGGCATCATTTACCACGGCCGCTGTGGCACGGCAAACCGGTAGCACGGCACTCAATGCGGACTCTGGGCATGCCGGTGGTGGGCGCGTAGGAATGGGGGACCAGCGGCAATTGGCCATGCAAGCGCCCAAGCACATGCGACCAGCCAATCACCCTCCCCCGCAAGTTAAAAATATCCAGACTTCCATCCTTCTGTTTGCCATTGATCATGCGTTGATATGTATGAGGAGAGTTGCATCGAACCTGTGCATAGATAGTATGGATGAATTTTGGAAAGGGTCGAGTTGCCGAGCCTTGACTCTTGGAAGTTGGGGGAATGATGATGGCGTGCGTGCGTGCCTGGTGTTCTTGAATTCCAGGGTTAGGGCTGTCACCGTGCATTTGGTTGCCTGCAGCTTGGGTTGGCACCTTTTGCCATTGCCTTTCCCAACTGCTCTCTGTTGTCAGAACCGACCCATGATAGTCGCCGTCACCGAAGAGCCTCCGACATTTGGGAATCCCGTCTTCTTCCATCTCAAAATGGCGCTGAATTACATGCCGCCATCCATCTTAATTCCCAATGTCCACAGCTCGGCACGTGATGTTCCGCCCAAATACCTTCAACAGGTGGTACATGCCGTACGCGGACCGAAGATGAGATCGATCAAGTGAATCCGTTTTGGTGTTGCGGTCTACTTTCGCCCCGGCCGGCCTTGCTTTCTTTGTCCGGCGCCTCAAGCCCGCCTCAAACCGCTGGTCGCGAACGTGATACGGTGATTGTCGCTGACTCGACTCGACCGACCATCCGTTTTGCCCTCGGCATCCAGAAATTCAGGCGCTGCGAAATTACTCGCTGCCAATTGCTCTCCCCCCAAGCTGCGCCGCCACGGCCCGCCAATCGCGCCATATCTCGGCCGACTCTACCTCGAGCTACCGGAGATGCCCGGTAGGAATAGGGCCGAGCTCGGAGAAGATGGCGAGCACCATGGAGACCCCTCACTGCCCCCGGCGCCGTCATCGTTGTCGTTGTCGCCCTCGCCCTCGCCCTCGCAGTCACTGGCTGCCACCAAGCAGCTTTTGAAGCCCAAGGTTGCCCCGCAACCACAGCTGTCCCAACAGGTCCTTGTAATCTGTAGGAATAAGTGCGCTTCCTCTCCAGCCTGCCCCGTTGCCTCTCTACCACCTACCATTGGTTGTACATCCCACTTCCTCTTGCATCAGCTCGGCTTCCCGCCCCCACCGCCCTTGGTATCCTTACCCCTTTCGTGTTCGCGACGGACGACTGACATAGATACCGCAGACATTGGCGATACATATCGTCCTTCCACGGACCATGGCTCCAGCTACCCCCCGAGGTTCTCGAGACCATCGCAAATGTAAACTACAACGCCCCAAGACCGCGGCCCATCGACCCGTCCGTTTTCTTCGATCTGGTCAAGATCAGGCGGCTGGTCGACGAGGCCACCGATCTCGCCGTGCGTGCTGCTAGCGGCGTGGCCACCATCGGACAGCGGGGTCTCAACAACGCTTCTCATCCGGCATCCATGCTAGGTTTCGGCTTTGGTCACCGTCCGCCGCCACAAACGAAGCTCAGTCCGGAAAGGAGACACAGGATGAGAGAGCAGGCGACTCAGAAGCTGATGGAAGCATACCGGCTGGACGAGATCGCCAGCAGCGTTGTCACCATGCAGGGCGCCTCTACCCTTGAGGAGGTGGCGTCCCTTGTACTCCAGCGCAACCCCCAGGACCCCGCCGCCAAATATGTCCACTTCTTTCACGAGAAAATCCCTAGCCGCCAGCTGGTCGAGTGCACCAGTCTAACGCCGCTTAACGAAGTTGCTGCCGCGAAGCCGTCCGACCCAGCGCCCCTGAGGACTAGGGCTATGGTGCGCGTCTTTAAAGGGGATGACCAGGGCGCAGCCGACGACTTGACCGAAGCCCTCAAGCTTCATCGGTTGTACCGGCCTTTGCACGCGTCGCCGAAACCGCCCCGGGGGAACCAACTCGCAGAAAGGCCGCCGTACGGTGCCAGTCGAAGGCAGGAAGACATCGTCTTGAAGGCGGAGGACCAGCCAAGCAGTCTCGAGATGCAGTTACTTTTCCAGCGGGCTGGCATTTACTTGGCTGTTGCCTGCCGCCACATTCCCCTTGCTCTAGGGGAGGACGAGGATATGACCGAAGGTCATCCTGCTAGCAAGGCCCAGGCCGAGGATGCGGAGAAAGAGCCCCAACCTGTGCTGTCGCCGGCGGGGACGGAAGCGCAGAGAGGAATGGAAGGGGCCAGGAAGTTGGTGAGGCAAAACGCAAAGCGGGCATTGCGCGATTACACCGCATATCTTTCTAACTTTGACTATTCGCCGGACCTGCCTATCGAGCACGCCGATAATTTCACTCGTAGGGTTAACTCTGCCGTCAATGGCACTAGGGCACCGCGCTCCTATAGCCATCATTCTAGGCCACGTTCGCCCCAGGCTAGAGAAGGTGAGGCCTTGACCGTGCCTCACCGTGTCTATGCATTATCCGACCTCTTTACATCCTCACAGCCCGCTGGCCTCCCCCCTTACCCCGGCACGGAAATGGTCCCGGCTACCCGCGGGCCACCATCTGCTGCGGCGATACAAACCACGACCGAGACCCTGACGTGCCATCCCCTCCTCGCCGACGCCCTTCACGCTCTTTTGTTGTGTCACTGTCTGATTCAGACGTCAGCAAAAGAGCTGCTTCGTCACGCCAACATGGTAGCCCGCCTCGCCCGCCTCGCCGACGGCTACCCGGTGTTTCAATCCAGCCGATGTCCTGCGCGCGCCGACTGGATCGAAGTACTGAGAGCGAGCAACAATTGGATCAAGCTCGCCGGATCGTGGGAGGACCTCTGTGCACCGGCACCCCTTGCGCTCCTCCAATCTACCGGAAACGGCTCCACCTCTGCCCCTATATCCCCGTCGCCGCCTGAACAGGGCCTCCCAGCTCCAGCAAGCGATAGCCGAGGCATCACCTCTGACTCCTCAACAACGCTTGTCACCAGCAGTGAGCAGTCCGGAGACCTTGCTTTGGACGCCATCGGCGATGATTGCGGATCAGACGAAGCCCCTCTCCGCCTGGCCCTCCGCGCCCGCCAAATGCGCGCCGAACGGGACTCCCGCCTTGACAACGCCGCCGCCGCCCTGGATGCCCAGTTCTCGAAAAGCCAACCAGAAGGCCCCTCAACCAACCCTACAGCCGCGATGGATAGCACCCGCGCCGGCATCGACGCCTCAATGTCCACCGAACCACCCCCGTCACCCTCGATTTCAACGCCGGGGTCGGGGTCGGGGGTTATCCCCGCGGGCAATCGTCGCGCTGTGCCGCCCTTCGATGACAAGGATTTCCACCCCCTCTCGAGCGAGCGCGCGGGCGCTATCGCCCGCTGGGTGAACGAGGCCCCGCCCTCCAACGTGGCGTCCGGCGTGGGCGAAGGGTCGCGGAAGCGGAGGCGGAAGCCTGTCAAGAGGGTTGCTGTCGTGGATGGGAGCGGCGCGGTTGCCTGTGCGCCGCCTGTGGCGGGGGGTCTGGAGGGTACGAGCGCGACGTGTGGTTGAAGAGAGGGCGGGGAAGGAATATATGCGTATATATATGTCTTGAGGAGTCATTGTAAATACGGTGGTTTGGACCACCGTTGTAGTTCGTGGTAGTGTAGCGTTGTAGCTTCATCAATATGACCCAGCCAGAGCCTGGTAGGACATGGCGCATCGACATAGCGGTAGCAGAGAGCTCAGCTCGGAATCAGGCGATCTGATCAACTGGTTGCACAGATAGCTAAAATATACCAACAGAAAGACAGGGGGGAATCATCTGGAACAGAGAAGAAGCACCAACGACAAAGACAACAACAAATAACCAGCTCAAGTACTCAACCTTGAAACATCTATACCAATCCAGCCCTTTCCCAAACCTCTTTCTTCCAAACCCCCTACCCCAGACAGTAGATAGATAGACTAAAACGCAACCCTGCCCCTTCGATCGATTTTATATACCCTCCTTCTCCCTCCATCCCACACCTCCGAACCCAATCTCAGCCCCAATGCAACCCCCCCTGACTACCCATCCCCCCTCAACCCCAATGCACCCCCCCTGCCCACCGCCCATCCCCAAGTTCAAAAACCCCTCAATATCACTCATCCCCTCCGTCTCCAAAACATCCATCAACTCCAACTGCTGCTCATGACTCAAACTGCCATGCCGCCCACCCATAAACGCATCATAATACTCGCCCGCCATGCCCACCCCATGTCCATGCCCATGCCCATTCCCCATCCCCGCCCCAGGCGCAGCAAGCCCGCCGCCCGGTCCAGGGTGAGCGAACATACCACCCCCACCACCACCTCCACCACCTCCACCTCCACCTCCGCCTCCGCCTCCGTCTTGCGGCCCAAAACCGCCCATATTCCAGTTCGTCGTGTGCTGCAACCCACCGCTGCCGCCACCCACGCCGCCACCGCTGCCGTTGGGAATCCCGTGGCGTGGCCCGCCGTAGGGTACTTCCATGACGTTGGGGCCGAGGGTGTCGGTGAAGGGGTTGGGCGTGCCGTTCCAGAAGGAGGGGCTGCCGCTGCCGCCGCCGCCGCCGCCGCCCATGCCGCTTGAGAAGACGTGCGGGGGGATGAATTGCGGGAGGGGGTTGTACCAGTCTGCTGCTGGTGGGTGGGATGGTGGCGGCCGTTGTTGTGGTTGTTGGTGGTGTTGTTGGTGGTGTTGTTGATGCTGTTGTTGTGGAAGGTGCTGGGGTTGCGGCGGTGGAGTGATGAACGGCGGCGGCGGCCGCCGTGGGCCGGTCTGAGTGGACATTAGCGGGTGGGGCTGTTGGAGTTGTTGTTGTTGTCCCTGTGGTTGGTGTTGTTGGAACTGGCCTGGATGGAACAGTTCTACCGACTCCTGCTTCACGTGGATTATTGGTGCCTGGGAATGGTGGGGTATCGGAACTGGAGTGGTGGCATGCATAGTTGGTGTTTGCATGGGAGTTGTCTCTCTTACCAACCTCGGAGAGGGGTGCATGCCAGGTTGGGCAGATGTCGGGGGTAGGGATTCGGGGGGCGAAGGTAATGAGGTGATCAAAGGCGTGCTAACCGATGGCGTCGGCTCCGGCTTGGGTATCGCTAGAAGCGGTGGCGGTGTCGTTCCCATCCGGCTAGGCGCGGAAGCTTCGCTTGAGTCAGGCGCGAGATTAGATAACCTGCGACCGTTGGAGTCCGTTGATGGGCTCATGAATATTGAATTGGAACGGAAGCTGGGTTGGTTGGGCTGGTGCTGGAAGGGAGACGACTCGCTCTCGAAACCATATTGGGTACCTAGCGGGTTATTGGCATCGAACACGTATCCGAAGGGGGATGAGGTATTGAAAAGTGATGTGGCCGATTGCGGTTGTGTTTGGCGGGTCGGGGTGTCCCTGGAGGTATCCGACTCGGGAGACTTTGGACCGGCCATGGAGACTGGTGTTCCAAGCTGACTGCCCGGTGGGGGCGAAGGAGTCTCTTCTCCCGCATCGTAGCTTTGGAGACACGCATCGGCGATCACGGTATATAGTTGGACTGCGGATGAAGACCCGGGCCATCGGTCAGAGAAGATTTTAATTGCCTCCAGCGCCGTCGCTGCAAGGTCCTGGACGTCGTCTCGGTTGTGCTTTTCCCGTATTTCGGGGTATGAGATAGACCAGAGAAGCGCATTCAGTGAGGCGTAGACAGTTAGCAAAGATTCCCAAGAGATATCCACTGTGCCTTCTTCGACGGTGCGATATGTCAACTCGATGATGGAGCGTGAACCCTCGAAACAGCGCGCGGCTGCGTTGGCAGTTGGCTTGGGCACTTGTGGAGAGGGTCGGTAGAGGGATATGATCATGCTGTGGTAACATCCATCGAGCCTGTAATGAAAGGTCAGCCGAGTGCTCAAGGTGTAGGCCGTAGCAGAGAAACTTACCAAGGTTTACACCAAGCAGGATTCGCGGGGCAGGTATCAAGCCACTCTTTGAGTCGTTGTTCGATCTGCACGAACCAAGGTTGGACCTCCTGAGAAGGTTGGGGACGTTTCTTCTCGTAAAGCACCCGACGGATCTCCGCCTGGAGAAGCCGCATTTTGTTAAAGTGGATGGCTACCATCTTCCTCTCGCAAGGAGTGCCGCCAGAGCGTATCCCTTCAGGGGTGATGTCCTCGTCCACAATCGGCTCGAAGAACTTGACGTTCATGAAATCATCAGCCTTGGCGAAGCCGTTAGGCCTACCCATAACGTTGGCCAACCCCAACTCTTGGGCAGTGACGGTCCAGCTCACTCTCCTCCTCATGTCAAGGGTTCGCTGGTCTGACACGCCCACGCCAATGGTGCCCTCGTCCCCGAGACCAATTTGCTGACAGATCCTAGTTGCGAGCCCAGTCACATAATACGTAGCAGTCCTAGTTGGCGTCATAAGAGAATATTGTCCGATCAGAACTAGACACTGGAGGGTCTTCAAGTCCTGGGGACGAACAACATCCTCGAAACGGCGCATTGCGTTGAGATAGTAGCTATCAGGGAGGCCGGCGTACTTGCCCATTTTTTGCAAGCTGATAGCCACCACCATGTTCACGACGAAGTGCCTGTACGGGTCTGCATCACCGGCAAACACGGCATTCACGTCTTCCTCAAACATCTTCTCGTGAAGAATAGGCGTGAATACTTGGACTAGTGCCCCTAGTTAGCATCTAGAAACCCACCGCAGTTGCGCAACAGGGTACTGGGAAAAGCCTACTTCTGTCGTTGAACGCCCGCACTAGGCCGTCAACAATCTCTCTGCTCGGCAAGCCGGACGCCGGAATGATACTATGAGCGGGATAGCTCTTCGTCCTGCCGGAAGGCCCACTGATACTGGTACCCATGACGACGCTCTGCATACGATCCCTTCGTTCAGCCCGCCTCGCAAGCACCGCGGGAATCAGGTTGGCTATCCTTCGCGACTCGGCATATCTCTTTGCCTCCTCCATCAACAGGCGGGTCATGGCTGTGCCGCTGCTCGGCCCGAGATATCGTGGCGTTTCGTCCGTCTCGCTGAGGCGGACAATACCACCCGGGAAGACCATGTCGTCATAGTTGTGTGATTCGTCGTTCTCCTGGTCCGTGTATTGGGCCAGCTCGGCCTCGAGTTGGCGCACTCGTTTTTGGAGGTTGACGACATGGGAGCGGTTGATCTTGATGCCCTTAGTGATGTCATAGTACTCGCACGTCGACCCAGCCCGTTCGCAGGGGAGGCATCGCGGAAGGGCGGGGTCGCACCTCGTCTTCCTCTGGGCGGAGAGGGTGGTCAGAAAATACGGACTTGAAGGCAGGTGTGCAATGGAGGAGGGGGGGCGGCTTACCTTGCGGCATCTATGACATGCCGTTAGAGTATGGGCGACGCGGTGTGGTGCATCCTGCGTGCCCTGCTCCGGGCTGTCCCACGGGTACGGCGAGGGCACGGGAACTCGACCCGGGAAGAAGTGCTGGGGCGGGAGTACTGAGCCCAGAGATTGATGGAAGACGGCAGCAGGGTCCATTGGTGCTGCCACTAATCCAGTCGCTCCCTAGGACCTAAAGCCCCGAAGCGTTGCCCGCGGCACAGTACTCGAGAGGAGAGACGGGGATCGGGGCGGCGGGGGGATTGATTAGATACGGGACCGAAGCTGTTGAAGCCCAAAGAGTACAACGTCAGGGAAGTTTGCGAGAGAATATTATCGGTCGCGTGTCGGCACTGAATGTATTGCCCAAATCATCTGAAGAGTTCACGGGGTCGGGTCCATGTCGTCTGATATGAGGTCGGATGGGGTCTCCATCGAGGCATTGAGAATAGGAGGAAATGGATCCATCAAGCATGTCAAAGTCGAGGGCAGTTTCACAGGGCACGACACGCACTCGACAGCCTCGTGCGCTATCCCTGATTCGTTACCCAGCTGCCGTTCCCACAGCTGGACCCCTGCCCAGCTAGGTACCAGAAGGTGACCGCTGAGAGCTCAGGAAGGCCTTTTAAAGCGGAAAGTACAGTTCTGGGGACAATGTAAAAAGCAACATAGCCGTCCATCACTTGATTTGCAAACCCACACCGTCTTTACTAGCTGGCGATCACTATCGGAATATCAGACATTGTCTGGATTCGAGAGACGAGGACTCGAAACCCCCAATTGATGCGGGGTTCATGGGACCATTGCGCAGTGGGGTGGGGTCCACGAGTCCCGTTTCAAACTTCCGCCTCCGATGAAACCCCACTTCCCTCACTTTCTCAGCGGGGCTCAAATCAGCTTCACCATTGTTTGCCCCACCAAGTATTCCGTGCAGTCTGTACACAGTACTTCGTACCCTGCTCTCATCAAACCAAGTCGAGCATCGGCAACAAGAGTCTAATATTCTCCAAGATTTTCGTGTCAAACTATAGCGGTGAGATAAGATGTATCAAATTTTCTAACTTCACAATTCCCAAGACAAAAACCTGCGCTCTACACCGACGCACAACTCGTGTACTTCTCACACCCAGGAGGTCACATGATGCACGGGCCACCCTTTCACCCAACCCACTTCGGTCACGGAAGGGTTCGAGAAGTATCCCGCCTTCCAGCATATCTCCCAAGTCGATCCCAATGATTTCGAGAGCATGAGCACAGGATACATGACTGGGCCCTTTCTTCAAGCTTTTTGCGCATGATTTACTGAAAAGAAAAAGCAGATTCGTTGAGATCAAACTCCCGAAGTCATCGACTCTCGTTCGTCCGAGTATTGTCACAATATCACCAGTTTGCGAAACTCCACCAGTGCGATCAAGAATTACCAAAACAAGAACAACGGTTGACATTTGCGCAACCTCGTCCACTGCAGCGCTAAACTTCCTCTATCCCGTGCCTGATTGTATTTTTGAGGACTTGAGTCTTTTGCTTTTATCAAGGGAAAAGAACTGTAGCTTCTCCCCTAGTGGAGCTGCCATCGCCATGCTCCGGTCAAGCTTGGCGGACAGTCCCCTCCTCAAGGTTTCTCGGCCGGTGTCTGCATGTTCAAGATGTCAGTACCACCCTTCCACATGGCCATCTTGTTTGGGCTGACACTCATCCGCTCTAGGCCGCTCTGCTAAAGTCAAGGTGGGCTTAACGCGCTTGCTGACGTGGACCCCTGGCTGACCGCTCGACCTGACCAGTGCGATAACAAGCTCCCGGCGTGTACGGCGTGTGAAAAAGCCGGCCGCGAGAAGGAGTGCACCGCGGCTAATGACCAGTTTGCCCGTGGAAAGGAAAGAAGGTACGTAGGGGGTGTTCCCACGGCAATCATCGGCCCTCTCAATTAAACCCATGCCTAACTGTCTAGCTATGTGGCCGCGTTGGAACTGAGGATAGAGAAGCTGGAGCGGAGACTGGTTTATGCTCGCTCCATGAAAGACTCAGTAGCACTGCATGGCCCTGATGAACCCCCAACTGGTGACCCAAACCGGAAAGACTCCATGGCGTTTATTCGGGCCGCCATCCACCGGAAAGCTGCGCGGACTCAGGAAGATGCAGATATCAACACCCTGGTGTCGGACTTTGGCTATTTGTGAGTTTACTCTGGGTAGACTTCGCATCAGGAAGCCCAGCTAAACTTTGCTCCAGAGCCGTGAACACCACCACGCGCGACTTTGAGCCATCCGAGTCGAACATGACCTTTGCCCGCCTGGTCCTGGCGGCGTCGACCAACGAGCCAGTCCCGGAACCCAAGACAACAACTTTGCCGGCGGAGCCAACTGTGAGAAGTCTTGTACAGTTCTACGAGACCAGTGTCCTGCCTCTCTATCCAGCGTTCCCCGGCACTCTATTGCATGCTCTCGTCAGCGACCTCTACCAGGAACACCCACGGCAGATACGGAGCTCAGAATCCTGGTTGTTCTGGATGGTCCTTGCCATCAGCTCCGCAGCACAGAGCCGGAGCCGGCGGGACGAGCACTACCAAAATGCCGTTGAGTTCGTCGGCCGTGCGCTGCCACATGCCGACAGGGCGCTAAGGCCCGGGTACGGGACCCAGGTCCAATCCCTATTGCTCCTTACGCAGTACTCGATGCTTGACCCTGCCCATTTTGACAGTTGGCATCCGATCGGCTTCACCTGCCGTGCTGTGGTCGACCAAGGCTTGCACCAGGATCCACCTCATATCCAGCAAATGGGCCAAGATGCGGTAAACGAACGCCGCAGGACTTTCTACTGCACTTACGCTCTAGATAGGTTGGTATTTGTTGCCCGTTTTGCTGCCGTCCATATCACTAACAATGGCTTGTAGGGCAATAAGCATGGTTCACGCCCGTCCATTCTCCTTTTACGACGAGGCCGCGTCTGTGGCTCTTCCGTCACCCGTCCAGACAAGTACCACCCTCTCCGGCAACACCACGTCCAAACGATCCCCGGATGCCTCTATTCCTCTTTTCAGGCTACGCCAATTGCAGTCGGATTGGTATCAGACGCTCTACCAGGGCAACCCAACCGAACGCCTGCCAGACATCACCTCGTTCATCTGGCAAAAGTGCGTTGAGATGTGGCAATGGTCTGAGAGGTTGCCGCCTGACATGCCAGCCGCCATTCGCGAGATGCTTGAGCTGGAGTTACGCTACAGCTACGTTTACTGCATCGCGTCTGGCGCTAGAGGAGCTCAAGTCTCGGCTTATGGCAGGCTCCTGATCTTTGATCACGTCATCTCTTACATTGACAGGATATATGACATCGCAAAATTGTCAGAGAACGCCGCCGTTTATACTTACCACGATGCTCTTCGCGTATTTTTCATGGGATCGCAGTTCGTCGCGGTTCTGCACGAGATCGGCGATCTGATTCTGTCAGGATCACCCATACCCATGCCCCCGTCGGGGCCGGGGAGGTCACCTCCACCACGGCCGGTGAGGCTCGACAGGGGCACCGGCGATGACTTGGATCGCAGCTTGCGATGCTTGGAAAGAGTAAAGCTTACCTTGAGTCTGTATGGCGAGAGGTGGGAGAGCGCCCTGTCGTGGTTGGAGCAGTTTGACAAGATATCCGCCGAGGTGTGGAAGAACCTCACAACGAGACGAGCGCTGAGAAACGCAACACCGACGAACCAATGGCAGCCGGTACCGGGAGCTTAGTGTGTTTAGTTCCGGGCCCGAAAAGGTCCTCTTCGTCTGGACACGAACAACAAACACCCCGACCGAAAGATGGGCTGGGATGAATGGGGCTGAGTGGGTGGATATTAGGAACAGGAAGAAAGATCTGGCGCCATTTTTCGAGAGCGGCTCCGTTCAGTTGAGCGATAAGTCGAGTCGTCGGGTGGGAACTCGCACAGGCGCAACCCTCCGTGGTCCCAGCTCCTGTTTGCTTTTTTGGTGGAGATTGACAGAGCTTCGGAGAACTCGGGTATCATTGAACTCAATTCCCTCAATCTTTTGCTCTTCGGGTATTTTTGCAAAGTGCTTTGGAGGATTCTTTTTTTTACCCTTGACGGCATGGAATATTTGATCCTTCGGCCAACGGGATTTTACCTGTCGCCTGCCACCTGCCGGTGAGCGCGCCGCTGATCTCTCACGGGTGGGCATGGGCGGTGTACGGAGCGAGCCATATTGCCGCCCTTCCCGATCGAAACAGTTCCCTCTAGACTTGTGGCTATTGTGCAGAGAAGACGGGTGGGTACCAGGTCCAGACAAGAGTTGTTGAGCCAGTTGCAGCGCGCCGTTTGTTGGGCGGGCCGCAAGCTCATCGTGATAGACAACGGGCGATATACCGGACGCCCGGGCCGTCGCATGGCCGAACTGGGATGGCAGCGAAATTCGGCCTGCATGTCACCGTTTGAAGTCATGGGGGTCTTCGGCTGATGATGAGCGTAATTGGCTCCTATGGAAGGATCAAGGGCGGAATTTGAAGCGGTCTGCTGCAGATGTAGGCTGGCTGACAGATTGGGGTGGGCTCTCGGGGTATATCCAGCCGTCACGTCCCCGACCCGCCGCTTCGGTCCCGGAGACAGGGGCCGAGCACATACCATGTCATCAAGGGTGGCGGCCACAGACAGCAGCCAGACACGGGTACCAACCGGCGCGCTGGAATGACTACTCATAACTAAGCTACCCACATGAGGGGTCCAATTTACGAAGCGGGTGGGAATGGTGAGGACATAAAGTCTCGTTCTCGGTAAGCTATCAGTCGGTGAAACCAACCCACATCCATGACAGGTGACATTGGCCGTTTGCATCGTCAACGAGACACTTTGAGCTGTGCTGCCGTCTTCAGGGACCCTCCTTGTTTTCCGTGTCTCACTTCAACGGCCTCCCGATCTTAGCTGTTCCTGACAACGCCGTTCCTTACCTCACGATGGCTACTCAACTCACTAGCAACCATGGCACGCCAAGTCTTGGGGACCACAACGCCGGCATAACTCAGCCCTCGGATATGGATGCAGTTGAGACCCTCAAGGCTGTCCAAGGAATCATCAGCACTTACCTCGCCAATGGGGCATCAGGCGGACGAAGCCGGATCCCAACCCCTGAACCCAGTCCGGTTCCCAAGTATTTGGAGGTTAGCAAAGGAGAGGTGAATGATATGAACGGAGGCCAAGCAAAGATTGTGCGGGAAGACGCAGGTCCGTTGAGCAAAGCGGTACTTGCAGGCAGCCCGGTGGAGGACATTGGCGCGGTGAGCGGACACCAACGGAGGGCGATAAAGGGTACCGAACCCGCCAGCGACACCACCCAGGTGTCTCAGATCATCCGGGACAAGACAACCGATCAACTTCATCGTGGTGTGATCAGCAACGCAGCGGCCAACATCCTCGACGTCGATAAAATGAAGTCCCGCTGGCCAGTCATGGGCAAACCCAACGGGGACAGCAAGACCAATGGCATCGACATCAAAGCCTCGCCGCCTTCCGTCCCCCCGCAACCCAACCAAGAACACCTGCTTAAGCTCACCTCCGACATCACACACAACATCTCCCAGATTGCAACCGATGATGCCGCTCAGATCAAAGCCGTCACGGCCACCCTCGAGCTGGCTGCGGCTCTTCGTCCTCCCGGTGACACCATCATGGGTTGGTTTGCCAACATGTCTGTCATCTCAGCCGTGCGTCTTTTCCTGCACTGGGGTGCATTCGATACCATCCCGTCCAACAAGGGAGAGAGCATCACATATGCCAAGCTGGCTGCACAAGTTAACGCCGACGAGGGACTCATCGGTAAGTTCCCCCCTCCGCACCCCTACCAAACAAAAGTAAAGCCCCAGCTCACACTACCCCAAGTCCGCGTCGCCTCGATGCTCACCTCCTCCCACATCCTCCTCCACCACCCCACCTCACCCACGCACCCATCCCCCTCCCTCTCCCACACCCCCATCTCCTCCCTCCTCGTCTCCGGCCAGCCCATGTCCGCCATGTTCGCCCTCATGTACAACCACGTCACGGCCGTCTCCACCATCCTCCCTTCCTACTTCGACACCTACGGCCGCACCGAGCCCCTCGGCCCGGCCCACGTCCCCACCTCCTACCTCGCCGGCCAGCCGGAGGAGGATTTCTTTGGTTTGCTCAAGAAGGACGACGCCGCGCTGCGCAACTTTGGCCTCGCCATGCGCATGACCAGCAAGCGCGTGCCCGTCACGGGCGTGTATGATATGGCGTGGGTGCTGCGCGCGGCTGCGGCAGGGAGGGAGACCGTGTGGGTTGATGTCGGCGGCGGCGATGGCCATACCGTGAAGGAGTTTCTGAGGGTGTATCCCGGCTTGCGGGCGGAGCAGTGTGTGGTGCAGGATATGGAGGAGGTGGTGCAGGCGGCGAGGGAGCAGGGGGATGAGATGTTACGCGGGGTGAGGTGGGTGGGGATGGACTTTTTTAAGGAGGCGCCTGTGGAGGGTGAGTTTCATTCTTTTTTTTTATTTTCGTTTTCCGTTCCCCTTCTTGCTCCTGCTCTCCAGCCTGGGGCGGGCGCGTCGCCACAGCGCTAACACAACCCTACCACCCATCAGGCGCGCTGGTCTACTACCTCCGCCACATCATCCGCGACTACTCGGACCCGGTCGCCGCCACCATCCTGCGCAACGTCGCCCGCGCCATGACGGATCCGGACAGCCGCGTGCTGGTCTCGGAGCAGCTCAACCCGGACGTGGCGAGCACGCCCGGCCCGCTGCCGCTGTACGCGGCCTTCAAGGACTTTTCCATGCTGTCGATTGGTGGGAAGGAGCGCTCGCTGAAGCAGTTCGAGGCGTTGGCTGATGCGGCGGGGCTGAGGGTGTCGGGGGTGTGGAGGCATGCGGCGACGGCGCATGCTGTGGTGGAGTTTTCGCTGAAGGGGGATGGGGGTGAGGCGTGAGGGAAGGGGGTAACATGATGGTGGCGGTCGGTGTGGGTTGTGGAAGAGGTTGTCGAATATGGCTCCAGGATACGTGGCTTGCTTCTATGGCTTCTGATGAGACATGACCATATGACCATTTCCGTGCTTGGTTAAATCTAGCTACCTAGTTGGAGGTATCAAGGGGGCAGTCAACTGTCGGGTGGTAGATGGTGAAGGTTCAAAGTCGACGGCACATATTTCTAGTAATGAAACTTAAACTTATTCCATAACGATCTTCTGGTTCGAGCCGGGATACGGTTCTGGCCGGACATACAATCACTTATCCTGTTCATGGATGAACACAGGTGCGTGTGCTTAGATATACATCCATGACAGCCACTCGTCGTAACAATATATGAATCTGCGTCAGAACAATTTCCCTCCCATGCCTGCTTACATCTTCCCCTATCCTACCCTCCATGATGACTACCCCCAAACCCTTAACATGTATCATTTACCCAACCCCCTCTCGCATGTACACTCCCAAGGGCTAAACCCAACAACGACCACAACCACCCCTCCACAACCACCCATCCCCAACCGACCACAAACCAGCAATCCATTTCAATCCCTCCTCGGCTTCGGCCCGCCGCCCTTGCTCGCCGCGCCCTCGTGCTTCATGCCCTCGCACCCGGTCAGCTTACCCGCGAGCTCCTCAGCGCGGCCGTAGCCGCTCTTGGCCGGGTCGCGGCGCTCGGCCGCCGCCTGCAGCGCCGCGCGCGCGCGCTCCTTGTCCGTCGTGCCGGACTCCCGCCAGGCTTGCGAGCCCGTCATGGCGCCGACCGCGCTCTGTTGGGGGGGGGGGATTAGCTTTTTGTTTTTTTGGGGGGGGAGGGTGGGGGTGGTTGGGTGTGTTGGGTGTATTGGGGTTTGGGGTGGAAGGGGAGGAGGGGGGTCGAGGGGTACGAATAAGTAAAAGGGTAGGGAGGAAAGGGGTGACGACTAAAGGGATAAGTGGAAAAGGGGTAACGAGTAGAGGGGTTGGGGATGTGGATTTCGACCTTCGAGGGCAAACGCCGTAATGAAGACGGATAACGCACCTCAGCAGCTCCTTTAATGTACTCGGCATGGGCGGTCCAGAGACCCGGCTGGCCCGGGCGGCTTGGGTCTTGAGGGTTGTTAGGCGGCGAGGACATGGCTGTGATGCTAGTGTTTGCTTTTCGTTGGAAACGGTGTGAGCTTGCTACATGTACCTACTCAAAGGTATGAATAACAGGTCCAATCTAGGAATTAAAATCCCGAGAGGTATACAAAAAGGAGGAGAGGGTGATGAGTGCAAAGTTAGGATGTCGAGTAAGTACTGACGTCGACTCTGTGACGTCACGAAAGGAGTTGCCGTTTCGGGCTCTAGCCAACTGCATTGTGTGTTTTTGCATTTGGTTATCATTACGAGTCAAGGCATTCGGCTGCCTTTCTCTTCATTTTGAACTCGTGCTCGCGTCGAAAAATCCAAAGCGCCTCCTCACATCTTGCCCGTCCTACTCAACGCAGTCTGAAACCTAATAACTACCGAGGTACGATACTGGTGACACTATGAGTTCTAATAATGGGTGCACCCCCTGCATTGCCGTTGCTTCCGCAGGAACTCTTGTAGTGCGGCGTAGGGTTCTAGTATCAACTACCGCAGTTCCCGAGTCGCAGTTCGAGACATGACTCCAACACCACCCCACGGTACTGGTTAGATCTAAGCGCCATGCGCAAGCTAGACTACACCGGCTATGTCGGTCATTCTACAAGCTATGCTGAGACACCCTGGCTCTTTTCTGCGCGCATGATATTCTCCGCGGTTACCGACAAGTGAAAGCGTGCCCCCGAGGGGGAACATATTTTGGTTTTGCGCTGCTAGTTTTCAATAGATGCCGCTAGGTGATACAGAAACATAGTATTGCCGTGGTAACCTCATGGAAGCTGGGTACAGCGACCCTCTGACAAACGAATGGGACTCATCAAAAGTGGCCTCGGAAAAGGTTGATCTGCACACCAGCGGGACCGGTCACGGTAACGGAGAAAGGCCGATGGGAGCCACGAGCCTATTGGCCTAGCCAGTAGTACCGGGGTCGACGGCGGACTGTGAGTGGGAATCCCGACCCGACGTTGGCGCTTTGGGGTTCATTCGAGTCCCGAGACGGGGAGAGTCGGGGTGAGACGCGGGGAAGAGACGGACTCATGCTGGCGGATGGACCCGTCTGGCCACGTAACCACGAGTTCCCGTCAGGAAGTGCATCACATTCTATTGCCGGACTAGGTGTGTGGGAGGTGGGCGGGCTGAGACATGGCTTGGGGCGCAACTGTGTACTTTACCCAGGGCCGGGACCCCTAAAGAAAACACCCAGGAGGCGTTATTCTTGTCGTTTAAGTTGATTAATGACCATCGCGATGAAGCTCATGTTCTTCCTCCTGGCCACCCTTATAGCGGCGGCGCCTCTAGGATCTTCCCCGTTACACAGACGACAAATTGCAACGCTTTGTGAGGAAACTGGCTACTGGTCCGGCAACGGGTATGAGGTCAACAACAATAACTGGGGCGCCGGATCAGCGTCTTCTGGCTCCCAGTGCACATACGTCGACAGTAGCTCCAGCTCCGGAGTGTCATGGTACACAACGTGGACCTGGGAAGGCAACGAGGGCCGCGTGAAAAGCTACGCGTACTCAGGCAGACAGCTTGTGAGGGGTAACACCATTGCTTCCATCAACAAAATGCCCACGGAGGTGTCGTGGAATTACAACACCAGCGATATCCGCGCAAATGTCGCCTACGATTTCTTCACTGCTAGAGACCCGAATCATTCCAGCGGTGGCGGGGACTACGAGTTGATGATATGGTGAGTGATCAAGATTGAAACTAGGTATCGCTGTAGCTGATAGCCCCTGTAGGCTTGCCGTGTTTGGAGGCGTCGCTCCCATCGGATCCTCGATGGGCACCGTCATGGTCGCGGATTCTAGTTGGAACCTTCATGTTGGCAACAATGGCGGCATGGTCGTCTACAGCTTCGTGGCCACAGGCACTATGAATAGCTTCAATGCTGACGTCAGGGCCTTCTTCAGTTACGTGGAGGATAATGAAGAATTTCCAGCCGATAGTCAGAATCTAATTGGTAAGACTGATTCTTTGTTTATTCCTCCCTGATGATTCTGACTGGTATTCGTCTCAAGCTTTTGAAGTTGGGACGGAAGCCTTCACTGGCGGCCCGGCTACCTTCGCCGTTTCTCACTTTTCAGCGAGCGTCATGACATGAGAGATGATGTAGGGGGATTTGGCGGGAAATGTTTATGACGCTGATTTACTTCGGATTACGCTTCAACAAGTCGTGGTAACGACGCATGATGATGGGTTGACATCCATGCCTTGACGAGTGAGTACCTAGGTAGTAATGAGAGTACATGCCCAAACCCATCCATTTCGAACCCGATAATACATACTAGAAATGATTAATTCTTACGACAGACGTCTTTCAGGAACGCCGTTCACCATGACCGGTGCTACCAATATCAAAATATTAATGTTGTCTTTCACCGCCTAATTAGGAGCTAAGAAAGTCGCTATCTTGCGGAAGTTGAGGTTTCGAGGCCGTTCAGTTCAACTTTTAGCCATGGCGCCACGGTAGTTGCAGCGGCCGTCTCGCAACGACTTGTTTGTAGCTTGTTGATGACTCGGTTCCAGGTTCTGGTGATCTCTAATGAAAGGTAGGAGTGTTTTTGTTCGAATCTCGCCCCTCCCAAGTCCAAACTCACAACAGGGGCATTGCGTGGCAAAGGGCGAGACCCACCGGCGCCACGATCTGATTCTGACCTTGGCAAGCGTGGGGTGAAGCGACTGACCCCTGAAGGCGGGCATTGGCGGGCAATCACCCCGCCAAAATCTTATCAGAAACAACAAGGGTCTGCCTGCCCCGGATTTTGGCGGAGGGGGCTGCTGGTTGAGTTGTTCGCGACATGGGCGACTTGTCAACCCCGAATTTGGTTTTGATCAATGTTGCAATGGGAATCTCGTTTGCCATTTGTTAGGAATGTACGGCCCGTGGGGAGCCCCGCCCTGCAGACCACTGGCGCAGGTCATGTTCCGCTGTGGGCGCGCGTGGTTGCCCACTAGATGCCCCACGTGTACTTCAACATCTCGCGGAAGGTCGGGCTCGACCGACGACGTGGAACCCGTCCCATTGCCCTCACGTCGAGATGTTGACTGCCAGGTATCTCGCCCCCTCGGCAGTTGCCTCGAACCTTTGCCCTCGCCCGATTATCGAATCTACCTCGAAACTCTGCCGCACAAATCGGTGGCGGCGCTCAACGTCAGGGATCCTCCCAGTTTCAACACCATTCGGCCGGACGACAGCAGTCCACGGCTTCTATGACATTGAGATGTCTCGAAACAATTCATATACACAGTATGGGATGAGTGGCGGCCACTTCGGAAATGGCTCAATCTGGATGCCGTCGTCGTCTGTGGTTCTGTCTTTCCTACTAACAAAGAAGTTGCCCTCGGTCAAAATGCCTGCCACAGAGCACAATACTGATATGTTTACCGTAGCCACTAAAAGCAACTGTGTGATTCGCCTACTTCTGGTCGAGTCTGTAACGAGGTCGGCCGGAGAAAACCACTGTTGCCCGAATCATCAGTGACCGGATTGCATCCGAAGCACACGGTCGCCATCTCCAGTGCGAGCAATGGGCTCTCCGTCATTGGTGTAGGCGACTCGGAGGGGCTCTCGGATCCTTGCTTATCGGTTATCAGGGAGAGCGCTATTCCTGTTTAGGCGGTGCGGGAAGGCGGTGAGACGGCGGAATGCAGAAATTTTGAGGCAAAGGCGAGAAAAAGAGAAAAAGTTTTCGGCGCCGCCTACCCCTCCATTTGGGCTGAGTGGGGCAACTGTTTTTGGGCTGTGCACACCAGCTTATCTTTTTTTAAATACCTTACCTGCCACACCCACCACGCAGAATCCTCCCTCCTTCCTGCTTCTCAGGTCTCCTTCCTCCATCCTCTTCTTTCCTTTACGACTGTTTCGTTCCCAGAGAACGCACTCCACTCAGTCTTTACTTTCTTGTGACTTCTATCTAGAAGGGCCAAGATAGAGTAGACATTTCGATCCTCCATCGAAATTCTACGGGCTCGCCCCTCACCACCGATTCTTGCAACAGCAGGATATTCGATATACCCCGATCTCGCATTTCCGGATAGACGGTGGGATTAGTTTCCTTCTCGGATCGCGGCACTCTTAGACTTCCCGCCTCATTCTCCAACCTTATCATTTCGATACCAACCGCCATTATGCCTTCCGAAAACGCCCAGAGCGCCAAGGTGCTCGACGAGCTCATGCAGAAGCTCACCATCTCCAAGGAGGCCGATGCCATCAAGGAGTCTGCCGGTGCCCTCGCGTCTTTCATCAACGGCCGCATCGAGGATCTCGAGACCCCCACCAGGTGAGAGAAGACCCCGCCCTGCAACTGAACCCTGCCTCTCCCCCTCCATGCACTGTTTTTCTTTGTGTGGCCGTCTCAAAAAAAACGGGCTACCACCGCTTTGTGTGCTGCTTGTCAGGAACCGGGCCATGCTCACCGCCCGCCTCTGCCACCCAGAGAGCGGCTGGGCTGAGCCGCGTCCTCGAATCAGGTGGCGGCATGTGCTGCAGGCGGGACCACATTTTTCGGAGCAAAGTTTTCTGGCATTTTCAGCGTCGCACCAAAATTCGGGGAAAAGTCGGAGCTAACATGTGATGTTGTCCTTAGGACCGTCGAGGCTCTCAAGAAGCAACTCGCCAACAAGAAGGATGCTGGCGCGCGTGAGAAGGCTCTTCTCGCCGTCCAGGCCATCGCCCAACACTCTGAGGTCTCCGCCAATGTCGAGCCCTACCTCGTTGCCCTCCTCCCCGGTGTCCTGGCTGGCGCTGGAGACAAGATCACCGCGGTTAAGAACGCCGCCATCGCGGCTGCCCTGGCCATCGCTGAGGCCGTGAACCCCAATGCCATCAAGGCTACCCTCCCGGCCCTCATCGACTCGCTGAGGAACGCCCAGAAGTGGCCCGAGAAGATGACTGTCCTCGACTTCATCGACACCCTCGTCCGCACCTGCCCTGCGCAGACCTCGCTTCTCGTCCCCAGCTTGATCCCCGTCGTGTCCGAGGCTATGTGGGACACCAAGAAGGAAGTCAAGGACCGGGCCTACAAGACCATGGAGAAGGTGTGCCAGTTGATTGTCAACCGCGATATCGAGCGCTTCATCCCTGAGCTCATCAAGTGTGTCGCCAAGCCTGAGAACGTCCCCGAGACAGTTCACTTGCTCGGTGCCACTACTTTCGTCACCGAGGTCCAGGAGCCCACCCTTGCCCTCATGGTTCCCCTCCTGGATCGTGGTCTTGCCGAGCGCGAGACTGCCATCAAGCGTAAATCCGCCGTCATCGTTGACAACATGTGCAAGCTCGTCGACGACCCCAACATTGTTGCGCCTTTCCTGCCCAAGATGATGCCCGGCCTGCAGAAGAACTACGACAACCTCGCTGACCCCGAGGCTCGTGAGAAGACTAAGCAGGCTCTCGACACCTTGACCCGTGTCGGCAATGTTGTCGATGGCAAGATCCCTGAGGTTCGCAACCACGGCGATATTTCTACCATCATGGGCCACCTCAAGGAGATCCTTACCGGCAAGCACGCCGCTGCCTTCGACAAGTTCGCCCCCGTCCTCGAGTACGCCTCCGCTATTGCGGGTCAGCTCGTTGACGAGAAGGCCACCGACTCTGCCTCTTGGGCTGAGAGCGTCAAGCCTTACATCACCGTCGTCGTCGGCGACTCTGAGGCTGATGGTGTCGTTGATGCCCTCCGCAAGCGCGCTGTCCCGGGCGCTGCCGATGCTGACGCCGTCGAGGACGACGAGGAAGAGGGCGAGGACCTGTGCAACTGCACCTTCTCGCTCGCCTACGGTGCCAAGATCCTGCTTAACCAGACCAGCCTGCGCCTCAAGCGCGGCCAGCGTTATGGTCTGTGCGGCCCCAACGGTTCCGGCAAGTCCACCCTGATGCGTGCCATCAACAACGAGCAGGTCGAGGGTTTCCCCAAGCAGAGCGAAGTCAAGACCGTCTTCGTCGAGCACGACCTGGATGCCGCTGATACCGAGATGACCACCATCGACTGGACCATGAAGAAGCTTACCGAAGCTGGTGTCACCACCACCAAGGAGGACGTCATCAAACAGCTCAATGACTTCGGCTTCACCGACGAGATGGTTCAGGGTGAGATCACCGCCCTCTCTGGTGGTTGGAAGATGAAGCTGGCTTTGTGCCGTGCCGTCTTCGAGGCTCCCGATATTCTTCTCCTCGATGAGCCGACCAACCATCTCGACGTGGTGAACGTTGCGTGGTTGGAGGACTACCTCAAGAACTCGAAGTGCACCTCCATCATCGTCTCTCACGACAGCAGCTTCCTCGACAATGTGTGCCAGCACATTGTTCACTACGAGCGTTTCAAGCTCAAGCGTTACAAGGGTAACCTCAAGGAGTTCGTTCGCCGTTTGCCGTCGGCCAAGTCTTACTACGAGCTAGGCGCCTCCGAGGTCGAGTTCAGGTTCCCTGAGCCCGGTTTCCTCGAGGGTGTGAAGACCAAGGCCAAGGCCATCCTCCGCGCCACCAACATGAGCTTCCAGTACCCTGGTACTTCCAAGCCTCAGATCTTCAACATCAACTTCCAGTGCTCCCTGGGATCGCGTATTGCCGTCATTGGTGCCAACGGTGCCGGAAAGTCCACCCTCATCAACGTCCTCACCGGTGAGCTCATCCCGACTGGCGGTGAGATCTACCAGCACGAGAACATCCGTATTGCTTATATCAAGCAACACGCATTCGCCCATATTGATAACCACTTGGACAAGACTCCGTCCGAGTACATTCAATGGCGCTTCCAGACTGGTGAAGATCGGGAGACCATGGACAGGGCGAACAAGATCATTACGGAAGCCGATGAGGAAGCCATGAACAAGGTGTTCAGGGTTGAGGGTACTCAGCGTCGCATTCTCGGCATCCACAGCCGTAGAAAGTTCAAGAACTCGTACGAGTACGAGTGCTCGTTCGCTCTCGGCGAGAACATCGGCATGAAGAACGAGCGCTGGGTCCCCATGATGACCGCCGACAACGCGTGGTTGCCCCGCAGCGAGCTGCTCGCTTCTCACCAGAAGATGGTTGCCGATGTGGATATGAAGGAGGCCCTCGCCTCCGGCCAGTTCCGTCCCCTTGTCCGTAAGGAGATCGAGACCCACTGCGCGAACTTCGGTCTTGATGCCGAGTTGGTTTCCCACTCGCGCATGCGTGGTCTGTCTGGTGGCCAGCGTGTCAAGGTTGTGCTCTCTGCTTGCTCGTGGCAGCGTCCCCACTTGATCGTCCTCGATGAGCCCACCAACTACCTCGATCGTGACTCTCTCGGTGCCTTGTCTGGCGCCCTCAAGGCTTTCGAGGGTGGTGTCATCATCATCACTCACAGCAAGGAATTCACCCAGAACCTTACCGAGGAAGTCTGGTCTGTCCGTGACGGCCAGATGACGCCTTCGGGCCACAACTGGGTCCAGGGCCAGGGCACCGGCCCCCGGTTGAAGGGCGACGACGGTGACGAGGAAGATAAATTTGATGCCATGGGCAACAAGATCGAGGGGAACAAGAAGAAGGCGAAGCTGACGAGCTCCGAGGCGCGGAAGAAGAAGAAGGAGCGTATGGCCCGCCGGAAGCGCGGTGAGGAGGTATGTCGATTCCCTGCTAAGCTTACGAGGACAAAGCACATGCTAACTGGTTCAACAGGTCTTCAGCGACGAGGAGGACTAAATGCCTCGGTTTCTGATCTTTCTCATGGCTTTAGCGCGACGATGGGGTATACAAAAGTTGCTTTGTTTCTTTCTGGTTCGGGGTTGCATGGTCAGGCCTTAATGGGATTATGTCTTTCATGTTTAGTCAGGATGATCGCAACGCCTATGATGCCCACCGCAATGTGTCTACGGCTGGCGATGGGGATGACCTGTCCCCCCAGGACTGGAGACCCTGGGACGGTCGGTCTGAGTCCTCCATCGGCTGGAAAGGAGGGAAGATACCACGGATGGGCGGGCGTTCTCTCGTGGATAGGGGACAATGTAGATGATGATTATACGAGCGCTAGTCATGAATATTCCCACGTGAACCAGGTGGTTTTATCGGTGTCCTGGATTTTGCCATGCCGCAAATACCGCTGAACTGCTTTTATGTGCGGTTAGATATGTATCTACTTGGCGACGGCCGGGAGTGGTTGGGAAGCCATCATGTCCTTGGGAGGAGGCCACTTAACTGGGCCATGCCTTCGTCAGAAAGAGGCAAAGTAGTCGTCAGTTTATAACTACCTAACGATGGTGTAAAATCAAGATGCCCTACCCATTGTAGGATTTCCACGGGATATCATTCCCAACGCCACCTAATCCATCCCCCTCCTAAACCGGTGCCATCCCGAACGCCGTGAAAGCACATGTGCTGTCTTCCCTTAACTGCCCCCTGCAACATCACCGTGGTATCAGTTCTCCCTCTGTTTCTGCTTCTTGCCGGCATGGCCGAGATCGTACGGGTCCGCCGTCGGGGCGTTTGGTAGCTCCTTAGCGACCGCCTCCGCCTCAGCCGTGAGCTTGGCTTCCGTCTCTCTCGTCTCCTGCTCGCGGTCGGTCGTGGTCTGGTCCTCGGCGACGGGCGGGAAGTAGAGCCTGTTGATAGAAAGCTGTCAGTTCCCCATCACAAAACAGAATGACCATCCTGCCAAACACCACCCAGACACCACTTACGGCATCAACTCATTATACGCCTGCACATCCTTCATCTCAAACGTCACCACCACCACCTTCTCAATCCTCCCCCCCTCCGGCCCCATCAAAAACCTCCGAATCGCGCTCAACGCCGCCGCCGCCGCCTCCCGGCTCGGATACCCATACACCCCCGTACTAATCGCACTAAACGCCACCGTGCGACAGCCCCCTTCCACCGCCAGCTCCAAACTCCGCGTATAGCACCCCGCCAGCAGCCGCTCCGACCCCGCGCGCCCAAAGGCATTGTACACCGGCCCGACCGCGTGGATCACGCGCCGGCACGGCAGCCCGTACGCGCCCGTCATCTTGGCCGACCCCGTCGCGCACCCCCCCAGGCCGCGGCATTCGAGGTAGAGCTGCGGGCCCGCCGCCCGGTGGATGGCGCCGTCGACGCCGCCGCCGCCGAGGAGGCTGGTGTTGGCGGCGTTGACGATCGCGTCCACGGACAGCTTGGTGATGTCGCCGCGGATGAGGCCGATGCGGTCGTTGAGGGCTTTGGAGGGTGCAGGAGGGGTGGTGGGGAGGGGGGTGTTGGAGGGGGCGGGTGAGAGTTGGTGGAGTTTGTAGAGGAGGGAGAGCGAGGGGATGGAGGAGGCGGGGATGGGAGGCATTTTTTTTGTGGAGGTGGTTGTTAGTCGGCCGAGGGACGTGTGATGGTGGTTGGGTTGATTGGAGGGTTGGGTGGTGTTGGTTGGTGTTTGAGTTAGGGTCGGGTTGGAAGTGGTGGAGCAAGAAATGGTGACCAGTGTGGTCAGCTTAGGAAAGGTATCGGACTTGGTGGCTTTCACATGTGTTGAAGGGGGGAATATGCGGCAGGTCGGGTTTGTGGTGACGAAGAGAGGTATGGGAAATGGAGAGTTGGGGAGTGGTGGCACCCAAGGAACCGGGGCGCCTCGTGGACGTCAGGAAAAGGCGGGGTTGCCCTAATGAATAACTACACAGTACAACCAGTTTCCGGGCGCCTTTACCAGCAATTCATCCCTCAATGCTGGTCGAAGTCAATGGCTATGATCGAGCCGCAATAGTGAATCAATAAAATATCACAATCACGCTAAGAATAACCAGTCGTCGAACCCAAAAACGGAATGGTAAAGGTCTGGGCCTTCCATCGCAGCTCTCCCGCAGCAATGCGGGCCGTGGATCCCACCACCAACCAATTACCCCTCCATAGCCTTATCTTATCCGACCGCTAATGGAACCCTCAGCCCCTGTCATTGTCGCGTGGGGCAGTGACGGCTTTGCCCCTCGTTTACGGTGCCCCTCCAGTCGGTAATTTTGCCAGGCCCAACAGGAACAGCTTCAAGGTTGACTCACCGGCGCCATTTCAGACGGATAACAGGTTGAGTCAGTCCATAAAAATACCCCTAGCCCAAGGTGTGTATTAAGGCAAGAGAAACATCAAAACTTCATTTTAACTGTGTTGCAGCCTCCGACCTCGACTACCGAAAACCCATATTCGACTTCAAATAACAGTGTGTACACAACCACGAACACTAATCGACCCATCCCCGATCGATCATCTCGGCGACCAATTGATCGGATAAACATGGCGGACGCAGTCGCGGATGCTGCCGCGAAGCTGCAGCTCGGCGATGCGCCGGCAGACAACGGGGCAAAGCTCCAGCTCGACGAGGAAACGGGGGAGTGGGTTTCCAAGGGAGAGCTGAAGAAGCGGTTGGCAAAGCGTGCGAAGAAGGCTATCAAGGATAAAAACAAGGATGCAAAAGATACGGCTGGCGCGGCCCAGGCTGCTGCTGCGCCGAAGAAGCCAAAGGAGAAACCAGAGGAGGCTCCTATCGACACGGACGCCATGTTCAAGCAGGGCTTCCTCAACGACGTTTACAACGAACGCCCCGAAAAGGAAGTGTTCACACGATTCCCGCCCGAGCCCAATGGTTTCCTTCATATTGGGCACGCCAAGGCCATTGCCGTCAACTTTGGCTTCGCGCGATACCACGGGGGCAAATGGTATGGAGACTTCTGGAATCAACTATCGAGAGTCGGGCTGACCGCAACGATAATCACAGCTACTTGAGATTCGACGACACAAACCCCGAGGCCGAGGAGGAAGTGTACTTTACCGCCATCGAGGAGATGGTACGCTGGCTTGGGTTCGAGCCCTACAAGATCACCTACTCGAGTGACAACTTTGACAAGCTTTACGAGTTGGCCGAGAAGCTTATCACACTCGACAAGGCTTACGTCTGCCATTGTGGGGGTATGTGGTACCCTTAGGTACTCGTGTGTCTCGCGATACTGATGGTAATAGACGAGGAGATCAAGCTGCAGCGCGGTGGTGAGAAGGGGACGAGTCCGCGCTATCGGTGCAAGCACGCCGAGCAGTCAGCCGACGAAAACCTCCAGAAGTTCCGCGACATGCGTGACGGAAAGTACAAGCCAAGGGAAGCATTCTTACGCATGAAGCAGGACGTACGTTATCCCCCACTACCCAGACGTTCCAGACTAACATGTCCAGATCACCGACGGCAACCCGCAAATGTGGGATCTTGCCGCCTACCGCGTGCTCGACAAGCCCCATCACAGGACAGGATCGAAGTGGAAGATCTACCCTTCCTACGATTTCACTCGTTAGTACACTCTTATCTAGTCTTATTCCAGTTGCTGACTCCGATAGACTGCTTGTGCGATAGCTTCGAGGGCATCACACACTCGCTTTGCACAGTGGAATTCTTCCTCAGCAGGACTTCTTACGAGTGGCTGAACAAGGAGCTCGTGGAATTTCAGCCCATGCAGCGAGAGTACGGCCGCCTCAGTCTCTCGGGTTCCCTCATGTCCAAGCGCAAGTTAAAGGAGCTAGTAGAGAAGAATATCGTACGGGGGTGGGATGACCCGCGTCTGTCCACGCTGATTGCAGTCCGCCGAAAGGGTGTACCTCCGGGCGCCATCCTTGAGTTCGTCAACGAGCTCGGTGTGACCACAACCAACAGCATCATCCAGGCCTCTCGATTTGACCAGACGATTCGGCGTTATCTCGAGCGGACGGTGCCGAGGCTGATGCTCGTCCTCGACCCGGTACCCGTCGTCATCGAGGATGCCGACGAATTTGAAGGGACCGAGCTCACGGCGCCATTCTCGCCGAAGAATCCCGCCATGGGCGAGCACAAGATCAAGTTTACCAAGACCGTTTACATCGACCGATCTGACTTCCGCGAGGTCGATAGCAAGGACTACTTCCGTCTAGCACCCGGGAAGTCGGTCGGTTTGCTCCAGGCGCCGTTCCCCATCAAGGCGACCAGCTTCACCAAAGACGAGGCGACGGGCCAGGTTACCGAGATTCGCGCTGTCTTTGACCGCGAGACCAAGAAGCCCAAGACGTTCATCCAGTGGGTGCCCGCCGGTGAAGGTTCGGGGTCTCGCAAGTGCGAGGTGCGCCTCTATAACCCCTTGTTTAAGTCGGAGAACCCCTCGGCTGCCGAAGGCGGGTTCCTCAACGACCTTAACCCTGAGAGCGAGGTGGTTTACCCCAATGCCGTGATTGAATCGGGTTTTGATGAGGTCAAGGCGCGGGCTCCCTGGCCCGAGGCTGCCGGCGAGGACAAGCTGGGCAAGGGTGGCCCTGAATCAGTGCGCTTCCAGGGCATGCGTGTTGCATACTTTGTGAGTTAGGTACTTTCCGGTCCATTGGATTATGCTAACCGTCTTATAGGCCATGGACTCTGACAGCACGGATGACAAGATCGTGCTTAACCGCATAGTGTCGCTCAAGGAGGACAAGGAGAAGAGTTAAGTATGGAATAGTGTGCTTGATAGCGATATTAGACCGTTACGGGTTATTAGATGCTGTTCTACAAACCGCTGAGGCATGATCATGACTCTAACCTGCCGTGACATGATGTTATCTGCGTTGCACGTCTACCGCATAGTATCACATCAGAGGATTACCTCTATCTCCTGACCTCAAAGAACCCGGACGTTACGCCTCGTCGGAACACAGAGTAGGCATCAGCCTATTCGAACTTGTCTCCCCAGTGCTCATGCGATGTTCGTGGCCGTCAGGAGGCTGAGTGTTACACGTCTTCCCGTTCCACCTTGCTCATGTTCCCACCTTGGGTTACCAGACCCGAATACCCGGTCGCCGGGGACTGACCGCGACTGGATCGGTTTGGTCCATGTGATGTCGTCTGGTACTTCACGGCGTTGGCACTGGACGTTAGGCGGTCTCATGAAACACAACCGATGTGTCTCTGTCAACCCGGCAAGGCTCCGACACTTTGACGTTATTTAAGACTCTGCTCCTATTTTTCTTCCAAAGTTCCTCTTCTTCCCGAATTCACTTTTTAGGCTTGGTATTCTGCGTCGTACGACTTTAGCATTCATACCATACCCAACTCCAACTCCGCTTACTCTAATGTAAGAAGTGATCCTCCGTCCCCGTCGTAGTTAACACACTAAGCAGTCACCACCAGCCACTGTCCAACCACTCCAACACCAGCACGACCAACAATGTGTTCCATAACCATAGACCAGCCCCACCCCTGGTCCTTCCGCTCCCACCATCACCGCCGCCGCCACACCACCCCCGACAACATCCACATCACCTGCCACTGCGGCAGCACCTCATGCCGCTACCACCACCACTACCCCCGATACACCTCCACCTACCCCCTAACCGGCTCCATCTACAACATCAACCACTACCCCTCCGCAACCACCACCCCCACCACCCCGTACTACCCCCACGACTACACAACCGCAACCGGAACCAGAACCCGAACCAGAACCCACGACACCACCCTCTACCGCTACGAACGCATCTTCCCCTCCTCCTTCCCCTCCTCACCCTTCCCATCACCCGCTCCCCGACCTTCTCCCCGACCCGCTCCCCGCCCTACCCCCCAGCCCCAGCCTGCCGCCCCCCACCGACCGCGCTGCCGCGCCTGCGAGCGCCATGCCTGTCATTGTGTGGGCCGGTACGCGTATGACGTGGATAAGGGTGGGTGGATGAGTGGGAGGCGTGGCGGGAACGGGAGAGGAGGGAGGTGGAGCGGTTTGTGGGGGGTTGCGGGGGGATGGGGAGGGGGATGGGGAGGTGGCGGGTGTGGGGGTGGGTTTGAGAATGTGTGGTTTTGGGGGGCAGGGTGGTTGAGGGGGATGGTTTGAGGGGTGTGGTTTGAGGGGTGTGGTTTGAGGGGTGTGGTTTGAGTGGTTTGGAGGGGTGGTGTTGATGGGGTTAGAAGTGTGTTACCTACCATGCTGGTGTGGTATGATGATGTTATTGGTCGGGTTTTGTGGGAGTGAGGTGGTGTGGTTGAGGGAGTCTAGGTATTGGGAACACTTGTTGAGGTCAATGTGATACGTTATTTGTTCGTTCTCTGGAGTTGTCATTCATTGGTGATGGATCGTACATTCAAGCTTTGAGCATCAAAGACAGTGCTGACGGCAAGACTATTATGAGTGCTCTGTCGTGGCAGATTGATGACAGACCGGGGCTCCTCGTACATGGGAACGTGGCTTTGCCTTTCCAAACTGCAGGTCAGTTAACCTTATGTACATTTCTCGGTGAAACATAAGGTTCTTGTCCATGATGTCAGGATAAAGCCGTTATGCGGTCTACACTCTCGAATAGGTTTATCGGTGGCCAGCATGACTGGAACAGGTTATGTGCACGGATGGGATACGTGGGTATATAACGGCAGTGCTTCCAACCGCCCACCACCCATCACCCACCACTCCTTCGCTATCTTCCACCATCGCCGCGGTTTATCGACGCATCCCCCCCAGTCGATACCACACAACACCCGCCGCGATGTGTTTTTACCCCAGCATCCCCTATGCCTGCCACGACGGCGACGCCGACGGCATCCGCGGCGACGGCTGTGAAGGCCCCCTGGCGAGGAAAACAACCCTCATCCTCTCCGGGCACGACCGACCCGTTCCCTTGGGGCATCCAAGCATCCCCCCCATCCGGCGGTGCCAGCGGTTCTTTGACCAAGTTAAAAAGGGGGTCAAGGAATCGCAGGCATGCACACTCCGCAAAGAATCCCGAAAACGCGGAGAGTGCGTACGCTGCCCACTCAAGTGCCCTGGGTGCATCGCCAGCTTTGAGAGGCTCACCAAGCGGGCGCTTTTGTACGGCACCACCGACTCTGCCACGGTTCGAAGGGCAAGGGGCGGGCTCAAAATTTGTGAGAAGAACTGGGATAGGAATTTGTTCCAAGCGTTGAAGAGACAGGGTCAGCCAAACGCATCGCCGGTCAGTATCGTGACGATCTGGCCATGGCTGGTCCGTCGCCCTTTTAATCTTGAATGGTACGAGGAAGGGATGAGCAGCTAGTTCTGGCGCCACGGGATACCATTCATGGTAATGCGGAATACGGAAGACATTAGCGATTGATGGGGGTCACGGGATTTGGATCGAGATCTAGGAAAATTCAATGTCCTGGTACTTGATCTGAATGATTTAGCCCCCATGTACCCTTGTTGTCTGAAACATTGATCTTTTCTTTACCCCCAACGATGAGTGGCAGAAGTTATCGCCCTTGTTCTATGCCAGGGTACCATTATCCTTCGACTCGTTCCTGGCTACATACTTCAGTACCGACCTAACTTGATCTACCATTTAGTAGGCTATGGCCTAGCTAGGAAGCAACGGCCAGAACAATCTAGGGGTGCTCTTGTGACAGTGCTCATGTCCGAGGGCTAGAACTAGACTATGAAGAAGGGCGCGGAAACGCACTTCAGTGCATTTGATGCTGCTATCATTGTCCCTTCGTCTTTTTTCGGTAATTCTTACGTGCTGTCAAGAATTTAATCAACGGGGACGCCGTCAAATCGATCGGTTTGGGAGCGGCTAACTCGTCCAAAAACTCGATGAAGTTGAAATCTACTAATAGATCTTAACAGGTGACAGGAATATGCATTTACTAGGTGGGAACAGTGAGAAGCAGGTAGTCTATTCCTACTACATGGGTGGCGACCGATTCGCGTATATCGACTTGTTCATGTCGTCGTAGATGGTGCCGTTTCTATCGGTACTGGCGTTGCGGTTGCCAGGAGCCGCGAAAACGAAACGATTATTGCAGCACCGCTGGCATCCCGAAGTTTCGAACGGACCCCCGCAACCTGCGCAGTTGAAATCCTCACATGGATCAGTTTCCCCGCCGCCTCGGGCGCCTTCGAAGGTGTACAACAGACATCCAACTCCAACGCCAATGCCTAGAAAAGTGGATAGGTAGGTAGGTACCTTAATACATGTACCTATTCAAAGATCCACGAACTAAATACCCAAGCCCGACACACCGGAAACGAACCCTGCTCAATTGCCGCCGCCTCCTATGGTCGAGCCATCGCAGCTCATTGTGATTTCATGACTTTTCGCCAGGCTCGGAGCGACGAAAAAACTCATCCCTCAGTCTTTGTAGCGTTGTTTCGTACTCGGGGTCCTCAATGTCGGGCTCCGGGGGGTAAACACGCGGCACTTCTCGCATGTTCCAGCGCTCCTGTGCCCAAGCCGTAGCCGGAGGCATAACCTTCGCTATCGCCCGGTTCCACGACTCCATCGCCTGGGGGTCTGCCGCCAACGCCTTCTCGCCCTCCGCCGCCGTTCCGTGTTCTTCAGGAGGGGCATGATAAGGCGACCAGAGGAAAAAATGGCAGAATATAGTCCGACCATGATTGTCCTGCTGCACCTGCTGCTCCGACTTGCCAAACCTTTCTTCCATCCAGTGGTCTTCCCCCCAAACCCAATACCAGACATATGAGGACATGTGCCGGAAATTGCGGCGCCCAGTGACGAACTCCGAGCCGCGAGGGGCGAAAACACAAAAAGGCTTTTTGAACTTGTCTTTCCACATCTCAAACTTGTCGTCAACTTGGTACGGTACCAAGAACATGGTCAGGGTCACCAGGCCCCATGCCTCGGGTGTCGCAGCTTCCGTGGCGTGATTCAAAACCAGGAAACGAGAGGGCTCCGGTGGGGCTGAGAAATCACCGCCCAACGTCAGGTGCTTCAGTTCCGACACGGACTCGATGGGGGCTTGAGGGCTGTCGGTGGTATATTCGGGGAGGTTCCGCAGAAACTCGATGCAAGCGGGAGAGGACTGGAAGTTTGTCAAGTCCTCCAGCGTGCGCCATCCTGTAGTTTTATGTTAGTATGCTGCCACCCCTTTCCGACGTAGCCCAATGATACTCACGAATAATGTAGGCAGCTTGCTCAGGGTTGTCGACCATTCTTCCCAGCGAAAGCATCGAACAGCCTTTCACGTCGGCAAGGGGACCGGCATGGACATCATCGTGGTCCACGGCCCACGTCGGCCACTGCTGTTCCACTGGAAGGTAAAACCGCGTCCACGTTATCAACGGTTTCTGTGTACGAGCCATGATGCGAGGGTGGCAATGTGGTGAATATTATGAGAGTGACTTCAATTGTTCTTTTTGGAGAATGGGTGTAAGAAAGTGGCGAAAATACCAGCGCCAATCTGAAGTGGGCAAATGGACCTTACCTTATATATAATATCCCGTTTTTGCGACACAAAGCTCAGAACGGGTTCGCGGGCCGCATATGCGATGCGGTCTAACACATCCTCCAGTTCAATACCAGGCTTGAAGTACGAATGACTGTATGTACGTACCTACAGGTATGTACATAGGTATCCCATTCTCATCTTTCTATGGCTAGCTGGTTTGAGCATGGCTGAACATTTAATTGATCAAATGTGACTGGCGGATGAGAAGCGGGGTGCCCGGATCGCACCGAATGAATCCCCCGGCAGGTAAAGGTTGCCCGTCGCGTTAGATACTACTGTATGTAAGACACTGTACGTCTTATTTATATAGGTATTTATATATTCTACAGCCAGGCCGCCGGAGAGACACTTAGGTAGGTACGTTTGATACAGTTAACAGCAGGAGTGTGCAATGGTATCTGTCTGCAAACTGCTGGACCAACTGCCAAAACACAAACCCACAGATCGAGTCCAGAAAGACCTGTTAGATATGGGGAGGGACTACAAGCTCCCAAGGCATCAGGTGGGGATACCGACCAGTGATGCCCTCTAGTCAGAGGAAGATACACAAGTTCATGCACTCCCAAAGGTCATGGTTGCACTGCACGACGCATTCCAAAAGCTAGTGATTTTGATGTCTGATTTCTTGCTTATGTAACTCAAAACGAGGCCACTCGAAGGCTCCTTATGTACGACGAAATGCAACGCGGAAATGGAAAATCAAAAGAGTCCCTACCCCTGACATTAGCGTAGAGCCCCCCGAATATACCTTTCGTAACCCGGGCTACATTTGCATGTATGTATATACATATACCTATCCTTCCAGTGTCGGAAACTAGTAACTCGTATACCTGGTGTCGTCTGAAGAGGTTGTTCAGCAATAACGGCCATACGTAACTCAAGGCTTCGTATCATGGCTGAGCTACTAGGGCGGCACTTTTGCTCTCATAAATGAGATATGAATAGCGGGGACAGGTTCTGGAAAGCTCGAATCCGAAGTATTCCCATGAACATTGCCTTATCGCCCACTTAGACGTGCTTGACGATGCTGCAGGTTTTCATTGCTATTAATATGGGAAGTCCGATTACATGAGAGCCTAATTTGTACATACTATTAAATGGTAATTTTCTGTTCACCTAAGGCCTTAGAACTGCTGGTTTGTCATTTGTGCTAGAGAGTACACTGGTACCTGCTCAGAAACGGAAACGAAGGATGGGCCTGCCACTCGGCTCTTACTATTGGGAAGGTTCGGTGGTGTTGCCGTAGTTTCCCAAACAGCAAGCCTCCCATCGTTGATTCTAGTTCCTAGTCGTGGATATAATCATGAATCCTGGCGGATCTTCACCTTCACTATTGCTCGACTTCTTACCATCCCCTTTTTTTTACACTGCCCTACAGTTACCTTTACGCATATCTATGTAACTAGCCAACCAACGCTCGCACGACCATTCTCACCTTCAACAACCATGTGCTTCGTCCCCATGGTTCGGCACGCATGCTGCGGAGCGACCTGGAACCCTGGCCATATCCCGCTCCCCGTCACCGGCCCCTGCAGTATCGCAACAACGGGGGGGACCATCGACCGCTCCCGATCCGATCCCGGATGGACGGGTTGCCCGCACCGCGCCATAAACCACGTCACGGCCGTAAAGCCAGACTTCCCGCTCCTCTGCCTAGGATGTAAGGAGCTCGGAAACCTCGGGAGTCGGACCTACATGGTGCGCCACCATGCCGACGTGTGCTTCGACTGGCCGAAGTCCGCTGTGAAAGTCGTCGAGGGTACCCAGGGCATTGACATGGCGCCGATCACGAGGATGGCCTTTACCCAGGCGGCCCTCTATGCGGCTGAGGTGGGCGCCTACGCCCGGCTGTCGGTGGCTCCTATCAGCGACCCCGGAGAGAGGGATGCGAACCGGGCGAGGACGGTGGCGGCGTACGGGAAATACCTGTTAGCACTTGGGTCGTTTTACAGGGCCCACTGGCTTGCACGGAATCCTGCCCAGCCGCCGAATAACGTGCCGGGCGTACCAGGGGGAGGCCTTGCCGCTCAGTCGGGTACAGGTTTTTGATGTCAGGTGTGGGCGCGGTACACTCGCTCATTTCTACCGTCTCAACTTCACCACGGAGTATGTGCATGGCGACTTGAATCAGCGCGACACGAACAAAGAACAGGAGGAGGTTGGGGTGTTCGGAGTTGGGGAGTGTGAGTCGGGAATGATTCGATTACACAGCGTCAAAAACAGCCTTTCAATCATTGAGTCAAGTCACTAAGAATGTCCAAAAAGCAACCCTCTTCGAGTCGATGTTACCCCCAACTCCACACCAGCTACTTCTTCTACCCAGTTAGTCATAAGTTCATCGTTCATATCCTCATAAATATCACACCCGCGCAATCACTCGCTCCAAACCAGCACCCGCCACCTCCAGCCCTGCAGCATCTTGACATCCTCCTCGCTTAGCTCCTCACGGCCGCCCTCAACCTTGGCCATGAGCCGGTTGATCCGCTTCGACACAGTCTTGGCCACGCGCAGGGAGACCTCGTTCGTGAAGACATACAGCACGGCGAACACAAAGAAGGCGATGGTGCCCAGCCCGGGGCGGTGGGTGGCGGCTAGGATGCGCGAGACGAGGTTCTTGCTCTTCTTGAAGGCGTACTCGGTCCGGTTGGACGACTCGTCGCCGTCCTCGTGCTCGCCCCTGCGGCGGCGGAAGAGCCGCTTGACAAGGGGGAGGAAGGAGGCGCTGGTGGGCAGGGCGTGTTAGCAAGAGCCAGATACAGTATCCCTTCCACCGTGCACCCGCAACCTTCACTAGCCCCCTTTCCCTTTCGGGAACAGCGCCAAATCACAACAACACTGGACAGGACAAAAAAGGCAACCTGAAAAAAAAAATGAAAAAAAAAAGAAAACACTCACACAACACCCCCCACCGCAAACCTTCGCCACCTCTCCCCCTCCGCCTTCCCCACCACGGCCTCCACCCGCGCCTGCAAGCCCCTCAACCCCATGAGCACCAGGCCCGTCTGCAACCGCCGCCGAGTCTCCACCTCGGCCGCCGCCTGGTCCACCTTCCCATTCCCGTTCAGCATCCCCATCCCCGTCCCACCCCCGGCCCCGGCCCCAACCCCGTTCACAGACATCATCCCCACCCCGCTCCCGACGCCGACGCCGTTGATGCCCAGCCCTGTGCCGCCGCCGCCGCCACCGCCGCCGCTGCTGTTCACGGTGGAGAGCATGCTCTGCTGGCGGTGCACGGCGAGGAGTTCGCGGAGGGCGGTTTCGGCTGTGTCGCGGGTTGATTTGAGGGTGGGGTTGTTGTTGTTGGCGGTGGTGGTGGTGGTGGCGATAGCGGGGGCTGGTGGTTGGAGGGTGTTGGTGGTGGTGGTGATGGGGTGGGAAGTGGTGGGGCCCGTGGGTGGTGGTGGTGGTCCGGCTGCTGCTGTGGTCGTGGGGGGTGGGTAGGTGTTGGGCTGGTTGTAGCCGTAGCCGTAGCCGTAGCCGTAGCCTGGGTTGGGAGGGGGATAGTTTGGGGTTGGGCCTGGGTAGTAGGGCTGGGTAGGAGGGAGGGATTCGAACTTGGGGTCCGGTCCGGATATCGGTCGCGGGGACACGTGGGAGAGGTCTTGGAAGGGGTTGTGATATAGGGTTGGGGAGGTGGTGTAGTTGGGTTCCTGGGCTGGTGCTGGCGGAGGTTGCGGGAGTGGGTAAGAGGTAGCAGGAGGTTCTGAGGCAGGGTGAGTCCGGGCCGGCGTGGAGTTGGTTTCTGGGTTGTCGGGACGGGGACGGTAGGGGAGAGTCGAAGAGCGGGGAGGACGGTCAGACTGGTCGTCGGCGTACAATGGCCGGCGGGAATTGGAGGTTACGGGTTCGGGATTGGGTTTGGGCTCATAGCGGTCAATTACCGGATCCGAAACTCGAGCCCTGGGAGGACTCGGCAATCGGTTGGACTCATAGCGGTCAATTGCGGGATCCGACACTCGAGCGCGAGGAGGACTCGGCAATCGGTTGGACTCATAGCGATCAATGGTCAGATCCGAAACCCGAGGCCCAGGTGGGCTCGATTTTCGGCGAGAGAGAGATTGAGAATCAGATCGAGGGCGAGGGCGAGATTGGCGCGGAGAATCCATGGTGTTTTCCTGATGCTGTGGTCCAGTTCAGGCAATGGCTGGAAATAATGTGAGGAAATTCTAAAATCGGTCAATGTGAAAAAAGGGATTCTAGGTGCGATTTTGATGAGAATGGCGCTGGGCCTCAAGTAAAGATTACTTTTGATGCCAACATCAGATGAAGGTCATGTTGGGTTGGCAGGTGGGGAGTCGGTCGGGGGACAAGTCACAACAGCTGAGAGAGCATGTGGCAATTGATTTGTGGGGCCAGACAGGCCTAATTGAGTTCCCCGCTTTTCCCGATCAATTGAATCAATTGGATCAAGGAAACTGAAACCTTCAGCAATGTCGTGAACGTCAACATTCTCCTGGGTCATCGCTTGGATGTTCGAGCTTCAAACTGGAGCTGGTAGTGTTAATTGACTTCATCGTAACTTTGGAAGCTGTGGCTTTGCCCCACATCCAAGGCAGCGACCGAGCGAGGCTCACTCACTCACTCCACCGAGAGGTGCCTCGGTGGCTTCTTGCTCTTACCGGGCAGTTGCCCAGTTGAGCAAAACTCGCAAACCGCTGCCTTGGCGCCAATCACAAATGGGGAGTCACACCAAGAACATTCGTCAGCATCTGAGTCACTTCTGCCTAGAAAGTAGGGATGAATGACTTTATTTATTGTAGCCACCAATCAAGGCCAGCGAGCCGCCAGATTGTCCCAAAGGCTGACGCACCGACCGCTCGGGAGAGGCAGCCAAAGTTTGGCTGAGCGCCATGCCTCGCACATTCACTTCAAGGCACCTAAGGTAATTATTTCCAGCGGTGCGGGGTATAAGTACATGGTGCCTGAACCGTAATTCTTCTGCCATTCATTCAAATTCAAATCCCAAACTACCATTTTGCATTGACTTGCAAAAATAACCTAGTTACGCAACCTTGGTCCTTGGGTGTTCAGCTGCCCATCTGCCCATCACTGCCAAAAATGGACGGCCCTTACAAGCAGGACTTTCATGTCCGAGACCTGCCTACCCGCTCCGTCACTCTTTTTCCGACACGCGCTCAGATTGTTCGCGAAATCAAACAAGTTACCCTCAAGGTATGCTGTCTTCAAATCTCATCATTGCATTTCATAAATGGTTGGTTCATCGAATGCTAACAAACACACAGCCGGGTTCCAATGAGATCACTGTCGTCGGTGTGACCCCGACCGCTGATGAACACTCCATCAAGGTCGAGGGCACTGGCTCGGCTACCATCACCGACATTTCTGTTGAGTTGCTGCCGAATCGGGATATTTTCCAGGACATCTATCCCGACTCCGACTCTGAGCAGGACGAGGAGGAGTCCGAGGAAGACGACGACGCTCAAGTGAAGGCCAATGCCGCCATTGAGGAAGTCCGCGAGAAGATAGCAGCTTTGAAGGACGAGCAAAAGACCGCCAAAGAAATCATCGCTAGCGCTGAGAGCCGCCTGAAGATCCTCGACTCGTACAACAATTCGCTGCACCCCAAGGATGGCGTCGACATCGAGGCCAGCGTCGAGACCTATCGCAAGGAGCGTGAGAAGGTGTTCCGGGACCACATGGATGGCACAGCCCGCGAACGCACCCTCTCAAAAGAGGCGGCCACTTTGCTGCTCGAACAAGCACGTCTCGAAAAGCTCCGGGCGAAGGAAGAGAGGAAGGTAGCCAAAGAGAAGGCTAAGATCAGGAAGGCCAGGGAGAAGCTGAGGGAGAAGCAGCGCCGTCGTGACGAGGAGCAGAGGAAGGAGAAGTTGCGCATCCGAAAGGAGCGCGAGCAATTTTGGCCGCGCTCTTGCTACAGCGTCCGCATCACCCTCGATGCCGGTGCCAACTTCACCCCCGGCTCATCCCGGCGTAACTCTATCGCTAGCGCCGCCGACGTGCAGGTCGCCTCCAAAGACCCCAAGGACGACGATGCCAGCATGATTTGCGACTTGACCATCTCGTATGTCACGTCATCTGCCTTCTGGGCCCCGAGCTACGACCTATCACTATCGTCCACGGCCAGCACGGGCACGCTCAGCTTCGACGCGCGCCTCACCAACATGACGTCCGAGACGTGGGCCAACAGCAAGGTGACGCTCAGCACCTCGCAAGCCAACTTCTCGGGCCTTCAAGACGACACCCCGAAGCTCGTCCCTTGGCGCCTCAAGGTCGTCGGCAGGGGTGGCCCCTGGGATGGACAAGACATTGCTCACAGCCATGAGGAGCGGGACGAAAAGAATGTCTGGAATGCCCAGCAAAACGCCATGGTGGCCCAACGGCCGCGCGCAGGCCTGTTTGGGCTCAGCCAGGCGCCGCTGCAGAAGAACTTCGCCGTGCCCTATGCACATGCACTGGCACAGGCACAGGCACAAGCGCAGCAGATGTCGGCTGCTCCGAAAGCCCGAGCTGCGGGCTTCGGCGCGGCCTACTCTAGCGACAATGCGAACAGGAATGCCCCTACTTCTTCCGGCCTTTTCGGCGCGAGCAACGCCAACGTCAATACCCAAACCGATAACCTCGGAGGCGGTCTCTTTGGCGGAGCGCCCCAAGGAGGCAGTCTCTTCGGCCGAGGAGCGCCGAGAGCAGCAGTCTCAAACCCAAACGCTGTCGTCCCCGCGGCATTCGGCAGCAGCCAGACGGAGGAGTTTACCGTCCAAGAGCAGCAATATGAGGCCCCCAACCCGGACGATTTCGACGCCCAAACCATGCTCGAGCCCATCCCAGAGCTCACCTTCCAAGACTCTTCCTTCGAAGAGACCGGCCTTACCGCCACCTACGATCTCCCCCACACCAAGACCCTCAAGCCGTCAGCCACCCCCTCCAAGCAGCGCGTGGCCCGCATCTCCTTCACCAACGTCACCTTCTCCCGCACCGTCGTCGCCAAGTACAAGCCGGCCGCTTACCTGCGCGCGCGCCTGCGCAACACCAGCAAGCTCACCCTCCTTCGCGGCCCGACCGGTCTAACCCTCGACGGCACCTTCCTGGGCCGCTCTACTCTCCCGCGCTGCAGCGCCGGCGACAGCTTCAACATCCCGCTCGGCGTCGACCCAGCCATCCGCGTGTCCTACCCCAAGCCCGAGATCGCCCGCAGCACGACAGGCGTATTCAGCAAGGGCGAGAACAGCGCCTACACCCGCGCCGTCACCCTGGTCAACACTCGCGCGTCCGCCGGCAAGCCGGTCGCCATGACCGTCCTGGACCAGGTCCCCGTGTCCGAGGATGAGAAGATCAGGGTTGATGTCCTGCACCCGGCCGGGCTGACCAGCGGGGGACGGCTGGTGGCCGCGGGCGTTCCGGGTAGGGAGGGGAAGGAGGAACTGGATTGGGGCAAGGCGACCGCGAGTCTGAGGAAGGCGGGCGAGGTCCAGTGGGAGGTCTCGCTGAATGCAGGGAAGAGTGTTAAGCTGGTGCTGCAGTATGAGGTCGCGTTTCCGACGGGGGAGAGGGTGGCCCAGGTTTATTAGGGGTGTAGTCGGAGATTGGGGTGCTGGGGGTTTGTGGAGGCCTGGAGGCGGTGTGAATTGGTGTAATTGAGATAGCGTAGATAGCGTCGGCTTCGGCCGAAATTCACGATTATGTGGATAAATTAGAGTGTTCCTTGCTTCCTAGTGAATTAGTGTACGATGCTGCTCGGACGGTTCGGTGGTCCCAGTTGGCATCTCGCATGTTCTCCAGCGTAACTAATGGTTCGTGATGATGCATGATCCTTGGTAGGTTGTAATAAGCGGCATTTATTCATACCCCTCCCGCGACTAATTAAGAGATTACCCAGCATAATCTCTCTCTTGGCTCTGATTTTAAACACGGCTCAAAAGCGAAATACCACAGACGGTAGGTATGGATGAGGGAAAGCTGGACAGCCCCCACAACCGCGTTCTCAAACCTCAAGGTCCTCGCCGGATTCCTAGAGCTCACGTTCGTGAATGAATAGCGGGTTTCACAAAATTTTTCAAACGAACGAATTATTAGTGCCCCAACTACCGAATTTAGAAGTTACCTAGTGATCCCGAGAAATAATCTGCCAATAATGAAGAATGGAAGACACCAAGAAAAGAACGCTAAGAGCCAAACCAGGCTACCCAGGTTGCCCGTTTGAAATGCAAGGAAAAGAAATCAAAAGTATAAATGACCGCGATAAGAAAGCTCGCTGAGGGCCAAACTAGGCCATGCTCTCCATCTAAAATACACGCTCGTAACGCCCAAAAGTCCCCCCGTGCCATATGTTCCCAATCACCATACCTCTCAATCAGCCGTCTCGGTGTCATCGAGGCCCCAACCCTCCTCACCAAGCCAATCCACGACGCCGTTGGCACCCCCCCACAACGCCCTGGGGAGGTTTTCGCCCTCCACCGGAACCAGTTCCTCACCCGTGTCGCTATAACCTTCCAGCGAGAGGGTCTCAACTGGATCCAGTTCCTCCCCGTGGTCGCTACCGCGGTTGGCAACGTTGCGATGGGGGGAGACCCTTTCCAACTTGCCCATCGCCATCAACTTCTCACACTCCTCATCGGTCATGTTTCTGGCCCACTCCTCCAATCTCTGGAAGACCCTGATAATCTTGGCCTCGTCTTCGCTATCAGGCTCCCAGTCCCCGATACGCATCCTCCTCCTCTCCTTTCTCTCCTGAGGCTTAGCCTCGAACTCTGCCAGTGCCATCTCCTTTCCCTTATCCATCTCCTGCTCTACTTCCATCTGCTCGATCTCAGGCTTCTCCACCTCCACCTCCACGTCCTGAAGCTTGGGCTCCGCCACCTCCATTTCCTCAAGCTCGGCCTCAGGCTCCTCGGCTTCAGGCTCAGGCTCATTCTCCTCCACCGCCTCGCCCTCACCCCACCGCTTGTTGATCGCCTCCAACTGGTTCCGAGCCCGCATCTCATCGCCTTTTTCCATCAGCCACTTCGTCGAAAGCACCTTGAACCAGCGCCCATCCTCGCAATTCTTAAACACCAGCCCCTCCCCACCACTCTCATCCGCCACCTTCCTCAAATCATCATGGCACCGCGCCACCTTGGGCACGGGCGCATACCCAAGCACAGGGACATGCTTGAGGCCATTCTCCTCAGCAAACGCCTGCACGCGGCGCGGGTCCCAGCGCTGCGTCCTGGGCCTGTCGTTCCTGTCGAAGAAGACCTCGCTGACAGAAAAAACAAGCATCTCGTGGGCGGGGCGGCCGTCGCCGTCGCCGTCGTCCGTGTCCGGGTACCCGTAGGGGTTGCCCTGGATGGTGGCGCCGACCAGCTCGCCCTGCACGACCAGGCTGCAGTCGGCGCGGCGGAGGACGTCCGGGAGCCCCGCGGCTATGGCGGCGTTCCAGTAGGTGGTGTATTGAGGGGCTATAGCGCAGGGGAGTAGGTGCGGTAGTATGTCCCGGTTCCGCGAGCATACGCCGAACCGGCCGTTGGGCTGCATGGCGGACTGCATGAAGTGCTGCGCCGTGGGGCTGCGGACGCCCTCGGGTTTGGGCAGCCAGGGGACGGTGCCGACCGGCGTGAAGTAGAATGCGTCGCCTTTGAGGAAGTAGACGGAGATGGTGGTGCCGTCCATCTTGGTGGTCTGCTGGTAGATTTGGCGTTTGTACTTGGGCTTAAGGAACAAATTCGGGCACCCTTGGAGCCGCTTCATGTCGGTTTTAGGGATGAAGCTGGGCGGCTTGGGGTGCGAGGTGGCCACCCGACTCATGGGCCCGGTGGTCCAGTTGGAGATTTCGACCCTCTCCTCCAGCGCCGGCCTGTTCTCCGGGAACCCTTCCCACTTGATAATGCCGAGCTCGTCCGAGAAGTCAAGGTTGCGGAGTCGTTTGGAAAAGACCTCCATGGTTTCCTTGCAGAGCTCATAATCCAAGCTGCGCACCTTATCATCAATCTCGGGGAAGTCCGAAAGGTGAAAGACGTAACCCTCTGAGATAATCCCCTCGACCCCTTCTCTTTCCGGGTGGCCGACAAACCACTGTGGCATTTTGCGGTTGTCATACCACTCTGAAGTTCCGACTCTGTAACCAATTTGGCCGTCGAACTCGGTAAGAGGGCCAATCTGGGCGAACAGATGATCGCGGTTGGCGTCCCCCCGGAGAAGGAAGGCGTCGGGTTCCAGAAATAAAACATGTTCGCCTTGGGTAAAGCTGCGTTCCTTGGGAACGACCACCTTCCAGCCGTCGAGGTTAAGGATTAGGAACCTTCTACCCAGCTCAGACGTGAACGTGATCTGGCGGACCGTTGCCAATGAACGAGTCCACTGCGGGATCTCAATCCCAGAGAAGCCAATGTCCCCTCCCTCTGTCCGGGACATCCTTGCTTCTGGTCCCCAGCAGCTATCAGGACAGTGATGCGCCTTTTTTATGGGAGCGGTAAGCAAAGTAGCAGAGTCAGAAGCGGCGATGGCGTCTTCGAGCCAACGGTAGGCCTCTTCGGGAGTCATAATGATGTTGTGTGAGTAATTGAGGTGTGCAGTAAAAGATATTGAGATTGAATTGATGTGAGAATCAAAAGGGTAAATTGATTGATGGATTGGAAATAAAGAATCGATGTTGAAGGGAAAGAGGAAGAGAAGAGGAGAGAAAAGAAAGAAGAGGCGGCCACCAATTTATAGACGGCCAGCTTTTGCCACCACAGGCTGCTGATTGCAGGAAAGAATAAGGTTTAGAGAATAATAGGGCTCGGGTGTACAGACTTTGTCACTATATTCATGATCATCCCACCTTTAGGCAGCGATAATATGATGTGAAGCGCGGCGCGAAGCCTAGCACCCCATTCTCGGTGAACGGATGCCTTACCTAAGTGCATCTAGGATAGCAGAGAGGGGAAACATCACATCGAACCTTAAAGAGTGCCCATAGACCACGTGCCTACCCAGGCACCTACCAACACTGTGCGAGACTTTCAATTTGCATCCGTTATCTATGGCCACATCACCTCCTATTCTTAATTCTCCAGTTTCAAAGTCCAATGAGCGATTGGCTGTGAGCAAGCTGCACCTGTTGTTACATAGTCACGATAGTTCAGAAGGAATTAGAAAGCACATGGCAAACTCAAAAAGCCAACAAATTACACAATCACCACTCGGGATTATGTGGTTGGTGTGATTGATTATTGATAAACGAATGATTAAACAATTATTAACATAGATCATTTCATAATTTCATGATCGAGCTGAGGGTTGGGTAGTCTGGCCAGGGAGAGCATGAATTCTACATTGGAGCCCATGAGCCAAGTATTATTCTGTAAACGATAAAACCCATAATGGGTCCCAAAATTTCTAGAGCTTATATTGTGTAGACTATTCTGTAGAGCACGGATGAAGTCAAGAGAAGGTTCATGCACGGGCCACAATCACCTGAAAAGGCAGAGATGATTACGTAACCTGTGCGCTGTGGAGCCCTGCCTGGCGCTAGCCTCTTTCTCCATCTCGACCCACATTTCAGATGCGTCGCGTTTTGTCTGGGTCGAGGCAGGAAAGCGCTCCGAAAGTGCTTCTGCCTCACAGCAGTTCACAAGCGATCGCATCGCGCTTTCTGCATTTCCAATTTCCAATTTCCATCTGCAAACAATAATTCGGCACTGAACCCCGACTCCGCCCAATTTCCAATCGCTGCTTGCTGCAATTGTTAGCCCATCCATTCCCACCACTTCTAGTTTTTCTGCGAGCCCTCACCCCCCATCTCACGACGAGGCGCGCACGAGGCCGGCCGACATGAGATAGCGCGACGGCGCCAAACGTCATTCTCAATTACACCATGGCAGTACGGTCCGAGTCGCAGCAGGCGATATTCTCCTCCTACGCGCCGCGGTTGCGCACCTACAACAATGCCCTCCTCCAACCTGTCCTCCCTGGCGCCGCCCCCGCGAACCCCCTCGCCCGCACCACCAAGCGCGGGACGACCATCATAAATTATGCCGAAGACGGGTACGACGACTACGACGACGATGACGACGACAGCAGACGGCGCCCTACCGGCTTGCGTAGCCTGCGCCGCGATGACAGCGCAGCCAAGATCGACCCCAGCGAGAAGGTCGGCAAGGACACCGCCGAGCCCGTCGAGGTGCAGGGAATCTACCGGGACTGGATGGGTAAGGTGCGCCCGAACCGGTCCGATGCCCAAAACTACGTCCAGGCTTGCCTTCCGCTCACCTTGATCCCCATCCGGATCGACCTCGACATTCCCGCCTTCACGCCACAAGCTGCCTTAATTGCACCCGGGCCGGTCGATCCGACTCATCCCTTCTACAAGCCCCAGGAAACAACAGTACCGTACCGACTACGGGATACCTTCCTGTGGAATTTACACGAGAGCTTGATTACCACCGACATGTTTGCGACCCAGCTCGTCCAAGACCTCGACCTGCCCAACCGCACGGCCGCCATATCCGAGATCAGCAAACAAATACGCACCCAACTAGAAGAGTATGCCGGTGTCGCGCTCCACCCCCTCTTCCACTCTCACACTACTCGCGCACATGTGCCCGAACCCCCGAAAGCATCAGGCCGGCTCGATTCCTCCACGCCGGCACCCAACCCGGCCCTGAGCCGCGCCGACACTCCGCTGGGCAGCAACCTCCCCCCCACCCCGTCCCGACTCGGGGGCAGGCCAACCACACCGGCCGTCATCCAAACCGCCCAGGGCGAAGTGACAGCCGCGGCGTCCCCGATGCCCCCGGACGCGTCCGACGATGACGGCAGCCCCGACGACACCTACCGCTGTATCATCAGCCTCAACATCAACCTCTCGTCGCAGGTCTACACGGACAAGTTCGAGTGGTCGCTGCTGCACCCGCCAGGCACGGCCGAGATCTTTGCCAAGCAAACCTGTGCCGACCTGGGCCTACACGGCGAGTGGGTGCCCGCCATGACGCACGCCATCTACGAGGCCGTGCTCAAGCTGAAGAAGGAAGCCTGCGAGTCAGGCGGCCTGGTGGCCGGGTGGGGCGCGTCGGCGGCAGCCGCCGCCACCGCCGCAGCGGGCGGGACGCTCCCCGCCGGGTCCGGCGCCAACGAGTTCCCCAACGACGCGGCCGTCACCGCGGGCGGCGAGGGCGCCGGCTGGCGCTACGACCCGGAGCACCTCGCCGACGACTGGGAGCCCAAGCTCGAGGTCCTCAGCAAGGAGGAGATCGAGAAGCGCGAGGGCGACCGCGAGCGCCAGATCCGCCGCCTGCGCCGCGAGACCGCCCGCTTCAGCAGCAACACCGGCATGGCGGGAGGGATGCCGGCCGGGTTTGCGTTCTCGGGTCTGATTGAGCAGGAGGAGGAGCGCATGGGTCGTGGCGAGCGCAGCAAGAAGAAGAAGAAGCGGTTTAGGAGCCTGTCGCCTCCTGCTGCGGGGAGGTCGGGCACGCCCGGGGGGAGGGGCACGCCGGCGGCTGGCGAGGGTTATGGTGGTGGCGGGACGCTGTCCGAGGTGGAGAGGGCCACTTGGCGGTGCACCCATTGTAGGGTGTGGGGTACTAGCGTGTGGGCGGTTAGGGACGGGCCGTATGGGCCAAGGGTAAGCCTTATTCCTTTTTTTTCCCCTTTTACGTATTCCTTCCTTTTTTACCTTCCCCTCCGAGCAAGAACACCCGAGTGAAACCAGCACTAACCAACCCCCTCCCTGCAGACTCTCTGCAACAACTGCGGCTTTATGTACGAGCGCGACCGTAAGCTCCCCCGCTGGACCAAGATGCTTCACGCCAACGATGTCCGGCCGTTCTAGGCGGGTGGTCAGGGCTCAAGGCTGGGTTCGGTTGTGGCGGTGGCAGCGGCGGCGGCGGTGGCGGCGGCGGCAATGGGATATGACGGTGCGGCGGCGGTGCCCCCGGCCTCGCCCATACCCCGCAAGTCTCGTCGCTTGGCGCGCGAGGCGTCGTTTGGGCGGTGATAGCTGGTAGTGGTGGGTGATAGCTGGGCGTGTGTGCCTGTTTTATTTGGTGGGGTGGGGGGTGGTTTTATTGAGGGTGCGACTGGACGGGACAGGGCAGGGCAGGGCAAGATTTGTTGGTGTCCGAAACCCCGGGGGGAATGAATGGATGTGAGAATGGAGGGGTTCCCTCTTGGTATTGTTTGTGTTAGAGGTCTGATCAAGTGTGCCTGCGTAGTGTAAGTCTTAGTGAGCAAGCACTGAACCCATTTTTCGTTAGGGACAACGGGGTGTTCGGGGTGTTGGTTGTGCTCTGGTCCTGCGGGAGCGGCTGGCTGATGAGCTGTACATGGGCTGTAGGCGAAAGAATAACGGTTATCTTTTTTCAGAGGTGTCGTCCTTGCGGTCGTTATGGGCTAGCCCGTCAACCCACACAGAACCTAGCTGTTCATTGTCATTCCAGGTGAGTTGGCAGGATATAGGTATGTTTGGCATTCTACAAATGAAATAATCTAAGGACTGTACTTTACACACCATAAAATCACTGACTCCCAAACGCGCAAGCGAACTACAGCAAGACTGCCCCTGCCCCTTCCCCATTACCACTCGCTTCCCCTAGCACCCCCTCCATAGGTAGTCAATCACCATGGTTAAATATTACTCGACACCCCAGGCTGGATCTTTTCCAAAGCCACCAGAAGCTCGTCGAAAAACCTCTTCTGCATTTTCTGTCCCCACTCGTTCACGACATGACACGCCGGCCTACCCAACAATGTTAGCTCTCACTACTCCCAGCCACGAAGCCACGAAGAAAGGAAGGGAGGAATCAACAAACTCACGTCTGAACATGGCAGTTCGTCAAATACTGCCCCTGGCTTTCCACCCCAGCAAACAAGCCATGGTACAGCGCGCGCCCGCCCTCCTCCGTCGTGCGCGCCAGAATCTTCTCAGCCGCCTCCCGCCCCGCCCCGCCCTGCCCGTCCTTGCCCAGGTTGGACACGCAGTAGCTCGGGTTGGGCGAGTTGACGATCACCTCCACCCCGGCCCCCGCTCCCGCCCCCTTATCACCACCCGACAACGACGCCGGTCCCGGTCCTAGCCTCACCGCGAGCTCCCGCACCCCCCACAGCACCAGCAGCTTGCTGAGCGGGTAGCGGCCGGCCATGTCGGCGGTGGCCGGGTCGTCGAGGCGCGCGAGCAGGGACGCGTGCGCCGGCGCGGCCTGCAGCTCGGCCAGCGGCGCCGTGTAGTGCAGGGCGCTGTTGGGGATGGTGAAGACGGCGGGCTGGCCGGTGGCGCGGGCGCTGGCGCGCAGGGCGGGCAGGAGCAACAGGCAGAGCAGGAAGGTGCCGACCACGTTGACGCTGAGCGTCTGCTCGTGGCCGTCGCCGCCCAGCGCGAAGTGCGTGGTCATGATGCCGGCGTTGGCGAGGACGCCGTCGAGGCGGGGCAGGGAGGAGGTTGCGCGTGCTGCGAAGGCTTGGATGGAGGTCGGGCTGTCCATGTCGAGCGGCCAGACTTCGATGGTGGAGGCCGGGCGGCTGGTGCTGGCCAGGAGGTCGCGCTTGGCGGCTTCGCCTTTTTGGGGGCTGCGGACGGCCATGATCAGTTTGTTGACGCCGAGGCGGAGGAGGTGGCGGCTGGCTTCGAGGCCGAGGCCGGTGTTGGAGCCGGTTACGATGATGGTTTGGTTGGGGAGGTCGGGGTGGGCTTGCGCGGGAGGGAGTTTGACGAAGACGTTGGACAGGATGGTGGAGCCAATTCCATGGATGGAGGAGAGGACAGGCATGGTGAGGTTGGTGTTTGGTTGTTGGTTTGGTGGTTTGGTAGTGAATTCTTTGTGATGTTATATGTTATAGAGGTAGAGGAGAAGGTGTTAGGATGGAATATGGGATGAGTTGATGATGAGCTTGAGGAAAACAAAAGGAAATTCAACCTGAGAGGAAACACCTCCATTATATAGAATAACAAATCCGCTGCTCGCTTCTTCTTTTGACCAACACGCCGCCGGATGTATTATGTCCTGTTGTTGTAAGACACTCGACAAGGTATGTTGGTGATATCTCAGTCCGTCATAGGTCTAGCCCGTTTCCGGGGATAATCGCGGCGGGGCGGGGATAATATCTCCGCTCCGCTCCCTCGTCCCAGCTCCTCACCCTGCGGCCATGGCCCATTGGTTCTCCAGACCATCATCCACAAACCATATTTGATCACACAATTTCTGCATGGTCATATACCCTTGCGGTCTTTGGAGGGAGAGAACCAAACCGGAAATCAGTTTGCCCCTTTCTCAACTCTTCATTCTCACAAACTCAGCCATGGATACCGTCTCGAGCAGAGTAGAGAAACGGAATAGGCCACCGTTATCTTGCGAGCCATGCCGCACTCGAAAGTGAGTCTCATCAAATAATCATCTGGTCCATGACTTCCTGGGTATCTCACCGACGCAACATATGAACAGGTCCAAATGCAACCGGGCCACCCCTTGCGATAGCTGTACCAAACGCAACCAGACATCGTCGTGCCACTATGCAGCGAATGTCCGGCGCAGCGACGCCAGCTCTTCCAAAAAGGTCAACCTCACAGACCGTCTAAAAAGCCTAGAAGCCTTGGTGTCGTCCCTCGCGTCTCAGGATTTTGTCGTCCAACAGAGAAGCCGGGCCGATGGCAGTAGTGCCACTAATGACCGGGGGGCCGGTGCCATGCCAAGCGAGGGAGTTAGACTCCCATCCGAAGCAAGTCACAGTAACGACAGCCGGCTCGACCAGAGCAAAGACCAAAATGGGCCGGGCCCGGAAGCACCGCGCATACGGCAGACCTATGACGGCGCTGTCAGCTACGTCGACTCTAATCACTGGCTCTCCGTCCTGGAGGATATCAGGGAAGTCCGTGAACACCTCTCGCCAGAAGGGAACTTCCTCCAGCAAAAGGCCCCAGCAAATAACGGGGCCCATTGGGAATCTGGACTCCCTGAAGTCAGCTCCGTGCTCGGCCTGAACGCTGGCTCAGTAAGCCTCGACGAGATCCTCACTTCGTTGCCACCTCGGCCGATATGTGACCGGTTACTGTCACACTACTTCAACTCCAGGTATTTGGTTCTAGGTTAGTACGAAGTCATCCCGACACGTAGATGACAATGTCCCGCAATCAAGCATGAGACTCACAGAGAAATATTCCAGCCATCCTCCATCCGTTCGAGTTCCAAAAAGAAGTATAAACCATCCATGACGCAGCCTTTAAAGATGGCCGAGTCAGTATGCCTAACGCAAGTAATAGTACGAACGATTCTGGGAAGCACCGGCTAAAACACCAACCCTCTGGATTGCCCTCCTCTTTGCCGTCCTCAGCATGGCAACGATACTACTCCGGCTAGCGAGGCTCGACGAGCCAGACCAACAGTCCCTACCGCCCGTGAAGACACTCCAAGAGCGAGCAGCACAATGCCTAATTCTCGGCGGGTTCGCCACCGCCAACGCCTACGCGCTCGAGGCCTTCATCCTGCACCTGCAGAGCCGTTACTTAAGCGAGGGCAAGTCCAGCCACTCCAACGTCCATCTCTGGTTCGAAGGAGGCACCGTCGTCCGACTAGCCATCCGCATGGGGTACCACCGCGACCCGAGCAAAACCCCGAGCATTACCCCGTTCCAAGCCGAGATGCGCCGCCGCGTATGGATCAACATCTTCCAAGTCGACGCCCTGATATCCTTCCAGATGGGCCTCCCCAGCATGATCCCCGCCGCGCACTGCGACACCCAACCCCCCCTCAACCTCGAGTACTCGGACTTCCACCCGTCCATGACCACCCTCCCCGCACCCCGCCCCCTCACCGTCGACACCCCCGTCCTGTACATCATTGCCAAATCCGCCGTGATGTCCACCTTCAAAACCATCGTCTCGCACACCCAATCCCTCGCCTCCCCCTCCTCCTCCTCCGCAGCAGGCGGCGGTTACGACAAAACCATCGCGCTCGACCTGGAAGCCCGCGCCGTCTACACCACGCGCGTCCCACCCCTCCTCCAGCGGCGCGACGTCGCGCGCTGCGGCCTCGACACAGCCGCGCGCATCGTCGAGCGCGCCAACATCGAACTCCTGCACCTCAAGAGCCTGGTGATCCTGCACCGGCGCTTCGTCACGTACGACGACGACGCAGAGCCTAGTGCTAACGACATCAACGCTCACGCCGCCGCCACCTCCCGCCGCGCGTGCGTCGAGGCAGCGCTGGAGATGCTCGCGCGCCAGGCCGACCTGGCGCAGGCGTCGGCGCGGCCGGGCGGGCGGCTGTACCAGGAGCGGTGGATGCTGCTGTCGCTGATGGCGCACGATTTCTTGCTGGCGGCGATGGTGCTGTGTCTGGATCTGTCGGTACGGTTGAGGCGGGTGCTGCGGCGGGGGCAGAGGCAGGAGCAGCAGGGGTATGGGTATCGTCGTGGTGGTGGTGATGGTGCGGGGGTGATGGGGGGTGATGGAGACGGCGGGGGCGAGGATGATGGTCTGGCGGGGCGGACGTACCGCGCGCTGCAGACGTCGCGGGCGGTGTGGGCGGCGACGAGCGCGCTGTCGCCCGAGGCGCACACGGCGACGTTTGCGCTGGACCTGATGCTGCGCAAGGTGTCGGAGAAGAAGAATGCCGAGGCGCTGCTTGGGCGGCAGCAGCAGAACGACACGCCATTTCCATCACTGGCACCACTGACACCACTGCCGCCGCCGCCGCCGCCGCCGTACACGTCGCCCCGGCCTGCCCCGCCGGTGGTGGGGGTGGTGGTTGACAGCTCGGGCTCGGGGGCATCGACGACGACGCTCCTCCCCACTGCTGCTGACCCTGGCCTGCCGTACGCAGATTTCATGGCTGATGTTATTGATGGTGCTACGGCGCCGGATTGGGTGAGTTCGTTTTGGCTTGGGGAGATGGCGGAGATGCTGGCTGACGACGGTTGCAGAATCTGTTGGACCAGTACTTTCAGAACCCGGATATGGAGCCTATTGATGTGGCGGCTTGGGATGGAGAGGCAGGCTTCCCGCCGCATTTCCTAGACTTGGAGTGATGTGAAAAGCCTCAGCCGGCTACCAACCACAAGCTGTCAGGTTCCAAACAAAAGGCAGCGGCAATCACTCACCAAGGCCATCTATCACACACAGATATGCACTGGAACGGATGTCAAGACCATGAATGCAACAATGTATATACTATGAAGCGTTGAAATGCCCCACAATGCATCAGAAACTATGTACAGCTGAAGGATGCCGATACATGCGGCGTGTTCATTATTCCCCCTTCATCATCATCAATCCGTCCCCGGCTCGTCATCTCGTGCAGATGGCGAGTCGTTTACAGGCACTGGGAGTACCAGTCGTTAGACTTCTTGCAGGTCCACGGGGACTCGCACTGAGTAGGGCCAGTGTAGCCGTTGCCACCGCACTGTCCGTAGTGGGGGGACTTGGCGCCGCCGGTAGGGCTGGTGGTAGGGGCGGACGAGGTCTTGGGAGGGGTGACGACGGCCGTGGAGCTGGAGCTGGGGGTGCCGGGGTTGGTGCCGCCGCCGGGGAGGCCAGCAACGGTGGAGCCGATGGGGCCAAAGCGGATGTTGGAGAACATCACGTTGGAGTTGGGGACCTGGGCCTCAACCTCGGCGGGGACACCCGAGGTGGTGGCGCAGGCGCCGCGCTCGGCACCGAGCTTGCCGGCGCCGTCAAGGGGCCAGGTGGAGTCGAGCCAGAGCATGTTGACGGCGTGGTCATCCCAGACGGACATGACCAGCACCATGTCGCCGGCGAGGGCCTTGCCCATCTGGACCATGCCGCCCTTGGCGTTGAAGTCGCCCTCATCGCCGAAGACAGACTTCTGCCTGTCGCACCAGTCCTGGGTGATGGAGTTGCCCTCAACACCGGCAATGGTGGACTCCGAGTTGGGGATGACGACGCCGTTCTGGGCGTAGAAGCGCTTGATCTCGGAGAGCTCGCCGGCCGAGTTCTTGTAGAACTGGGTGACGACGGTGACCTTCTTGGTGGTGTCGACAGTCATGCCCTTGCCGTAGAAGGTCTTGTTGCCCTGGCGGTACGAGTTGAAGTCGCATCCATCGGGGTCGCACACACCGGCGTAGCGGTCGGCGCTGTAGGTACCACCGCAGCCGTCGCCCTCGCAGCGAGTCTGGCCGATCTCAGTGCAAGGGTGGGGGGTGAAGGCGGTGGCCATGTTGTTGGCCTCCCAGATATCCATCTCGGAGCAGCAGCTGCCGTACTTGCCGGACCCGGCGTTGGGGTCGTTGGTCGAGCTGTCCCAGCCCTCAACGTTGGCCACGCCGTTGATGAACTTGAGGTCACGGGGGCACTGGGCGTCGCAGTAACCGGTACCGTACTTGGCACCAGCCTTGTTGTTGGAGTACTTGGACAGACCGCCATCAGCGTCCATGGACACGAAGTACAGGGCACCGTTCAGGCCGCAGCCAAGGTTGGAGACGTCAACGTCGAAGGTGAACTCGTTGCCGAGCAGCTTGAACACTGATGATCCGGTTAGCAGCTATCACCCAATCAAGCGGCTGAGTCGAGGGGGCTTACTCTGGTACTTGGTATCGCTCTCCATCAGGTAGGTACGGGAGCCGATGTTGGTGGAGTACTGGCCCTTGGTGACGAACTTGAGGTTCAGGGAGTCGCCGCTGGTGGTGATACCATAGGTGCTGGAGTACTCGGCACCGTCAATGCAGCACTTGGTGGCGCAAGAGACGCCATCGCTGCAGTACGAAGTGTCCCACTTGTTGCCATCGTAGCAGTTGGTCGCCGCCGAGGTCTGGTGAGTCCACCGCCAGTTGGCATCGATGGTGATCGAACCCTGAACGTTGGTGCAGCTGCCGCCAGACGTGCACTTGGACCACCGCATCGAAGGGTGCGTCTCGGCCGTCAGGGAGCAGACGGCCTGAGCAGAGGCGGTTGCCACGAGGGCGGCGAGGGTCGCGAACTTGGCATACATGGTGGCTGTGGTTGCGTGATGGATGATGAGGGTTGCGAGATCAAAACAGGTTGGTGGACGTTGGCAACCTCGAGTTATATAGACGCTTGCCGGCACCGTTGAGCCCAGCGGATGGCCATCCTCCTTTCCTCATCCCGTCGACAAAACTCCATGGAGCCAGCCAGCCCCGTTCGGCTTGCCGGGAACGCCGCCCACGATGCGCCCAGCCCCCGGTCGCCATCGCCACCAACGAAACGAGCATGTTCCGCGTCGAGGAGACGGCCCACGGCCCGTCAACGCTCCAGCGCGACTGCGCTCAGCCGCCCATGAGCTGGCAGGGACGAGCGAACAAGGTCATCTCGGCGCTGGGGGCGCCGTAAGGGCCAGCTGGAAAGGGGGCGGCACCAACGCGGCTGGCACTTTCGGGACAGTCCAAGGCGAGAGTTGAGGAGCCATGTCCGCTTGTGGTCTGACGAGGAGTGGAGCGAGGGAGAGGGCCTGATGGAGCCGCGCATGCAGCGACAAGCCCAAACCGTCGATGGCGGCCGGTGCACTGGGCGGCGATGTCACATGGGTGGTCGCCACAGCGGAGGCTAGCCCGGGCACGGACTGAGGGCGTCGTGGAGAGCGCGGAGCCGAGTGAGGGAAGGGATTAAGGTTGCCGAGGGTCGACAGGGGCAAGTGCCGCCTATTGGAGGGGTTTTGGTGCGCCAACCAGGTTGTCAGGGGTGCCACGGAGGACGTCCGCCGAGTGCAACTTTGGGGTGTCCAGCTCGCCCTGTTGGACCACCATCTTGCTGGTCAGATCCATGGTTCTAGCGTTCCACGAGAAGGCCAGACAGACGGTTCAACGCCCGATGAGTGGTGACCGACCGATTGGATTCGGGCGGCCACATTCTCCCGCCAACGTTCCAACCTTCCAACCTTCCAGGCAAAAGGCGAAAGCGATCCGAAGTGCCGGACGCGAGGCTCAATCCCAACCCAACCCTGAGGGAGAGTCCGCAAGCGTGTCAAAGGCGATGATGTCTTTGCAGCTTGCCGTCTCACGGAGGAAGCCGGCCATGCCGCCCCAGGGTTCAAAGCAAGTTTGTTCCCCACCAACCTCGCTTCTCCCCGCATTCCGCGCAGTCCGCATGGCCCACAACCCCGGATTCTTGAAGTCTTGGAGTTTTGTTTGTGTGTGAATGATCGGGACCACACGTTCGGCTGGGCGATCAGGGACCGACGATCCCCCAGACTTTGGATGATCTTTTTCTTCTTTCTTCCCTTGACGTTCGATGCCGCGCGCGCCTAGACCTGAGGCTCAAATGGCCAGACTCTTCTTTCCAAGCGATTGGGACGCAAAACCGGGGAGCTGGCGATTTCCAATTTGGCTATATTGCGGCCGCAATGCTTGACGCTCTGGGCGCGACGAAATCGGGCCTCTTGGGTGCTGATCACCAGGTGACAGGCGGTGCAACCAGGCGAGAAAGAACAGCCTGAGAAGCGGAAGTCACCCGCAAATCACACTCCGCTGTCCCCTGAATAGGCTTAGCGCGCGCAGCCCAGAAGGGTTGGGGGTGGGAACTGCCTGGGACTCGCCGGTTCTGGGCCCCTGGTCACTTCCAAGCCGCGCGACTCACTCTTGCCCAAGAAGCCAAGAAACCAAGAAACCAAAAGAAACACAAGAAAGCTTCATCCGCCCCCTTCGCTCGATTTCCGCACAACGCACGGCATGGCATGGCATGGCATGGCATGGAAGCGGGGACTCGTCCCTTCCCCAGGCCAAGGAGGCCAAGTCTCCGACGTAGGCTCAACGGCTTTCGGCGTCGGTAGTCTCGTTTCTGCCCCACGCGGTTGAGCTCCACACTCGTACTCTCGTTCGGTGTGGAGTGATGCTCTGGCCTCGACTCTTGGACGAAAAACATGGTGGATTGAGGAACTTCTGTGTAGGAACTAACCAACATCCGCGCTTAATTCTTCTACTCCTCCTCCGGCCTACCCAGCAAACCGCCGTCTAGGTAGGTTATTTACGCAGCCGAGTTTCATCGCGAGGGGGCGTGACTCCGCGTGAGGCAGTTTTTTCGGATTATGTCCCCGCCAAAGGGCGCTTGCATCTGCACCTCGATCCACCTGCCTCTCCTGACTGACGCTCCTTCATTTTGTGCCGCGAGATCCGTCGACGATACCACCGCATTGCTCGGGTGTAGTCGGCATTTCCATACCGGCATCTCGGCCTTTCTGGACTGTCTTGCCAAACCCGGCTTTCTGTTTATCCCTACTCAGGAGTCACCAATCTACTTGCGAAGTTGTGATACCCTACCCACCATCTCATTATTTGGATTACTTCCAACATACTTCGAGGCTTTCTCTCCGCTGGTTCTTGTGATTGTCCCAATTGCTGCTCTAGCTCTCAACCATTCACAGTCACACCTAGCAGAGGTGGAAATATTACACCGCGGCTGATGGGCTAGGTGGATCCGGACTCGTCCCCGAAATCCCTTCCGACCCTTCGTGAGTACCTTGAAGGTGGCCCGGGACGAGCAGCCGGGCCCATCCCCGGGTATTCACATGTAATCATGTACCGAATGCACTTTATTCGCCCAACTCAACTCGAGTCTCTGCCCGACTCGCAGCTCATCATGAAACAAGCTCGAAACGGGCCGAGTTGAAACCCAGGACCTCTGGTCCGTTGAGACGCAAACAGAACAGCATGACACGGAACGGAATCATCAGCTTATCTTCAATTTGAGGCCGAAATCCCATTCTCGAATCGGAAAATAAAAAGTTAGTGGCATGCGGAGACTGGGTGGTAACGAGGGTGCTATTCTCGGAGTAGACCGCCGAGCCAAATCGAGACTGACGAGAGCCGAAAAACAATGACCCGACTGCCGTTCTCACGACTGGAGTGGAAGCCGCCCAAGCCGTTCGTAAAGTGTTTTCAACTTGTGCTTCTCACCGCTCGGCCATCCCTTCCCCGGTCAGACCGGCAATACCCCCACGGCGCCCACGCGCAGATTCATGCTCCATGAACCAACAATCTCTAGAGTCGCAATCCCCCGTAGCATTCATATAACTTCGGGACTCGGGAGCACTCAGGCAAAGAGATCTTGCACAGCCGATTTGCCTTGTTGACGCGCCCTGCGTAGTATCCCGGCCCGGACCAGTCCTGAGGATTCCGATCCGGATCTAACATGCCGCCGCTCCATCGGGATGGGGAACCGGCTTCCGGACGGGGATGCCGGCCCCCAGTCTTTCATGCATGCAGATTGGGGATCTCGAGTTGCATGGGCCTTCCGTCGTGCGCTCGTTGGAGCAGGTTGGGCGGGTTGGGCTGACGAAAACGAGGAGGGTGGCCTTTGGTAAGGGAGGCTGTGCGAGAAACCCAACCCGGCGCCGCCTCAGCCAGATCCGATCTCCAGAGTAACCCACCAACTCGCTGTAACGATCAGCAGGGCACACAACATAATACAGCGTGCATGAGCTGAAGGCTGACTTCAACAAACCTGCTCAATCGGCTCTCGAAAGGCGAAAGCGCCAGACTCTAGGGCTCCATGATGCGTGTCCCTGAACCCCAACCCAAAACAACTTGCTCCATCCCGTCCCGTTCCGTCCCTCGATGACCGGTCCATCTGGGCTGCCCAGTCAAGCTGTCGCAATCTCATTTATTTACTATCTCTCCGTGTCGAACTGCATGTTAACGTTGCTGTACAGGTTAACAGCCCCTTCTTTCCTGGACTCGGCGCTGCCGGACCATCCATCTTCCGCTGCTCGGGTGAGAGTGTCAAAAGCAGCCACAGCGGCCGGAGCAAACCCGGAAGCCCTGACTAGACGTGTGCTACAATGCCGCTTGGGCACTACCGATCTCTCCGTCTATATTAATTATTATTTACGGGATCGCCCGCACTAGCCGAGTTTGATTCATATGCCACTCAGATTGCCAGCGGATGTCACGGTACGTATTGGAAAGGCGAGACCCCTTTCTATTTCTTCGTGAGCCATCCATCACCGTGGTAACAACAAGCTTCTTAATCCGGCCCGATTACGCTGTCATGCTCCCTCGCTCTTTGCTTTGACCCAAAACGAACCTCTCAACTTTGTGGTCTGCCATCTTGGGGCTTTGGTGCCCTACGCTAGACCTCCTTTCTGCAAATCCTAAATGGAGGCAGCCCTGTGACCTATCATATCATTCTGGGCTCAGCTCGAAGTCCTAGTTGGCTCAGGTACTGTGAACGCCGGGTCCATGCTGAGACTAGACATCCGCCACGTAATAGGGCAATAAGATCCAATTCATCTAGGCAATAGGGATGGACTTCTCCAGATTCAAAGATAAAACGAAGTGTGATTGTGGCACGATAGCATTTCGAGCCGATTAGCAAGTGTTGCGTGCTGTTACAAAGTTTCAATGTTCTGTTCTACGTTCCCATACGGGCGACCCATCTTCAGTCAGGCAATGCCACAGTCGGCGGTTGTCCCTCTAGGTCCAGCCTTCGGTCATCGTCAACCCCGCAGCGGCCGACTTCATAGATAAATTCCAAATCTCGAGTAGCCGGCTCAGCCGGCCTTTGGCGCACGGCGAACTAGCTAAGTGCGTCCGCCTTATGTCGGACCGAACCCAGCTTCTTTTGTGGCTGGGATTTCGATGGGGGACTTTGAGATCCCTTGTTTCGCTTAGAGCCAGCGGTCTGTGTGCTGGGGTTTGATGGGGGGAGGTTCGTGGCGGATGTCGTGGGCGGTTCCACGACGCTAAGTATAGCGGGTTGCTCATGGCTGCGCTCCCCGTCCTCTGCGAAGGTGTTTTGAGGTGCAGCGGACCCCGCGTTGGGATCATAAGATACAGCATCGCCGTCGGCAACGGTGACTCCTGATGCGGCATTCTAAGCACTAGGTATGCTGCATGCGGTTGTACCCCTCGAAGATGGCAAAGATCCGGACCGCCATGTCTGGCAAACCGGGCAAGATCCGGTATGCGAACTGCAGATGATGGAGGCTTCAAACATGGCTTCGAGATTGGCAGAGCCTGAGCGTCGTTTCGTCGGTCAAGTTCTTGCAATGCGCGTGCAGTGAGCCAACTTTTAGATAGATTGTCCCAAAACTCGGATGGGAAGTTGCATAATGTTTTGGGTCTCTCTTCCGACCTGACCTTTTTGCTGGGGCGTTGTTCTCGCCGAAGATGGGCTGGACGCGGTCTCTTTTGATTTTGGTATTTCTCCACTGGCTGCCCTCGGGCTGGAAACCACCGTATGGGTGGTGGGAGTCTTAAGATGGATGTGATAGATGATGAGGCTGGAACGCGCAGTTGATTGATGGGGGACCTTCAACCTGTGGTGTATGGGCGCCGGGGCGTGTCTCATTTGCGAGAAGCCGCACTGACCGTGGACGCGTCGCCCAAGCAATGTGAATTCTTGTCCTACACTTTCAGTTGTCTAACATCTCAAGCCATCCATATGGTGAGGCGGTGTGGGTTTGTGAAAGTGATCCGGTGTTTAACATATGACTCCTACCCTCTAAGTACCTAGATATACAACTAGAGACTTCTTTTGGCCAGAGGGTGCCCCATCCACACAATAACCTCACATCGGATTTAACTGACACGGCGGTTGCTTCGAGCCCACCAAATACAAAGCTCAATTTCATGGCGTTAGTACGGATCCAGCGGTTCGCCCGACTGAATCATTCGCACCATTGCAGGTTAACAACGCGCGAGATCAGAAGTACAGGGACTGCCGGGATGTCTGAATATATTGGACGATACGAATATAACTCGGGATTTCCCGTCAGATCAGACCAGTATCAAGACAACCTCTGCCTCGGGGTTTTCGCCCAAGAAATGCAGCGTGCTCATTATTAAATAAAATAATAAATTAGATATCCCCTAGATCAGAGCACCATCCATCCACCCCCCGAACTCAGGGAAGCAGAACCGACGGGTCCTCCCTCCGCAGGTATCCCTGCGAGATCAGGTTGTTGACCCTGTCGTAGAGCTTGTACTGCACGCCGGCACCGGCCTGTCCAAACCACCCCGCAATAGGCCCAGCCGAGACGACCAGCGGCTTGACGACGCTGTAGACATGGTAGTTGTAGGGGAACCTATAGCAGGCGGTGTTAGTCGTCGGGTATCACATCACACCAGGGGCACCATCCCCCAAACAAACAAAAAAAACCAGAAAAGTCACTTACTCCGGATCCCCACCCACCAAATTCGACGGCGGCAGCGCCCTCTGCGCGTACGGCGCCCCCGCCGGGCTCACAAACGCACCGTACTCGCTCCCGAAGCGATCCAGCAACGTCTCCACCGCCAGGGTCACATTCCCCTTGATTGGGATCCCCGGCGCCCCAGCCTGCGGTCCGCCCGCCGGGTCCGCCACCACAAACCCGTCCTGCGGCGGGTAGATCCAGCTGGCCGTGTTGGCGTCGTACCACTTCTCCAGGAACGCGCCGGGGCACAGGCCGCCGAGGCGGTCGTACCCGGACACGGCGACGGAGAGGGCGCGCGCCGCGGCCGCGTCGTCGCTCGCGTCTGGGAGGTGCGTCGGCCCCAGCCGCGGGTCGCCGCAGAGGTAGTCTTTGAGGAGCGACGTGGTGTAGTTGGTGCCAGCGCAGTAGCGCTCGGTGTTGCGGCGGCCGCAGGAGCCGCCGGTGGAGGCGTCTTGGGCGGCGGTGAGGGGGGTGAGGAGGGTGAGGATGGTGGGGACGAGGAGAGTCAGCTTCATTGTGGCGGTGGTGGTGGTGGTGGTGGATTATTAGGTATTAGTGATTAGGAGGGGCCGAGGACAGTTAGAGCGGCTTGAAGCTTGGAGCTTGAAGCTGTACAGTGTTACAGATGTGCAACCTGGGGATGAGCGTCGGTCTCACGATCCATGGTAGCGGCGGCGAGGTTTTTATAACCCAGACAAACATCTTTCCCCCCCTGCTAAGCAGCCCCCTCCCATGCCTTCTCACTAGCCGTCTTGGAAACGAAGAATGCCGCTCCACCGCGCTCCCCGCGATGATAGTCATGTCTAGACAACCTTTCAGGTACGTGATATTGGTTGCACGGATCTTGTCTCGTGTCCTGGCATCTGAGTGGCTGGGTTGACAGCCGGCCCGTCAGCTTGGCGAACTTGCATGAGCTGAGCTGCTCAACAGAGTATCGTGCCCTTTCTAAAGCCAATCGGCAGGGGGATCGGCGACAGGGCAGACGCGGGAGCGGGTGCCGAGCACACGCCAAGATGACACCCGAACTCAGATCTACACACTAACTCGGTTCAGAACTCAGAGTTCTGTTGCGGTGAGAAATTTGAACGCGTCAAAACTGAGTAGGTACATGGATAACCGGCATTGGACATACCGACCCCCCACCCTAAGTGTACACACTCTCGGTCCACTGATTCACCTGCAGGCCCTTCTCCGCCATCTCCGCATCTCTGAGAAACTGCAACGGCATCCAGACAAGGTGACCCTTGATCTTCTCCAGCTTTTGTCTTACTTCTTGCGGCGGGATCATGCGGTCAAAGATGTGGCCCGCCTTGACTCCCTTGGCCGGCATGAAGCCGTTGTAGTCGTCAAATGTTTTGACTAAGACATGCAGTTAGCCATCCTGTACAAGTGTGAGGAAAGGGGATAAGAACTGACCATGATCATCCGGATCAGCATGGAACAGCTGCCTGAACACCTCTGTATTCTTCGTCGCCCTCCCCGTCCACAAATCCCAGAGCTCATCACTCAGCGGATCCTCCACAAACTTCCACGACTCATCCCGATCCCAGACATCATTCGGTGAATCATCACCTGGCGGCTGCGCATTGGGATCCCCATCCGCATCCAAGTCCTGTGGTGGCAGCAACCCCAGATGCTCGCGCCATAGATACCTCCGCAGCGTAGCCGCATGCCACCCGGCCTTGAACGGTTGCCCGTCCATGGTAGTCTGAAACCGGCGTGTGTCCTCCATGACAATGCTCAACTCACTATCGTGGTACCCCAGCTGGGAGCGATCGTTGAGGTTGCTCGACCCGCACACAACGATGCGGTCGTCGACGATGAGCAGCTTGGCGTGGATGTACAGCTCCTCCTGGATCCAGTGGTTGACCTCGTCCTCGTCCTCGCCGTCCCACGGCACCTCCGACAGCGGGCCCTGGCCCGCCATGGCGTGGTTGGCAACCGTCGCGTCGCGGTTGTTCTGGGATGTGTTGGCGTCGCCGTTGGTGCCGGCCGCCGCCGCCGCCTCGAACTTGCGGCGGGCGTCCATGTCGCGCACCGCGTCGTCCGGCCGGTGTTCGTCGTCGAGGTTGTCCTTGAGCTCGCCGTCGACGGTCTCGCGCTGCGAGCCCTGCTCGCGCCGCTTGCCCATGTGCGAGTCGCGCCCGCCCTGCGCATCGATGGTGCCATGGATCCCCTCGCCCATGACCTCTTCGGCGTGCGCGCGCTGCACGTCGCGGTACTGGACTCCGGATTCTTGCTCTTGCTTTTGGACTTTGGAGGTCCGGTTGAGGCGGTCGTAGCTGCGGAGGTTGAAGAAGAAGATGTATTTGGTTGGGTCGATGCCTTCTTTTTGAATCTTGCCGAAGATGCTGTGCTCACCTCGGCATATCGACTTGTACTGGTAGTCCATGATGGCTCGCGTGCCAATGGCCCCGTCGTCGCGGAGGTCGCCGGCAAATCCCGGGACGGCGGGAATGAGGACGATGATGCGAAACTTGCGGCCTTCCTTTGCGGCTCTCAGCACGGCATCCACCATGGCGCTGCCGATGGTGTTTCTGATGGGTGCCTGCTGGTCCCCGGTGGCGGTAATAAAAAACTGGTTCTCGATGTAGACGTAGTGCTCCGCCTTGCGGATGATCTCGCTGTAGGCATTCTGAATCGAGTGGTCGGTAAGAATGCCGCTGGACCAGTCAGCACTGGAGCGGACAACCTGGGCATGGACGGTCCCGCGGTTATCAAGACGCTTGGTCTCGAGGGGAGACAGGGGGTGAAGCTGGTAGCCGCCGACGGGGTGAGTTGGGCGCTGAACTCCAACGAGGTCCTCGTCATCCCCCTGACGGCCCCTCAGCTCAAGCCACTCAAAACGCTTGTCCCGCTTGTATTTGTCGCGCTTGACGAAGTTCCACCGAAGCACGAAGTGCTCGGCAATGTCGTAGACACAGGGTCCAATCACGCCCATAGCTACATCGTGCCAGGGCATGCGGCCTGAGTCCTCCTTGCTCAGCTCGTTCGCCTTCCAGTCCTGGACGTTCTGGAAGTCCATTATCCGGTTATTGTTGAAATCCTGGCCTGGCCACACCTCGTTGGTCACGCCCTCAGGGTGCATGTCGGACAGGGCGTGCTGGTGGTCATCCCACCGACCGAAGCAGAGGTCTAGCCCGCCGATGAACGCCATTTCGTAGTCGATGACAATGAATTTCTCACTGTCAAAAGTGTTAGCTATTCAGTATCGGAAGCAGGTCAACCGTGAACCCTGTCTCAGAGCCACCAGCTGTTGCGGGGGTATAAAAAGGGAACAAATTCGACATACTGATGGGCCCAGTAGAAGGTCATGTCAGCGGCGTTCTCAAAGACGTTGTGGTCCGGGTGGCGCATGACCTTGATGTTGCCGTAGCCGGGGGAGCCTTCGGGGCACAGCGCTTGGAGGGCATGCTTGGTATGTTCCGAGTTGCAGGTGAGAGCGGCCTCAACTTCACGGTAGATAACGATGTGAATTTTGACGCCAGCCTCTGCTCGGCGTTTGAGGACCTGGTCGAGGCGCCATTCCTGGTTGAAATAGGGAGGGCGGCGGAGGAACAATTCTGGTGACAGCCACCAATCGGCAATGTAGATTGACTCTTTGGCGTTCTCAAGGGCGGCTGATACTGCCTGCTCTGGGCTTAGTGTTCGATAACATGGATGAACAGGGGAAGATGGCTGCATACCCAGAAATAGTCCCTGCCGTCAACATACCACTTCACCATGTTCCCATCCCGCTCGGGGAAGTAGGAATCAAAGCGATGGGACTCGCCGATCTTGGTGCGCTTCTCATCGCAGGCTTTTTCGTGTTCCTCATCATGGCGATGCTCGGGGTTGAACTGACTCAGAAAGTTAGCGCATCCGGTGTTGCTGGCCTGCAGGTCGATTGCAACCCGCAGGTGATGATTCAAGGGTGATCATACCAGGTTGGCAAACTTGCCGATCTTGTGTCTTGATAGGCAGTCAGTACAACGTATCTACATGACATTTATGCTACGGGATGCCTACTTCTGGTGAACCAAGTGGACCTTTGCATTGGCCAAGTGGTTGTTGTTGTTGAGCCTGTCCTTGAGTTCGCGGAACGGAAGCTTGAGCTTGCTCCCCAGGTCATGATGCTTGCTGGGTTCCTCCGTTGTCGATCCGGGCGTCATTGTGAAAAGTTTACTCGGTGGAGTAGTTGGTGTCAACGTATGGTATGGACGGCTGGTATGGACTAGGCTCGAACTGGGTTATGCTTCGAGCGAGTTATGACGGAGATGATTGGTATTTGGCCATTGGTTTCTCCACGGCAATGATGGGTATGTACATGTACGGTGACTGCCGGTAGTTTTGATCTCTTCTTGGGGGCAACAATGAATTGCTTGAGGAACAACATTTTCGCTTGTGAAATGCTGCGAACGGCCATGGCAAGTAAAGGGCCGAAAGACCGGGATGACGTCATGCAGCCGAGGTTTCGTGTTCAGCTCTGCTTGTTGATGTTGGTTGACTATGCTGGTTGCGGCCTCCGGGAATAATGGATTAAATTCTCGTAATGGAGAAAACCAAGGCCTCAAAAACCCTGACCCGTCTGGCTCTGCCGATTTGGGCTATTGTCCCGTGCAAGCTTGAATTATGTGCCTGGCACCTTGTGGGCAAAAAAAGCCGGACTCCAAGTAAAGAAGGTCGAGTTGTAGAAACGGAATAAAAGGTATCCGAAAGTCTAAAGCAGCTATTTTTACTCTGTTTACGTCTCTTTTACTTTGTTTCCATTCTCCTTATCATTTTCCTCCATTTCTTCTTCTTTTGTTGTTTTTCTACTTTTTCTTTACGCGGGCGTATCTCTTTGGTGTTCGGCTTTTTTTGGCCAGAGGGTGCCTGGGCATTTTTCAGGGCTTGTTTCCAAGGTTCCAGGTTGTGGATTCTCCTTGAATTGCCCGAGAAGGAGATCATTCAGGGGAACTCGGTGCTCGTCTGGCATTTCATGATTCAGGACCACAGGACCAAGGGCTCTCCGTTTGTGGGGCATATCGAACTGACTCCAGTCGAGCTTGGGCCATCTAACCATCCGAGCTTCAGCCAAGCCGCTTGGCGAGGAGTGGCAAGCTCAGGTGCAAGTGGACCCCCTCCGTCTTCCATCTGTTAGGTACCACCACGACAACTACCCGTCATTCTTTCACGTGTAGGAAGTCGTTGATCCATCTCAAAACCCCTAAATTGACTTGATGCACATGACTAAAAGTGATTTCTTCGGCAAGTCTAGATGGTCTCTCCACAATATGTACACAGCATCATATTCTGGTGGTGCCAGCGGGGGCGGGGTAACTTGTTGGCGGGGCACTTGTGAAGCGGCGGCCCGCCTGGAACCTGAGTCCCGTCTTCGTGAGGGTCCTCCATATTTGGTAGGGACCTGACCGCTTCCCATCCATATCCCAAACCTCAACCTGAACCTCACAACAACCCAAATTTGCTTTCCCGACAAGCCCGCACTTTTTACACATCAGACATCATGGCTGCTACACAGATTCCAGAGGGTGGTACCTACATCGACACCTTCAAGGCTTCCTTCACCACTGTTCCGATCGACGCCGAAAAGGCCAACGCCATCTCCACGACCGAGTTTCTCGATGCGTCCGAGGCTCTGACCACCATGTTTGGTACTGTTGATTCTCGTGCCGAGAGATAGAATTCCGCTTCTCTAACATGGCGCTTTTAAGATCTCCTGGGCTCTGTTGCCTTCTCCCCAGTCAAGAAAGACGTGCTCGGCAACGTCGAGGTGCGTAGCCCCTGACGTGAGGTCTCCCTACCCCCAACAGCTAACGTTTGCCCCCGTACAGAAACTCAGGAAACGTCAACTCGCTGCCCCCGCCGAGTCTGAGACCATCCAAGACCTCGTGCGCAACGAGCTGAAGACCAAGTCCCACACCGCTACCGAGGGTCTGCTATGGCTCGTCAGGTGAGATGCCTTACCACCCCATCGCAGGGCAAGGGGCCATGTTTACTGATACGTCTGGTACTCTATAGGGCTCTCGAGTTCACTTGCATCGCCCTCAGTCAGAATCTGGCCAACCACGACCACGAGCTATCCGACTCCTTCCGCACCGCCTACGGCACCACCCTCAAGCCCCACCACAGCTTCTTGGTGAAGCCCGTCTTCAGCGCCGCCATGAGCGCCTGCCCGTACCGCAAGGACTTCTACGGCAAGCTCGGCTCGGACCAGGAGAAAGTCAAGGAGGAGCTGCGCCTGTACCTGGAGGCGCTGGACAAGGTTGTTGGCATTCTTAAGGGTTTCCTCGAGACCCCTGAGGCGAAGTGGTAAAAAGGGGGAAACTCGATTCGAGAAGGATATACACAAGATATCGGATCTCCCATAAAATAATAAACGGCCAGATGCGGTACGGTACGGCCCTACCACCGTCCTATCGTTTTCCGCATATTCAGGTCCGCCTCCATAGTTATTGCCTAAAGTGCTGTCCTTTCCCCGACCATGCCGCCGCCTCATACCGGTGTTTTCCATCCTATCGGGCCCCGTTCCCTGTTTCCTCTGCCCACCATCAACCACTTTCGCCGGATGACATTGCCCGCGTGGTTATCACGGGGCTTTGGATTAATGTCGTAGCTCTCAATTGTCGAGAATCCTCCTATTTTCGTAGCGGAGAACCACAAGCTGTACAAGATCATCGAGTTGGAAAGCAAATCGGAGTAGAACGTATTTATCGTAGGGCGCGCACCGGACGCGGGGAACAGGGCCTTCAGTCTTAGTTATATGGGCCGCCGTCGCCTCGTGTGTAGCCTGCGATGTCATCAAGCGAAATTCGTTACACCGTGGAACCCGCATATCTGAGTCTGGATGCATGTACATGTAATATGTACGCGCATGCAGACCTCTTCCAAGTTGTCGCTGTTTCAGACGACGTTAAGGTGCAGTCACAGCATTTCCATGGCTTGGCGCAGTTACTGTGTAAAGTCATTCTCGAATCTCAGGTGCTCGGGAAGCTCACGGTATTCGTGCTGAGACTTCTTATCTAAGCCAAGCATGGGGGACCCCGAGGAGGATTCATCACGCAAGTTTGAAATTCTTTGAGGCGGCTCTCTGAGGTGAGTTGTCCCTGGCGTGCATGACCCCAAACCCAATCGAGACCTCTCGATCAGCAATTCCAGGCTCCAAGAGTGGGGCTCTGGGTCATGAGATGGCGGACCTCAGAGTACGACAGGAATTGCGCATCTGTGACTTCTGTTTTCAGCGGGTGCACTTGTCCCATGAATGGTGCCAGGTTTAAAGCGAGCAAGTCACGGCATTCCAATCCAACAGACTGGTTTTTGTGGACTTTTTTCTCCGTCCGATGTTAGGTGGCACAGCCGGGAGGCCAGTGGCGAGGCCGCCGGCGCGAACAGCGGGCGATGGAGCGGCCTGAAAAGGGGCCCCGTCATGCACAATCACGGCGGCTGCGGAGGGGGGGAACGGCGGGCCAGCTAGCGGGGAAGGCGGCAACCTGAGAAAGAACCGTTGAACGAATGGAAGCAATCGCCTCGACAGTGATCCCCAAGTTGATTGCCGTTCTGCGACCGAAAAGTGCGAAAATGGCCTCGCAGCCTGCCTGACCAACCTCGCATTCCAGGCTTTTTTTCCGTGCTTGGTGAATATTCCGGGAGGTCGCCAGGTCCGGGCGAGGCTGGGTGCATGTCCCGCCGGCCGCCTGGCAGTGGAGAATCCATTAATCCAGCTGCATCGCCCTCCGCAGCCCCACAAAAACGCCCCGCGGCTTCCCGCCTGTTCTCCAGCGCTTCCTGAGCTATAATCCCAGCCTAACTTCAACTTCAACAACCGCCCGCGCACTCTCTCCACCTGCGCCATCATCCATCTATCCTCTTACCCCCCATCCCCCCATTCGGATGGCTTCAAACAGAAAAGCAGGAATGCTCAAAAAGCCCGTGGCAAAGGCGAAGACAAAAAAGCCCGACGGCAAGGCCTGCAAGGGCAAGGCGAAGAAGGCGTTGTCGGTGCCAGTCCTAGGCCTTCCACCCGAAATCGTCCTCCTCATCGACGAGCTGCTCGACCTCCAGGACCGCCTAGCTCTCGGACGCACTAATCGCTGGTTTTACTCCGTCATTAATCCTGTTTTGTATCGCGACAATGTCAAGTTAGCCGCCTCCTCGTGCCTCTTCTGGGGCGCCGAGAACGGCCAGTTAGGCACCCTCAAGCATGCGCTGGCCGCAGGTGCCGATTTGAATGCCTCCGGGCCGCTGCCGCGCAAGGCTGGAGAAACCGAGACCACCGACGCTGATAATGATGTCGACGGAAATGCTGATGCCGACCCCGCCCCCGAGCTGTTCGAAGAACCCCCCGACCCAACCCTCCAGCCGTCTTGCACCCCGCTTCACCTAGCAGCCAAGAACGGCCATCGGGAGATTGTGGAATGGCTCCTCGACAACGGTGCCGATATCGACGCCGAATCATACCGGGTCTGCGAATGCCAGTCCCTCAAGTCCGGGAGGCACCCCACACGCCGCCTCTCGGAATGGCCTCGCTGGCGCGCTCTGCACACCGCCATGTGCAGCCAGGAGCGGACGGTCGCCGAGCTGCTCATTCACCGCGGCGCGTCGCTCGAGCTAGACGCGAAGACTGAGCACCGGCACACTGCCCTTCATTCGGCCGCCGCCCACGGCTTGATCCCCGTCATCAAACTGCTAGCGCTAAACGACTTCAACCTCAACGTCAACCAGCGCGATGAATGGGGTAATACGGCGCTGCATTACGTCTCTGAGATCTGGAGCGCGCGCGACTCAGCCGACATTCGCGACACCATCACTAAGCTCCTCGCTCTAGGCGCCGACCTAGAGGCGCACAACGATAGCGGCTATACCCCGCTCCTCAACGCATGCTTCAGGGGCAACTACGCTGTAGCTCACCGGCTGGTCAGCATCGGCGCCAATCCCGATCCCCACCGGCACATCCCCAACTTCCGCGACTACCGGCCGCTGTACTACTGCATGCTGCAGCGATCCGAGTTCTTCGACATGGACGACGCCCCGGTTAAGCACGATGAGTTCGAGGGGAACCGGGTCACGCTGATCAAGGCCTTGGTCGATGGCGGGGCTGACGTAAACGCCAAATTTGATAAGCGTAGCCACCGTGGCGTGACCCCGCTCATGCTGGCTTGCGAGCTGGCCGAGCCCCGAGCCGTTGCCGCTCTCGTCCAGTGCGGCGCCGAGATCAACGCGCAAGACCGCAACGGGCGGACTCCGCTGTGCTATGCGGTGACAATAAGAGTCGACCATCGGGGTGAAGTGCCTGAGATCGCCTCCATTATGCTCCGTCGTGGGGCCCGCATGGACATCGAGGAGGAGCCTAACTGCAGCCCTCTTGACACCGCCATCAAACACATCCGTTGGGCGGAAGATGATGTCCTCGAGGCGATGTTGACCGTGGCCGACGAGACCAACCTCACCGAGACCAAGCTCAAGGAGGCCCTGAAGAGTTGCGCTTCGTGTGGCAACCATAAGGCACTAAAGCTGCTCCTTGACTTTGCTGACCGGGTGTACAAAGTGACGGATGACGATGTGAAGGAATACCTGTGCCGTATCATCGAACAGAGCGACCCATGGAACCAGATCGAGACGTTCAACTGCATGATGGATTTTGGGAGGCCAGTCTACACCAACGAGATGCTGCTGCTCAAGACCATCATGCAGCAGAACCGGGAACTGAGCCTGGCGGTCATGGGTCGCGGGCTCTCTATCAGCGAGCCCAGATTCCACGGTGACCAGACATACCTGCATCTCGCGTGCCACTGGGGTGATGTGGAGGTGGTGAGGGCGTTGCTGGACCGCGGAGCCGACGTCGACGTCTTTGACCGGGACCTCCAAACGCCATTGTCGGTCGCCGTGAGCGAGAACTACGTGTCCATTGCGGTAGCGCTCATGAAGGAGGTTGCCGACCCGTTCCTCACTCCCTCAGACGAACTCCTCCAGAAGCTGTTTAGCGAGGACGACGAGGACGAATGGCGTTTCGTCAAGCGGCGCTATCTCACCGCATTCGACCTCGCCATCCGCGACGACCGCGTCGAAATCATCCAGGACATTCTCTCGCGCTACGCACTACCCGACATCCCCCCCAGATCCAAGTCCAGCTACGTGCATCGCGCGAGCCAAAACCCCAACCCAGCCATCCTCAAGCTCCTCCTCGAAAAGGGCGCCGACCCCACCGGCGGCAAGGACTGCCCGAGCCCGCCCGCGGTCGCCCTCATCCGGCGCGTGTGGGACCAGCCCCAGCTACCCGACGTCTCTATCAGCCTGCTGCAGACGGCCAAGCTGTTGCTGGACAAGTCCCCGACCGACGACCTGCCCATGTCCCTGGTGCGGGAGATCGGTCTAGAGGACCGCACCACCGACGACCTGGGCCGCGCAGAGCTGCGCGAGGTCGTGATGCGCGAGCTGGGGGTCAGCGTGGTCGACGATGGGGACGGGCCCGAGCCCAAGGTTACGATCGCATGCGCTGAGTCGTCGGTCGACAACAAGCCAAAGGTGGTTGTGACGGTGCGCCCGGTGGCGGCGGATGAGTGATCCGTCCGAGGTGGCCTCTGATGTTTGACTTGGCACCGACACCTCTTTTTTTTTCTTGCATTGGTCAGCGGGTTTCCTTTTTTGTCGTTTCTTTAATATCTACATCACGATATGGTATACACCAGCACGGCGGTACAGTACAAGTACATGGCTGCGGGATTCGGAATTGGCTACGGGGTTGGGAAGCGGATATTATATCACGGTGCTCTTTTTTGAGGTGGCGCGGTGGGCAGACCCGCCCCCGCGGTGGGATCATGACTAGGCTGGGTGTACATGTACATGGTATTCTTGCTCCAACAGTTTAAGGTACTTCGGGCGGCTGATGAAATTGACGACGTTTGATGATGATGGGGCATCGGGTATCTATCATGTTTGTTAGTGGTACTAGGTATCGAGTTGTAAAAGTTGAAGTTAGTTTTGGATGTTGAGAAAACACGCCGTTGATCCGATTCTGTCGATGATATATGGTTGAAGTCAAGCAGTCAAAAACTAAAACAAAAAGTCAGAAACCAAAGAATCTGTTCCGGTAGTCAAAAGACAAGAAGGAGGGTGTGTTCTGCTGTCCGTTTTCTGGAAACATGGACGCCAACGGCGAGACTCGAACTCGCAACATTCAGATCTCTCAACTGGAGTTAAAAGTCTGACGCGCTAAACCGATTGCGCCACGTCGGCTGGAACAGGGTGTATGACAGCAAAACTTTGCTCATTTACCAAGGGGCTGCGAGTCATAAGAAAACAACAGCGGCACACAGTACTTGGGGGTTTCTTTTAACAACGAATATTAGTTGTAGCATTAGCTCGTTGGAGATGTTAGCAATAACTTATTAATATGCTACTTTCTCACTATCTACTAATTATATCTCCCATTACCACTACTTGGTAAGGGGTCACTTCAACCGGACAAACTCTGGCATCTGTTAGCTAAGTGCATCTACCATACATATGACCTACATCGTTCTATAAGCTCGAGTTTCACGCCAGTTCAAAGTTGTTTGCCGTAGAGTTAGCAATCCAGTTAGGGGCAAAGCAGGGTACTTTGTTCTGTTGACCGCTTTTTCTACTTTTGATCGCGGTGCATGACTCGGCACCCGATGACCAACTGGTCCAACCCAACCTGCCTAACGCTGGTTGACATCCTAATACCCCGTTTCATCACAAACTCGTTGGTCTGCTTCAGATTTCAACTATTTACTTTCAAATAACCCACCTTTGGAGCTGTCCGACGTCGGTCGAGCTAGACAAAGGAAAAGGAAAGATGGACGACGACGAGTTTCCATGGCTGGATTGCCCTGCTCGCTGCTGTGCGCTTTGTGGATGGGAAATATGCGCGTATAGGTCCAGGCCGTCCCCTCGTGACAACTTCGAACTTCCTGAACTCTGGGCAAGACAGTTTAGGGGGCGTAAGCCGCACGCAGCTTTTGTCCCGACGTTTCGTCGTCTTACAGCGCTGACCGTGATGCAGTTTATCACCTCAACTCGGAGGAGACGCCTAACATCATTAGGATCACAGGCGTCGGCATCCACCTAGACCCACGGATAGCGTCTTACCCGTCTTACATCGCGTCCCGGCACAGTAACGTGCGCTGGAGCGACGACGGCTACCCCCGCCGCCGCCGCTCCTTCATCGAGATTAGTCCCGTTAGGCAGTATCATGACGGCTTAGAAGGCTGCATCTTCCACGAAGCCTGCTGGGACCTGCTGGAGGAAGCCTTTTCGCCGGCCCCCGTCCCTCTCCCGCGGCTGCTCGCCATCTGTAACTCGCTGCCGACTCCCACCCACTCCGGCGCCTTGGACTGGGGCCACGACTACGGCGGCGCAACCGTCGTGGACAGGGTGAACTACTTCCCGTGGGAAGACGCGGTCACGGAACCGACACTTCCGAGTCCCAACCCCGTATTCTACAGTGACCCGTACCACATCCCTGAAATCGCCCATATTCTTGCCGAGGACCCGGGGGAGCCGCCCGCCGCTTTACACTGCAATGATTCCAGTGCCGCCACCCCATCACAGGGCATAGACTGCTTTGCCGGCATCCCCATGGAGCTCCGCCTAGCCATCGCCATGCATCTACCCACAGCCGACGCGATGCGGCTCCGTCTCGCCTCGCGAGCTTTCCAGCCTGTCTTCCACAGCCAGCAGTTCTGGGCTTCCCGATTCGCCACCGCCTCGTCCGACCGGGGCTGGCTCTTCGAGACACGACAACGAGCGAGCAACATCCACAGCAACAGAGAACCCACCCACTGCCCCCCCGCACCCGGAACCGACTGGCGGTGGCTATACCGCCGCACGAACAACACCCACCTCCAACACCTCCCCCTCGGCCTGCGCAACCGCCACCGCATCTGGCGCCTCATGCAATCTCTCATCAACCTGCTCCACCACCGCTGGGTGCGGCCCCCCTTCCCCTTCCCCTCCCCCAACGCCAACGCCAACACCAACAACCCCCCCTCCGTCTGGCACGCGCCCACCGACGACCCCGACGCCCCCCGGCAATGGCCGCGGCACAGCCACATGCACCCGCAGCACCCGCAGCACGCGCCCGACCCGCTGTACCCACAGCCCACGAGCAGCCCAGAGGACCCGCTACATCTGCCCACCGCCGGGCGCTGGCGCGCCGTGTCGGCCCACATGTGGCCGGTTTGCGAGAAGGCGGATGGGTGGTGGTCGCCCTTCTACCGGGGGTGTCGGGTTTTTGAGAGGGTGGAGGTGCTGGTTCCGGAGGATTTGGTGAGGGTTGGAGTGGTTACTGTGGGGGTTGATGTTGATGTTGCGGGGGCGGAGTATGTGGCTGGGTTGGTGCTGGAGACGGCGGGCGGGGAGATGGTGAGGTTGGGGTATCATCCTGGTGAGGGGGCGGTCGTTGCTGGGCGGTCTGTTGATTTTGAGGCTGGGGGGTTGTCGGGGTTTGGGGTGGCTATGGGGGCTCGGGGCGTTCAGGGGTTGCAGTGTGTTGTGGCGGGGCCGGCGGGTGACCGGGTGCTGTTGCCCTGGCTAGGGTCGCCTGAGGATGTGCCCCGGACGGAACGTCTTGCTGCTGTTGCGGGCCGCGTCGTGGGGCTGATACTGTTGTTCGATGTGAGTTCAGGGGTCCCTTACTTGCCTTCTGAGCGTGTCAGCCTGCGTACACACATGATTATGTTAGGAACCTTGTATATTAACCTACACACAGGCCTACAAGATGGTCAGCCTCGCGATCAATATCGACCCAGGCCGCTCACCCACAGCAGCCCCTGAGCCCGAACCGCAAGCAACCGACCTGCGGAGCGGCGCGCTGTGGTACCCAGACGTCCCAGCCCCAGCCCTCTGCCTGAACCAAGACGCCTTGTTCCCGTCCCCTGATTACCTCGTGTCCCATCTCCAATATAAACCGCTAATCTGGTGCCACTTCGGGGGTCCCGGCGGCAAGTACCTCCCCCACCTCACGCGCGTCTTGGTGACGAGCGGGGCCGGCACCCGCCGCATTGACTTCTTCTTTGGCGGCAGGGGAGAAGATGTGCCCGTCGAGTGCCGGTCATTGGGCCGGCTAGGCGGGTTGCAAGCCAGTGACAGTCGACGTAAGGTTGTTGAGTTCCCAGTTGACGGGCCAGGCGGGGAGCGTATCGAGGCGGTTGAGATTGGCCATTGGTTCTCGAAGGATGAGGATGGGAAGCGTTGGGTGATGGAACACGGGATTATGCTTTGGTTCAAGGTTTGTTTTGTCCCCCCTCCCTCTCTATACGGCTCTCCCGCAAGTGGTCGGCCTCATGCTTTGCTCACCCACCCACTTACCTTTCTCGCCGTAATTCTAGCTCCGCACAAACCGCGGAAGGTCCTGCCTCATTTCCGATCCGGATTTCAGGCAGGAAGTGATAGATACTAAGACGGTCTCGGCTGCTCCGGGAACGGCCATTACTGGCTTGTATGCCAGTGGCTTGTATGCCAGCCTGGTACGCACCCTGCAACCCATTCCATGCCACGCCGGCACCTGTCGCCGGGAGTGTTACTAAACAACGGTTTCTCGTTCCAGTCCCCCCGAAATGAATATCGTATGGCTGCTCTCGGGGTCATCACAGAGGTGGTTGGGGTGGCTGGGGGCAAATGACTCGACACGTCGATAACATAGGTACGTGCTGAGGTTAGGAATGACTTCTAAGGTGTTCATGCCCCCTATCTAGCCATGGAAAACCTCCCACCGACGGCTGCTAAATCACACATCTCATATCCCAATCGACCGAGTCAACGGTCAATATAGGGTAACCGAACGTCCTGATCTGATTGATTGACACGGCGATTGAAGATCTAGACCAAGCTATCCCATCCCATTGTCTGACGCCCTCAACAATAAAAGCTACCATGATGCGGCCTATCATCTTAAGGGGTGCAGCTGCCCTCGTTGGGATCGGCCCTGGTGAGTGGGGAAGCGTGGTTAGCAATTATGTATATAGAGAAGTTGAAGCCGAATAAATGTGTTGTGGACTTGACAAGCTTTATCCGAAAACTGGGGAATGGGGTGCCATACTTGTAGGACCAGTTTGTGTAGCTGGAATGGCCGCCCTTGCTGCAGCCGTTGATTTCCTTTTGGAGGCCGTCGTAGCACTCATCGGCGCCAAGATACCTGTTACCATCCTTGATGTGCTTGATGATCAGATCGATCTTCCCCCCCGGCGTATTGGCGCACGACCCCCTCTGCCCATTGAACGTGCTCTCCGGACCGTAGGTCCCAGAGAGTGTCAGTGAGCAGGCGGCCTTGGCGATTGCCAACGCCGCGTTTTTGTTGTACCAGTCGAGGCCGGACTCGTAGCAGTCGGCGGCGGCGTAGCCGGTGAGGACGAAGAAGGTGAGGGCGTTAATGAGCTGCATTTTGGAAAGCTGAGTGATGGAATACTGCGAAGTCGACGGTTGTGGATCTGCAATGGTCATGAAAAGATGCTTTAGAAGGAGGCGATGGAGAGTAAACCATGAGAAGACTCGAAGGGAGAAGATGTCCTACTTATACCGTCCATAATTTGATATCGTCCCCACTGGAATGACTCGGCTTCCTACGAGTAGGTACCTACGCACTCCGTCTTTCTCAGCGTTCACTACATGCCCGCTGCCTCGACTTGGCATCATTGGACACCAGCGCCTAAGAGCCCTGATACCGCTTTAACTTAGCGCTTACTTGCAGCGCTGTTGCTCACCGCGACGGTTGAAACATCTGCCGCTTGTTGAACAACTCCATCAATATCTCCGATCCTTGTTTCATTTTCCTAAACCAAGAACAGGAATGCAAAGCCCCAAAACTCCGCGGCAGCTAACCTCGCCAATCAGCAATCTGCTTGGTATGCTGAGAAAAAAGGAGTACGTGTGGCGAGCGGCCGCTGCAGAAACCGAATTGAGTAGGTGGTCAATATCATCAGGCGGAAGAACCGTCTCTCGGTGATAATTGTAAGCACTAGTAGCAGTAAAACGAACGCCTCGAGTTGATCAGGGCTTTTACCACCTGGATGGGGACTATCGTTCACCGGTGTCTAGAAACGGGTAATGCTCTCGGCCAGTTAGAAGAGCCCTTGTGAATTCCCCGACGGAGATTACCTTACCTAAGGAGCTCTTGGCTATGTCCACGCGTGAATTCCCCCGACGGAGGTTGAAGACCATGCTAGGCCAGAGGGTTGCATGGACACAATGGGTGTTGTTGTGACTTATCGTGTTCAGTAGAGATTGCGGTGTTGCTATATAACAGGCCTATAGATATATTGCCAGAACGTTTAGTTCTTTCCCATATCAACCGACTCCAACATCTTCCCGTCACTCTTTCTCCAAGATATCTTCCGCGTTCTACTACGGTTTTTCACTTGCAAGCTCCGTCAACTTAATAGCTGCAACCTCGATCAAAATGCGCTTCTCGGCTACCTTTTTTCTTGCCGCCCTTGCCTCTACCGGAGTGCTCGCTGCGCCTAACTCGGCCAGAACAGTTGATGTAAGTTATTCGAGGAATAACACTTTCAAAACTGAAGTTGCATCTCAAGACTGATGCCCGATCGCTCAGCATGATGGCACCAAGTTGCTCCTGAGCGCGGACGGTACTACGGTCCAGCGCGTAGCCGCCGACGGCACCATCCTTGGCGAATCTAAGATTCCACTGGGCGAACTCGAGAAGTTCAAGACCCTCGCCGGCCAGACGCAATCCCAACGCCGAGACGACAATGCCTTTGCCAAGCGGGCGTGCAGCGCCCTCGGTTCCCCCTGCAGCGAAGATGCCAGCTGCTGGTGGAGCGGCTGTGATGGTTGTCTGTTTTTCACCACCGGCCAGGGATATTGCTTCGGCTCTATTTGGTAAACCGGCATCAAGACGGATGTCACGGGGTACAATGTTTGTCAATAAGATATGAGATGGTATTTGGTGCCGAGTCGAAGAGCCCAGGATTTTCACCGTTCGGTCTGGGACCTCCTAGGACTAGGGGGGGTTTTCAGCTACAAGGATGTTTGTCATTTGTGATTTGGGGGTGTTTAACCTTTGCACGGGGACTGTTTGTTTGTAGCTGTTAGTGTCAACTTCAAAGACCTTTCGTGCATTACCCGTTAGTCTCTGATGGCATGCCCCCCAACTCCCTAGTTACCTTGTCCAAATAACCTCGGTAGATGCATGCTTGAAGCCTCTTTTAGATAGGTGCACATGCTTATCTTAACCGCCGACTTCGCAGTAACTTTTACTTCCTTCGCCACCTACCAAATCGAACAGACGCTATTACAGCTGACCTACTCAACCATGGAGGTTGTCTCACATTTTGGTATACCTCATCACCTCACAGTATACTGCACCGCCTTCATAGAGTACAAAAAACCAAACGCAATGGTCTTGTTCCCGGCCACAGAAGAGAAGAGGACTAATCTGAGGATCAGAGTTCATATCCATCTTTCGAATTGTGGAATTTCCATACGGCGTTGGCCAGGCGCCTGTTTTACAGCACCTCCCTCGGGACGCTCTGTCGCTTGTATTTGGCGCGTGTTTTGAGAGGTTGTCAGTGGAGAGTCGTTGGTGGTTTTTGCTACCTATCTAGGCAGGCTATGTTTAGGCTCTAGCCCATCACCTAATTCTTTTGGCAACCCGATCCTCAGTTATAGAACAAAACCGTTACGGACGTATTGATCGACGGAGTTAGAAGCGTTTCGTTAAGTTGTGTTGAGAATTATCAGTATTGGCGCTTCCTGTAGCGATCTTATTCCGTCTTCTCGATTACCGTGAACCAAGCCTTGCCTCTCCAGTGACACATTGGGTTCTATTCGTGCGCTCTTGATTCAAAGTTCAAAGACGGACGTGGCGCAATGTTGAACTTGGTGGCCTCAGCTTATTTTGGGCTGAACGAGGGGGGATGATCTATACGCAGTATACTTCGTATTGCTGCGTCTGCTGTCCATAAATACCGGCTAGTGGGCAATGGAAGTTGCCGGTGCAGGTATCTGCTGTTTTGGTTGGGCGAATTACATCTGGCCTCTGCATAGAAGTCCGAGGCAGCAGTGTTTGGCTCTGATTTGAAATCCTGCCAGGGGGGAGGACGAAACGTCGATCGCTTTCTGACTTTGCCTGATTTGGACATTGCTCTTTACAGACCACAAGTAGCCATTTTCGTTCTTTGGATCAAATTCAACGAATACCCGGGTTTTGGTCACATCTTGTTGTTCCCGTACAAAATACTTCAGCTTTCCTCTTCCCCCCTTTTTCTCTGCGCCCCCATCTTTTGATTCCCACCTCCCCATGTGCTCCTTTCCGAGCGTCAAGATCCCGCCATGCAACTGGCCCCGCCCCGGCCGACCGGTTCCAATAAAAAACTGGGCCGAGTTGCATCAAAAGCCGGGAAGCGCGTGCAGCTGTGCGGCATGGCTAGGGTGGCTCGGGCAAGGGGTTACATGGACTCGATCCTGCGATGCAACCCTGTAATTGTAACCGCGCGACGGCGCGGGACCGAACCCATTTCCCACCGATCCGTGTCTGTCCCGCCTCTTGAACTGCTTTCCAACCCGGCGTCTTTGAGAAAATCACGGGATTGCGAATCCTCGCACTCCGCGAACCCGGAATCCTCCCTGCGAACTCACGATCTTTCGATTCAATGTTCCAATAAACCCGACTGATAGTGCCGCCGGCTCATCATGCCTCAGGGGCCGCAAGCCTCGACGCTCAGGCTGCTGGCCTTGCTTGGGCTCGGGTGTACCTTGGGCGCCGCATTACCAGATGTGCCGACCCCTGATAACTTCCTCCACCGGTCATGGGCGACAGCGACCGTCCTAGGCGATTATGTCTACATAGATGGAGGGGAAATCAGCCAAATAGTAGACGGGGAGAGCCGCGGGGCGGACGTCGGTAAGGAACTCTCACCATGACCAACCGGGAACGACGGAACTGACCTTGTGATGTATACTTGCCCCAGTGAACTCGACACTCTCCATTGACATGTCCAAGTCGTGGAAATCTCTCGACGTCACCATCCGAATAATACCGAAAACGGGGCCCGCAAAGACGAACGTTGGGCTATGGACAGACACGGCCGCGGGCGCCTTTTACTCTTGGGGTGGCAGATGGCCGGGCGGGAAGAACATCACCAAGAACGCGCTCTGGAAGTTTACGGCCGACGGCAAGGGAGGCGGGTCATGGGCGGTCGATGATCCGGGGAACCCGACGCTCTTCAACGGCATGCACCAGACGGAGTACGGCGCCTTTGTCAACACGGACACCACGGGATTTGTGATTGGCGGGGCGGCGCATGCGTGGACCGAGATGGATCACTACACGGCAGATCCGATTCCGGGCATGGTGTCGTTCGACATGAAGAGCAAGATCTGGCAGAATGGGACTACCAACTTCAGCCCCTATGACTCTGGCGTCTTGAACAAGGCCTCGGCGGTGTATTTGCCGGCTATCGGGCCGAACGGTTTGATCATCACGCTTGGGGGGTATGCGCCGCCGGTCAACAGCGACCTGAACAAGTCGGATGGGTCGCCCCTGGATCTTCGGAATCTAACCCTCTTCAACCCGGAGACGAAAAAGAGGTATTGGCAAACCACGACCGGAACAGTCCCGCCGACACCGCGAGGCCAGTTCTGCACTGTCGCCTTCCCGACCTCTGACGGCGGCTACGATATGTGAGTCTTTGCGGGTTCGTGGGCAACGCACGATAAACTGACACACCACAAGCTTCCTATTCGGCGGCACCAACGGCCGTGACCAGTTCGACTACGGAGACGCCTACGTCCTGAGCACGCCGGGATTCGTCTGGACAAAACTTCCTGACCCTCCAGGGGGGAAACGCACGGGAGCTGTATGTCCAGCCCACCCCCAGTTACTTGGATGGCCTTTCCCGTCACTAACACTTCCCCTTAGAGCTGCGTCCGTGTGGGTAAGCGCCAGGTGCTAAGCATCGGCGGCTCGGATGGGTCGTCGAAAGCGGACCCCGCGCCGCAGGGGCTGCTGCTCTTTGACATGACGTCGCTGGAATGGAAGGATTCATATGACGCCAACGCGGCCGCCTACGAGCGGAGCAAAACGGTTCAGGAGTGGTACGATAACAAGTAAGTTCACGCTTTCCACGGGTGTGGCAAATCTCTGGTGCTGACACCTCACAACAACAGCAAACTAGACAAAGTTGACTGGTCATCCGAGGAGTTCCAGAAACTCTTCGTAGCGGCGTCGGCGAGCGCAACGGCCACCAACACCGGTAAGCCTCCACTCCCGGTTTCCTCCTATACAAACAGGAATTAACTCCCCGCCCCCCTGAAGACGCAACCTCAACCCCTCCACCCACAGGCGGCGCCCCAGGTTCAACCTCCACCTCCGACCCCGAGGTAGGGTCGAGCTCCACCCCCGTCGGCGCCATCGTCGGCGGCGTAGTAGGCGGCATCGCCGGTCTCGCCGCCATAGGCGTCGCAGCTTGGTTCATCCTCCGGCGCCGCAAACAACAGCAAACCCCCGAAAACCCAACCGACCCAACCCAACCATCCGAACTGGATCCAAACCAGCAACTCACCCACGGACACCAGCAATACCCACCACACGCGACCGAACTCGACCCCAACTCGCCTTACTCGCAGAACACCACCGCCTACACCCCCAACATGGCGGTAGGCGGATACTACGGGTACAAGGAGAAGGAAGGGAGCGAGGGGCCACCGCCGGCCGAGCTAAGCCATCACGTTCGGCCGAGCGAGCTGGGGGCGGGCATAAACCATTATGAGCTGGATTCGACGCCGCTGCGGTAGAGGAGTTTTCGTAGCCGGGTGCCCTTCCGTTAATAACCACAAGCGGGAGGTTGGTCGCTGAGCTTTTTGAGCCTTTCTCTTTTTTTTTTTTTTTTAATTCTTTCTTTTCAAAGAATTCCCTTCCCCCCCCCCCCCACGCCTCGAACTTCTTCCCTTTGTACACGCGATTGGGCGGGGGTTGATAAAGGAGGTGGGAGGGGGTGTGGGTGTTGAGAATAAAAGAAACAGGGTGTGTGTTTGGTGTTTTCTTTTTTGGATCATTAGCAAGGATAGGGAAATGGGTTGTTTTGGCATGCCTTAGATACCTTACATATACGTTCTTCTGTACAATTGTGTAAACCAAGCTACATTGCTCCTTTGCTTCTTTGAATTCTAGTAACAATATCATTTAGGGGGTGTAGATGGAATGGGCGGTGTTCAACAGCTGGCCATAATTATCCGCCTCCATATCTGCCATATCTGCGCCCGACGCTTCATACACAGAAACATAGACATCCGGGACGAGTCTGTCCTCACTTGAAAGTAACATCAATCACAAACATATCTTTGTATTTACCAACACACCAGGGGTATATACCTCCTCCAGGCTTTTTCCACGCCCAACCCACTCCACCACCACCACTCCACTCAGTCAACCACTCAACCAATATTAAACTCGCTCGCCGAGTTCATCACCATCCTCATCTTCTCCCGCATCCTCCTCGCAGCATCCTCATCCACCGCCCCCGCCCCATCCCCATCATCATCCCCTCCTCCTCCTCCTCCTCCCCTCCCAGAACCAACCCTCCCACCACCACCACCACTGCCACCGCCCCCACCCGACGCCTTACCCCTCCTCTCCGCCGCCGCCTTATTAGCAGCCGTATGCGTCCGCCTCGCCACCCCACCACCGATCCCCCCGGGCGGCTCGCGCAGCGCGAACGCTTTTGCCAGGTGGCCCAGGTGCAGCTGCAGGATGTCGAAATAGACACGCTCTTCGCGCACGTGTGTGGCATACGCGCGGATGTGCGACCGGAACGCCTGGCGCGCGGCGTCGAGGAGGGGGTTGTCGATTTTGGGTTTCTGTTGTTTGGACTTGTGGGGCTTGTTGTTGTAGTGGTTGTTCTTGTTGTTCTTGAAGGGGTGGGGGTTGGGGTTGTTGTCGTCTGCGTCGTCGTCGGCGGCGGCGCCGGCGGGGTTGGCGAGGAGTCGCTGTTCGAGGTGTAGTTGGAGGGCTTCGGCGCGGGTTGACCAGGTTTGTTTGTCCGTTTCGGAAGTGGTGTGAGTGGAGGGGAGGTTGACGACGGAGGCAAGTCCTTTTTGGAGGATGGATTCGTAGAGCTGGGGGGTGATGGGCGTTGAGGAGTTGAGGATCGTAGTGTAGCCCTCTTCGCAGCCCGGGAGGAGGAAGAGCACGGCTTTACCCGCACGGCCGGCACGGGCGGTACGACCAATGCGATGGACATGGTCTGGCACGGCAAAGGCCGGGTCGTACTCGATGACGAGGTCGACTGCCGGCACGTCAAGACCGCGTGAGGAGATATCGGTTGTGACGAGAACGGCCGGGTCTTTGCAGGTGGTGAAAGCGTTTAGTGTTGCCGAGCGCACGGGTTGTGCGAGTGAGCCGTGCAGCTTGTGCAGCATCACCTTCGGGTTTGCCGGTGATGTTATGTAGGCAGCCGGGGCCACGGTCGTGTCTGTATGGGGGTTGCGATCTTTTGTTGAAGAATCCGGCGTCGGTGATTCTGGCGCTTTTGTGTCCTTGAGTAACTGGTAGTGAAAGTCGACGGAATCGGCACATGAAATGAAGATGATAGCCTTCATTACGGACCCTCTCCTTGCAAACGTCGACTTCAACAGAGCGATCAGCGTCACTAAGCGCAGCTTGGCCGGCGCGATGATACATGATTGCTTCAACTGCGAGGGCGCAGCGAATACGGCGTCGACGTCCCCATCCGTCTCAGACTTGGCCGCCATGATGTGGATGGCGTCCTCCAGACTGATCTCGCCTAGCTTTTGCACGTTCATCTTCATGGTTGCCGAGCAGAGAACAGTCACCCGTCTCGAAGGGAGGACGCCATCCAGCACAACACCCTCGGCATTCACCTTCTCCAGTTTGTCCGCCCTGATCTTGCCAACGATGGTCTTGATATCGTCTTCGAAACCCATTTCCATCATGCGGTCGCCTTCGTCGAGCACCAGCCATCGGACGGTGCCGACGTTAAGAACCTTGGTGTTGTCGAGGTGATCCGCCAGCCGGCCGGGTGTGGCAATCAAGATGTTGACTCCCTTCCGTATCCTCGCCTTCTCCGACTTCTTGCTCTCGCCGCCGATGACGGTGGTGCAGACCAGCCACGGGGCGCATCGCAGCACCTTTTCCAATACGACCGAGATTTGTTTGCACAGTTCGCGTGTGGGTGCCATGATGATGGCGAAGAGACCGGAGTTCCGATGCACCTTGGTATCCTTGGGCGTGCCGTCTTCGTTCAGACTGAGGGACATGATCCGGTGGACAATGGGAAGGAGGTATGCTAATGTTTTGCCTGAACCAGTCTCGGCCTGGAGAAAGGCATCGCTATCCCCGTTGATCAACTGCGGCACTGTGTTTTTCTGGATGGCGGTCGGGGCCTTCATCTCGAGTTTTGTCGCCAGATGTTGGGCTACGCGGCGCGAGACACCTAGGGAGTGAAAGTTTTCGGCCTCTTCGGACAGCGGCGCGTTGGATGCTTTCGCTGGCTCGGCTTCTTCCTCGGCTGGCGGCTGGTCGAAATCGGTAACGGCAGATGGGTTCGACGTGAATAGGCTCGACGAGATCTGGCCGGTTTTCATGGCGTGGCTGGGTGGCTTGGGAGGCCCATCGCCCGTCCTAGGTAACTTCGCGTATCTGTGAGACTCCCCATCCTCCGTCCTAGGCCGTTTCCCCAATCTTCCCGCATCATAGCCACCCGCGCCCGTCTTGTTCCTTGGCGGGGTTGACGAGGGGCCATCTTCGTGCGACTGTTTGGCGCTCCTCTGCGCCTTGAGGCGATCGCGCCAGCGGCCACCCTTGAATTTGACTTGACTCTTCAAGGGGGCCTCGCCAATCTCAAAATTGAGGAGCATGCCATCGTCCGCCATGGTTGCCAGTGATTTGGCTGGACTGACGTTGGAGTTGTTGAACCCGGCAGAAAAAAGTTGACCGCCAAGCAGAAACCTCGAGACCAGAAGTGGAGTGGGGCTCACACTTGGCTTTCTTACCGCCTACCAAATGTGGGCTGCTTGGATTCATTTTGCGCCATCTCCGTCGAGGTCCGTCCGACGGCAAAGTCCGGGCTGCTTGGCAGCCACTCGCAAAATTACCAGCGAACTCTGTACATGTATTCTGTACATACATACATACTAGTCAGTAATCTAGGTACTTGGGCATTTCTCCCGTTAGAAGGAAAGTACATCATACTCATGTCGCTGTTGCATTTGACTTGATCTTCTCTCTAGGAGGCATCCATTCGAACGGATTGTTATCATGTTGTCGTGTTGTAGGAACGCTCCGCTGAATTGCTGATGGAGCGCAATCCAGGCCGTTTGATGCCCCGCCTGTGCGCTGATCAGTGGATGCTTCAAGGCACCACTCGGACTTGCCAGGGGTCCGCTGCCCGCCCGGCCCGAGCCCCGAACCTCATCCCATCTTATCTCCGTGCAGTTGACTTGTCGCGGGCATGCTTTCATCAACAGTACGTAGTAGATAGCTAACCTAGCTATTACTATCAAAAATCAGATGTCCTCTTTTCCAATTGCGGCGCAATTAATGTAAAGTCTCTAAAAAGTAATAAAGGCATTTGGGGTTAAAACAAAGAAACGATGAAACTGGATCTCAGTCATCTCACCTCCAGAAGTCGGGGCCGGAACTTACCTACCCCGTGGTTCCCACCTTCGGACCGATGCCGACCCTCTCGTTGCGCGACCTCGCCGTAAGGATGCCGCTGACCGCGTCGGGACCGAAATAGTTAAGATGGGCTGACGGTCCCGGAAAGAGTGGCACAAGCCACCTCTTCCTGCGCTGTCCTTGGACTTCCCCAAACCCAAACTCCGATCGCCAGATTAACCGCTCACGCTCAGGCGCAGGAAATACCTTTCTGTGTACTACCTCTCAGCGCCTGCGAGCTTCGGTAGTCCGGACATCCAAACGGGTAGCCACCGGGTTTTTATGAAATAAATTCTTCGCAAAAGTCGGCAGTCCGATCTCTGGTCCTTCCGGCTTCGCGATGCCTCCTCCAGGCACTATTTTCCGGCCCTTTCTGCTGCGCGCGACGCACCGTGCAAACGTCATGGGCTCAACCCAAGTCGCAGTCGCCGCCGCCGTTGCTGGCATTGGCGCGTATGCTTGGTACATGCGCAGCAGCAGCACCAGCTCCGAGAAGCCCGTCTTCAGCAGCTTCGGCTTCCATAGCCTGCGCCTCGATAGCACCGAGCTAATCAACCACAACACCAAGAAGCTGCGCTTTGCGCTGCCCGATGCCACCAAGCCGAGCGGTCTTGGCCTCACATCCGCCGTGCTGACGGTGGCATTCCCCAATGGCCGCTGGTTTCCCGTCATCCGGCCGTACACGCCGACCAACGACCTCAGTATGTACCCTATTCAGTCTTCCCCCCTCCCTCCACCCTCCTCTAATCCAGCTTAACCCCCCCCCCCCACCCGCAACACGCAACACACACGAAACACAAAACCAAACTGACCCCCCCCCCCCCCCCCCCCTTGCAGACGAACCCGGCTACATCGAGCTCATGGTCAAGCTCTACCCCAACGGCAAACAATCCACGCACCTGCACTCCCTCCAGCCCGGCGACACCCTGACCATGGCGCCCATCAAAGAACTCGCCTGGACGCCCAACCAGCACGCCCACGTGGCCCTCATCGCCGGCGGCGCCGGCATCAGCCCCATGTACCAGCTCGCCCGGGGCATCCTGCACAACCCGGCCGATAAGACTAGGGTTACCCTGGTGTGGGGGGTGAATACGGACGAGGATGTGTTCTTGAAAGGGGAGTTTGCGGAGTGGGAGAGGAAGTATCCGGGGAGGTTCAGGGCCGTGTATGTTGTTGCGACGCCGGAGAAGGGGTCGCCGTATCAGAAGGGGTTCGTGACGAAGAAGGTGTTGGAGGGGGTGGGGTTGGCGGCTGGGGAGGCGGAGAATCGGGATGTGAAGGTTTTGGTGTGCGGGCCGCCGGCGATGGAGAAGGCGCTGAAGGCGAAGAAGACGGGGGTGCTGGCGGAGTTAGGGTATAGGCCGGATCAGGTGTATAGCTTTTAGATGGCAGGTCTGGGTTTGTTTGTCTTGATAGGAGCTGGCGTTGGTTCTACTAGACCTACCTACCTAAGGTCCTCAGGTTTGGGCACACCGGTATCGGGGTTCTGGCCGGGCGGTTTAGGGGTATACCTTCTACCCATGACCTTTTCCTGTCCGCTTCTCTCTAGGCGTTCGAAACTAGTAGCTACAAGGACAAGAAGGCACGCCCGCTTGGAGGCAGTGGAGACTGTGTTATCATTGTGAGAAATGCGAAGATACCTAAACAGCGGAGGTACCGACACGGCGCAGGCAAGAAAAGTGATATTCCCACGCGGAGATCACAAACCAAAACCAGAAGCGCGAGAACAAAGTGCAAAAATACGGAAGAAAGAGAGGAAGAGACGACTAGACATTCAGGTGCTAACTTCCAAAGAAGAGATCTACTCACCCTGCCACCCCGGACATATCATTCCCCTGCCTTGGCCTTTCGCGGTCCTGACCACCAATTCATGAGTGTGCCCACCATCATAACCCAAGCGTTGGGCCTTGGAGGGGAAGTTTTATTTTTAGCAGATTTCCTCTGATGTTCTTGGAAAAAGGCGGCAAGCTCTTTCGCCTTTTCAAGTCAGTCCCAAAGCCGCACATACCACGAGCGCCGCGGCTGCTCCGTCCAAGGGTCTGTTGATCTACCCGCTGGAGGGCACGTGAGTACTGCAGGGGCAGGCGACAAGGTGCTAGCGGTTTTCCGAACCTTGGGCTTTGGGCTGGCTTCGACCGGCTTCTCCGCCCAAGAGTTCTCGCTTGGCGGGGGGAGGGCGAGAACCACAGGGGCAAGTGGTAAGGAGCTAGCGGTTCTCCGAGCCTTGGGCTGCGTGTTGAGTTCGGTTGGCTCCTCGTCCGGGATGACCGTGACACGGAGGAAGTCGCCACGAACGTTGAGCTTGGTGGCGAGGTGACTATTTATAAGCACCTTGGCGGCTTCAGTCTCGTACCAGAGCATCCCGGCTGCCATTTCCCGTACGATTTGGAGCTCAACCTTCGGCTTCGTGCTGTAGCGCTTCATGATCATAGCTCTCGCGTACTTCGCCCGCTCCTTAGCGCAGCTTTCTTTGGAAAGACATCGAAGTGGCGTGCCCGGGTTGGCGTCGTCTATCTCGACGCCGTGGTAGTAAACAGAACCCGGATGGTAGCGTTTCGTGCCGGCTGGGGCCGGTCTGAGGATGTCTGTGACGACCGAGTCGTTGATGACGCCAGCGAATCTCGCCCAGGCTTCCCTGAAGTCTACCTCTTGCAGCGAATCCCACTTGGACGTCACAATGGTGATGTATTTGTAAAACTCGGGCCCGCAGAAGCACTTAACCCACTGAGTTGTCGTTAGGTCGTGGGCATGCATCCGGTCCTGGGTGCCGCCGTAGACAAAAAGGACGCCAGCGATAGTGACAAACGGGCCTAGGGCATCCAGACAGCTCACGACGTCGTAAAGATTGTCCATGTCTTTCCTATCACTGGCTCCAAACCCGGCCGTGTCAACAAATAGGTATTGCTCCCCATCGATGATGGCCGGACAGACTTCGTACTCCTCCGTGCCTGGGAGAAAATTAGGGAATATTAGCTTCGCTTCCGATCATGCTGCCTCCCGGGTCTGGGGTTGCCACAAACCGGATTTGTGAGTCTTGCCAATGGTGATGTCCTGACCGGTAAGATCCCTGAGCAGGCTCGACTTTCCGGTCCCACTTTGGCCGACGACAAAGATCAGTTTGGTGCCTTTGAGACTGCAATCTGGTCAGTTTCTGGTCACCTAGGTACCTAGGTACCTAGTTAAATAAACGGCAAGGGGTGCTGACTGTTTCTTGATGAACCGAACAACGTGCTTCGAGGCTGCACCTTTGGCGTCGGTTACAAGCGACCTCAGCCTCAAGTATGCTCCTGTGGTCCAGTCTTCTGGCCGCCCTCCGTTCAATGGAATGCTAATATTGTAGAGCTCAGCACCATCGGTGTCGTCACTGTCAATATCGGCTTCACCATCGGTATCAATTTCGGTAGCTGCATCGGTGTTGTCAGCGGTGCTGCCATCGTTCATGAAGTCGAGGCTGTTGTCGGAGTCCTCCATAGTTGGGCGAGTGACATTGGAATGTGAATGGCTGACGTTAGGGAGGATAGTAGCCCCGTGGCTTTTTATCCTCGCCGTCGCGGAAAGGAGTGACTGGAAGCATCATAATTCCTAAGGGTACTTGAAGGGTGGAAGTCGGAAATAGAAAGCAAGCTCGGACAGCCCCTTCTACCCCTCCTTTTAGGTACTTAGGCACATGCACTTACATTTGCAGTAGCCTGTAGGCCTCAATAAACTGGGAAAGGTGCGGAGGCAGCCACCCACTTGAGCCAGTGAGCCAGAGCCCCCGTTTGTCTGTTGGTCCCATCATCCATGGAATCCAGTCATCATGTTGTCCTTATCATTTCGATTGTAAATTGTTGTGTCACAACATACCATCCGTAGGCTTCTGCGTTAAAGTTCGCTTTTGCAGTCCATCGGAGCTCCAAGCGTGGTTGGCGGAGAGCCCCCAGGATGGTATCATTCGTTGGTTGCTGCAACTGCGAACTTTGGTGGCTCATGACAGGATTGGTTGCTACGATTCTGCGGTGGCTGGACCGAACCGCGATGCGCAAAACCGCTGAGATTATTCGAGCGACACACTTCTGTTCGTTGGGTATGGCAATATGCCCAGGAGACAACTGGTAGGCTCTTGGGGTCGGTGCCAACTGTGTTGCCTTTCCTTTTCTTATTTTGACTTGCTGCAGTGTGAATCATCTCAGCATAGTTAAGCCCCAACTGTGTATACCTTTCAATTTTGAACTGCACAGCTAATTACCAGAATACCTTACCTACCGCACCTTAAGTACCTCGACCGCTGGAACCTTCGGCTCTAAGCCCCTAGAGTGAATTACCTCCCTACCACCGACGGCAAGGCATTAACATGTCTCGCTTTGCTGAGACATATCTTTCTCTGCCTATTCGGCCTCTCCATGCTTTCCAACGTCCATCTCTTGTAAAAAGAAAAAGAACAGACATACAGTTAGCAGGATCCCGAATCACACAATGGCCGTGGGCGGTTCATGGTCATATACCCATCTTAGGACATCCTGCTACCCAAGTGACACGGCGGCTGGACAATATCATCATTACCATAATTGGAGTCACTTCCCACGATAGGACGGTAGTCCTTTACATCATCGGTATTGCAATGTCGACGCCGGCCGATGTCGTGCTGGGGGTTGACTGCCTCCAACAGCCCGGCCGCACAGCATCTTTCAGCTACGCCCCGCGATAACCGCGCAAAATCCAGCTACCGACTTCACATTCTCTTTTGATGAGATGGGCTAGCATATAAGGCTCGAGGAGCTTGAAAGCACAGCTTCGCTCGCCGTGGTGAGAATATATGACTTGTTGACCAGCAGACTTTATTTCTAGGCACCAGTGATTATTTGGCGCTCAATCCACTTCCTACAGTCATCCTCTGGCCAAAGAAAAACAAGCCGAACTCCAAAGAAAATAAGTCCGTAACTAGAAAACAAAAAGAAAGACGAGACGGAAGAAAGAAACAAGAAGAATGAAAATTGAGTGAAAGAAATGTAAATAGAGTAAAAAAAGACCTTTAGATTTCGGGAACTAATTAATGTTTCGTTCCTACAACTCGAACTTCTACACCTAGAGCTTGGCCTTTTTTGCCTATGGGTGATAGTGTCCTGATGAATCTCGTCAGGCATGTTGTCAGCGCTCCGACTAAGCAAAAGTAGGCAAGATCTTGCAGCAGCTGATGATATAGCCCATTTCGTCATAGTAGTTCAGGTTCCCCTTCCCAAGTTCATGCTGCGCCCAACTGGCCTGCAGTAACGCCCCCACAAGATTAAACGAACGGGAAGAGTTGCCATTTTCCGTCCTGGTGATGAGGTCGAGCACCACAGCCCGCTGATCATCACTCCGAGCCTCACAGCCCAGGATGAAGACCGGGAACTGTTGGTTGCAGGAGCCTAACTGGGCGAGTATGGCGAAGCCCTTGTCAATGTGCTGCTGTGTCCTCGTCGACTGGCCCTGCAGGCTATCGGACGCCCGGCTGAGATACACGAGAATGGCTAGTCGGTAGAGTTCCATCACCAATGACGTATCTACGCTGCCGTCGGCTGTCGCCGGCAGCTCCAGGCTCCTGATCCTCCAGTCGAGGATCTTTAAAAAGGACTTGTGATCACCTTGTTCGGCAGGCGTCATAGATGAGAGGCGGCTGGAGACGACGTCGCAAACTTCCGACAGCAGCTCTATTAGAGCCAACGGCGGCGATGCTGTTTTTGAAGGCTATGTAAATCACATCAGAAAAGGCTTCCTAGTCACCTCGCCGACTTTCGTAGTGGCCTTACCTTGGCACGGGCGCTTCCCAGAGTCGGCGAGAGGCCTAATGGACTGGACGCGCCGGTTGGTAAAGGCGATGGTTTGCCCGTGGATTCCCTGTGCCAGTGCCGCAGGCTGAAACGAGCAAGGACATCATGGTAGTACACCCAGTCCAACAGAGCGGCCAAGTCACCGTCGTTCTGCAGCTCTTCGAGACCAGCAGCCTGTACCATGTCCTTGGCGCTGCGGAGATAACATGTCCACTCCCCTGAACTACAGGATAGTTGGTGGATCTAGAAATAGGATCATCAGCACGGCAGCACGCCGGCGGCCGGTGAGCGTACCGACCTCAAGAGAACACAGCAGCATATTTGTCGCAACATGCTGGATCGCTTCCGCGGTGCTAATGTGTTTCCCCGCTGTGGCAGTCAATGCTTCGAGGGCCGAGACCTTGAGCTCGATTGCCTGTGGGTTGTCATCGTGGCGATGAAGCGAGGATAGGGCGAGAAGCGAGCGGAACAGCGCCGTGGACGACGCCGTGTTGCTGGCCAAGGCGAGGCGGATGACGACGTTTCCTAGCTCGGCGGGATCACGCCCGAAAGTGGCAAGAGATCTTGACGCGGCCAGTTGGACTGAGTTTGTCAGCCAGAGCAGCCAGCGGTGTTTGCCTAGGTGGACCCCTCCGGTGATATGAACCCACAGTATTGGATCAGGTCTTGGTCACCGGCTTGCATGTTTGCCGGATTCCATGCCGCTCGGATGTTCCAGGCTGGCAGGATGCGCACTAAAAGACGTTAAAAAGGGGCTCAACCATCATCTCAGGTGGTGTTACCAACTTACCATTGGGTTCCAGGTGGCGGAGGGAATAGTGCATTTCCATATCCTGCTGCGATACCTGAACCACTTGTATGTGCGTGTCGCTGGCATGCGGGTTTCTACTCGCCGCTTTGGGTACTGAGCCTAACGGCGACTTGCCCACAACAGCGCGTCTGGCATCACCTGCATTAGGCCAAGATAGTCGAAGACCCGGATCTAGCCGAGACTGGAATTTCAGAAGCAATGGGCATAGGTCTACTTCCGGCGCGGGAGAGCTAGGTAGTATCGAGAAAACCATGTTTCACTGCCAATAGATTTTGTTAGCCTTGGAGTCTTCGACTGGTCCCGACTCCCAGGCGAGAGGGGCCTCTAACGCATAGTGTCTTACAGAGAATATCCGCGGATGCCAATGCCATGAATATCGCAACTGGGAAAATACGAGCGGGTCGCTTGCTCTGCTGAACATCGTTTAGGCGGCTGGGTGGAGGAGGCCGATGTGGTTGGTAAGAAGGCGACCGGAGGCCCGGAGCACATTGCTGACAAAGATAGCTGGACTTCCCTTGCAAGTTGCCTCGATCTCGATTCTGAGGTTACACTGCAGGACGTGTGGAGTTTTCTAATCCTTCCCATTGGTCCCCTTTTGCGCTAAAGTCAGAACCCCCTACCTACCACCTTTGAAACACCCTCCTCTTGAACACTTGTAAATCTTGGCTCACGAACGTAGACCTGACGAGGTAGCAGGGAAAACAGAAAAGGAAAGACCCGCCAGCTGCAGGTGAGCTATAGGATTCGACAATGGGCAACTATCGTGTAAGCAGAACTGAGCTTAAGAATCGAGATGAAGAATTGAGATGAGCTCTCCTAGTAGATTTAAACAGGAAAATGGGATATATCTAGTCTATAAGCCGCCGGTTTATTACTCTCATCAACGCCCATTGCCTTCACATCTCTAGTCCTTGCTCCACTGTCTTTGCAAACCCTTCTACGTCTATACTAGCACCCTGCCGCGATGCCTTCCTACCTCATCACCGGAGTTTCGAGGGGAATCGGGGTATGTCTTTTACCTTCGGCATTCTGCGCCGCTGAGCCGATGCTGATAACCGCAATCTAAATAGTACGAGTTCATTCGCCAGTATTCCAACGACCCAAACGATACAGTCATCGGACTCGTTCGTAATAAGAATGCGACCTTGCAGAGAGTATCAGAGGACCCGGACCTAAAGGAGCGCAGCAACATCCACATTTTGCAAGCCGATGTAACCGACTACAATGCTCTGCAGGTAGGAAGACAGGTCAAGTTGGGAGGGACAAGTCCCGTGAGTGGGGGTTCAGACGCTGAAGCAGTTTGACAGGCTGCAGTCGCCGAGACGGCCAAGATCACAGGCGGAAGTCTTGACCACCTCATCGCCAACGCTGCTTTCCTAACTCTCTTTGATGCCTTTGACCCCATCGGGACCCTGTAGGATTTCTCGACCTCAAAAAGTTGGCTCGCAACTAACACGACAAATAGGAGTGACCAGCCCGAGATGGTCACGAAGACCTTGAGAACCCTGTTCGAGGTCAACGTCATTGGCAACGTCCACCTCTTCAAGCTATTTATGCCTCTCATTCTCAAAGGCCAGGCGAAGAAGGTAATCGCCATTTCCACCGGCCTCGCCGACACGGCAATCACCAAAGACTACGACGTGACCACCGGCTCGCTGTACTCGATCAGCAAGGCGGCCCTGAACATGGTCGTTGCTAAGTACAGCGCTCAGTACAAGAAGGATGGCGTTCTCTTCCTGGCGCTTTCCCCGGGCCTGGTCGATACAGGCTACTATAGGGACCGTAAGTTTCCAGTACTTTTCTTCGAAATGTTTGACCAGCCTTGCTGACGGACCTTTTTGTCCTCCCACAGTGACCCCAGAACAAACGGAAGGATTGGGGGGCATGCTGGCCAGGTTTGCCGAGTATGCACCTCACTTCAAGGGACCTATTACCCCGGAGCAGTCTGTTACTGCCGTGAAGTCAGTGATCGCAAACGCCAGTATTGAAAAGGGCAACGGTGGTGACTTCATTTCCCACCTCGGCAACAAGCAGTGGCTCTGATGGCGTTGGCACTGCTAGGAGGTAGTAGTGTAACTTAGATTGGTAAGAATTGATTGATTCTTTCTTTGTTTCTCGGGAGATAGCAGCTCTAAAACATTATTGCTCGCCCGTGATTCCCCTTATTGTGCTGCACCACTTTCCCTGATGCCTGACTAGGAGTTGTTTACATGTCGCCATTAGTACCTACCTAGGTATTTTACGACTTTCTGCACGGCCGTTCCCGGCCTGCACCTGGGTGGTTAGTCGGGGGGAGGGGCGGCCTTGAACACGAACGTCGATAAGCTACATAGAAAAAGGCTAACACTTTTCCCGACCTTCGGAATCCAGCCAACTCACCCTCAGCCCTGCCACATTTCCCAAGACCCGCCTCGGTGCCCCTCTTCTATCTTATCTGAGCTTTCACCATCGCCCCGCTCCTGGCGAGCACCAACGTAGGTGGTAGATAGGTACTTAACCCATGTTCACCTACTCGTTCCCACGGGCTTACTCCTCGCCTACACCATTCCCTCCGCAGCCACACTTCTCACAACAAATTCGGCGGCTGCACGCCGGCCGGAAACATGGCCTAATTCGTCCTCGGACGGGCTGCGCCGAAGATGGGAAGCGAGTACATTGTGCGGCGCCAGCCGTGGGGTATGACCGAGCCGCCGAAGGGCGGACAAGCTAGCCCGGCGTGGTGGGATGGGTGGATACCGAGTTCTGCCCCCCCTGTTGGGTTGATGCATCCCGCGGGGGTGTTTGTGATTGGAGCGGGAGAGGTTTAAGGGGTATTGAGCGAGGACGGGGGTTGCGGAGTGATGAATTGGGCGCCTGTCTACCTACCTACCTCATGAGTGGCATGGGGGAGAAAGGGGGGGAAAGAGGGGAGTGGGAAAGAAGAGAGCGGGAGGTTGTTATGGCATGTAAAATCTGGAGTTTGGAGCGGTTCAATAGGTAAATGGGTGAATTATTCTTGTGAGAAACTCGGAGAGAATACCCGTGGATAATGCAGTGCTATTCTAAGGCGACATCACTTGACGTATAAAGTCTCTTGCTTTGGATGTATATACTATTCCTCGAACTAAACTGTCTTAATAGTCCATGTAGCGGCGTCACTGCGGCCCCTAAAAGCGACAACACTTGTAATTGTCCAGTCCTGGGCAAAACCCTGTAGGCGGACTTTTGTCAGAAGACTGCGACTATTGTTCTAGACAGATAAAGCACGGCAATATCACTTACCAGACCTCCAAGTTCCTGAGCATCCATTGCTGGTCCATGTGCACCACGATAGTTGGCCACAGGGGTTCTGGTCGGCGTCTGTCCCAGATCCTATCACGCAGCACTTGATGTTTTCTGGATCGGACGGGCAGGCACCGGACTTGTACTCTCCACCGCGGCTCCTGCAGTTGCTGGTGGTGATGCATATGCCCCTCTCTTTCCAGTTGCCAGTGGCTTGGTCACCAGTGCAGTGGCCATTGAGTATTGCAAGAGCGGGAAGGGGCAAGACGGCAAGAAGAAGTGAGAAATGCATGGTGACGGTGTCTAGTGAGATAGCTTGTATGTGGACAAACGAAGTCAGTTTGTCAAATAGCACATGAGGGTCGGTGTAGTTGTCCATGGCCGTGGGATATTCCCCTTAATATAAAGAATTCAGGCCGGCTAGGACTGAGTCACCCACCTGGATATCTCAAGTCTCTTCTCGCGATGGTCACTTCACAAATGCCCCCCAAGATGTTGAGTAACCTTTATCTTTATTAATCCTTCCTCCCGTTGGTTGTTTAACCATTAGCTTTGCGTATTTAGAGGCAACCCCTCTTGCAATACTGTTTCGGAGGACATGCAATGGGACCTTTCGTTTTAATCAACTCTCTTCTCTCGTTGGTTTGTTCGAAGATTGTTCCACTTATTCAACGGCGCCCTTTTCCCCCGTCTTATCTTCTACAGTGTCCAGGAATTCGGTTATCAGCCGCACTTCAGAGTCAGCCGGGCTCCCCCCCCCTTTGCCGGTCCGATACCAAGGTCTTGGGTCTCGTCCTTAGCAGAGTCGTCTGGATAGAGTAAATTTTGGGAACTAATTGGCCAATATACCCATACCATACTACACTGAGGCTTTCTGTCGATATGGCGGTAACCAATGAAAATCTTCTGCCGCCATCCAGCTTCCAGATTTAGAAGTACCATGCTTCTATAATGATGTACTGTAACCATCAGGTAGCGCAATATACATTCCGAGCCCCTTCACTTGGCCTCTCTCGCTCAGTCCCCCTCCCAGAATGAAGGGATTGTGTGCTGGTGGACAATCCCACATATGACCATTGGGTAACTTGACGGAAACACTTAAACAGTTGGACTACATACTGTGTGTCAGTTATGCTTTAGGCGGGGTTGCCCGGCATGCACAATGCCAAGTTGAGCGGCGACGAAAGGTGTTGAACACGCCTCCTGCGCATTGCGTGCAGGATGCAGGAAGTACATGTATATACACATTTTTAACAGCTTACAGGCCTCAACGAACTTGGAAAAGAGCGGAGGCAGTCCTCCACGCCACCAGCGAGCCAAAGCCTATGTTTGTCTGTTGGTCCCATTATCCGGGGAGTCCAGTCAGAATGGCATCCTTATTCTGCCGAACCGCTGAGCCGCTGGTACTTTTCTTCCCATTCATCGTTATCGCTTTCAATGTCAGGTGATTCGGCGTTCGGTGTCACAGGTTGTAGGCCTCGTTGATGGGAACCGTGCACGGCTAACGCGTCTTTCCGTTCAGTTGGTAGCTGCTTTTCTACTTTTCATTATTTGTTGTGCGAGAACAGTACTATTCCTGGCAACAACCCTCGGCAACCCTCCACTGAATTCATTTCCAGGTTGCCTGACTCCAACTCGACCACTCATTGACCAAAGCTGAGAAAAGCATTGCCTCATGCCGCAATACGAAGACTTCTGATACGTCCTGGAAGCAATTGCTCAATTACTTAGCTAACAGCTAACACCGGGAGGTTCTAGCAACAGCTATCCCGAATAATCATTGCCAACCACAAGTGCAAACAACCACCACCTACCTACCTAACCAACCTCTCTTACAACAAACCCCAACCCACAAGCCCGCCATGGCCACGGCCCTCCGCGCAACCCGCGCCCTCTTGAGCGCCCTCCCCAAAAGCCTCCGGACCACAAAATCCATCATCCCCAAAACAATCCTCGAAGTCGAGCGCAAATTCCGCCGGCTCACCGTGCCCACCCTAACCGGCCTCACCACCACCACCACCACCACCACCACCACAAGCACTACTACTACCAAACACCCACTCTTCCAATCCGTCCTCCCCCTCCCCGCCCGCACCATCCGCGACACCTACTACGACACCCCCCGCCACGCGCTCAGCATCGCCGGCGCCTGGGTACGCCGCCGCAACGGCGCGTGGGAGGCGAAAGTGCGGAAGGGCGGGGATTTTGTGAACAGTCGGTTTGAGGAGCTGAAGGGGGAAAAGGCGGTGGAGGGTTGTGTTGTTGAGACTTTGGCGGGGATCAACTGGAACCAAGGGGGGGATCCTGGGGATGGGGCTGGGGCTGGGGTTGGGGGTGGGGAGGAGTGTTTTGGGCTCGGGGTAATGGCGGATTTGGTTACGACGCGCGAGGCTTGGTTGGTCGATGGGGAGTTTAAGGTGGTGAGGGATGTGATGGACTTTGGGCACGAGGTTGGGGAGGTGGAGCTGCAGGTTGAGGTGGGCGGCAGTATTGGGGAGCAGGAGAAGGGGGTAATGATGGAAGGGATGGATCGCAGGGTGGAGGCGTTCATGGAGAGGTATGCGTGGGTATGGGAGAGGGGCGAGGTGGTTGGGAAGTTGACGGCGTATTTTGAGATGCTGGAGAGAAAGGGCGATGGGGCTTGAGGGGTCTGGGGTATGGTGCTCACTGTTGCATGTCAAAGGTGAGTAGGCGAATGTCATAGGTTGTGTTGATAGTCAATTAATGGCCAAGTCTCTGACTACGGTACAGGATGACTATCAACCGATGCGATACTCCTCCAGCCTTCCTCGCCCCGAGTTCAGGATGATGGCGAAGGGGGAGGGCAAGTCGGGGACTCACGCAAGACCGACCATGCCGCTCTCGTCCGGAGCGCCTCCTGCAGCTTCGTGTACGAAGCCCCCGTCCCGCCGTTGGTGTCGACCTACTGGGGGTTAGATAGAGACTCATGCCAGAAAAGCGTCGACCCTACTCACCTCGACCACCTTACCCTCCTCTGGGGCACGGCCACTTGCGTAGTAGTCGATAATCCCGGGGTTCAGATGGCAGTACTCCCGGTATCTCTTGTCAAAGACCTCGCTGTTGTCACCCGCCCTTCCGTCATTCCTGTTGACCACTCGCTCCTTGGCCAGGTCCTCAGCACAGTCGAAGAAGAGGACGAGATCCGGCGCGGCAAACTAAATGATTAGCCTCAACTCAACTCTTTTGTCAGCCCAACTTACCGATGTCTCGAATTCGACGGCTTGGGCACGGCTTCTTGGAAATCCATCCAAGATTATCAGCCGGCCGTCTGGGTTGGCGAGGATGGCATCCGCCATGATGGGGAATAGCAAGGCCGAGGGCAGCAGTTCGTTGCCGTTCACGAACCCGGCAACGACTGTATTGTTGTCACGAAGCGTGGTTGCGCGGAGCAGGTCACCGATGGAAATGTGTGTGAAGTCATTGTCCCTTGCGAGTTGCTTTGACAGGGTCCCTTTGCCTGCTCCAGGTGCGCCTGGAAGCGGTGTTTGTCAGCTAGGAATAACGTACTTAGATGGGGAACATGATCTTTACTTACCAATGACGAAGACAAAACGGCGGTCGCCGCATTCGTACTTGGCCATCTTGGGGGTCTGGCTTGAAGAACAACACAGTCCTAAGCTGAAGATGGTGGATAGGTACCTGAGGATTGGGTTAAGAAAGGCGGAAGAACAGGGCGACTTTATCATCATCTGAGCTCATGTGTACGACTCCAAAGACTATCAAGCAGTTTGACCGCCGGGCGTTGTTTTCAAAAACTTTAATCGTTAGACAAGCGGCTTGATGGTGTTTGTCGCTTTGACTCCGCAGTGCGTCAAGCAAAGCCATTTGTGAATCAGGCAAAGGGCCAAACATTGACCCCTAGAGCAAACGAAAGCTCATTGTTGTGCCATCGTAATGTTCGGGCCGACAAACTACACCAGAAGTTGCCCGCTCCGAATGCTATAAGAGCAACCCTCTCAGCGCCGAACTCCCTCTTCATATTTTCCCATTTCTCAAAGAAGGCCTCGCATCAACCCCTATCAGAGGTGCCACGTCCTACAAGACTTCAGTCACAATGCTGTTCTCAATCTTCGACAGCACTTACGAGGTCCTTATTGCCTTGGCTTTACTCTATCACCTTCTCGTGTTCGCCTACGAGAACCTTCAGGATGGCGGCCAGCTCCCCTCCTGGATCCCATTCATCCCCCGCCGCAACGGCAAGGTCCCCGTCTCAGTCAACTACCACTTCACGCGCCGCTGCAACAAAGCCTGCGGCTTCTGCTTCCACACGGCCACGACCTCGCACATCGAAGACCTCCCGCAACAAAAGGCCGCCCTCCGTCTCCTCGCCGAAGCCGGCATGCGCAAGATTAACTTTGCCGGCGGCGAGCCCTTCCTTTACCCCAAAGTTCTCGGCGCCATGATCGACTACTGCAAGACCGACCTCAAGCCTGAGTCCGTCTCCATCGTCAGCAACGGCAGTCTGATCAAGGAGGACTTCTTCCGCAACCACGCCGCCCACCTCGACATCCTCGCCGTCAGCTGCGACTCCTTCGACGAGCAGACCAACATCGACATCGGCCGCGGCAGCGGCGACCAGGTCCAGAAGCTGTACCAGATCGCCGACTGGTGCCGCCAGTACGGCGTGCTGTTCAAGCTCAACACCGTCGTCAACAAGCTCAACGCGTGCGAGGACATGAACGCGCACATCGCCGCGCTGCAGCCCTTCCGGTGGAAGGCCTTTCAGGTGCTGATCGTGCGCGGCGAGAACGACTCGGAGGAGACGCTGCGCAACGGGCACAAGTTCACCATCTCGGACGAGGCGTTTGACGAGTTCTGCGCGCGGCATGGGGCACAGAAGTGTCTGGTGCCGGAGCCGAACCGTCTCATGGCCAAGAGCTATCTCATCCTGGATGAGTATCTGCGCTTTCTGGATCGGACAGGGAAACAACCGTCGAAGCCGATCTTAGAAGTGGGCGTGGATGCTGCGCTGGAGAGCGTGTTCTGGGATGAGGAGGCCTTTGTGGAGCGTGGTGGGCTGTATGACTGGGCTAAGCCGGAGGAGGAGAAGGGCGGTTGCGGTGGCGGTGATTCGGAGGAATTGGCTTGGTAAATGTCGTGGTGGTTAGTTAGGTAGTTTTCATGGTATCAGGGGTATTCTCAATCTCGTCGTGGGCGTCCATACTTAATTACCGAGCCACTTAGGGGCCGACCTAATCGTGTTCGTAATGAAGACTAATTCCTGGCATCCCAAGCATGAAATCCTTGATACACCTGAGACTAAGAGCCCGGGAACATGGGGAGCCTAATTATGTAACAACTCTTTGAAGTGGCTGGTTTGGTATTCTCAAAGAACATGTTAGTGATTATTCCCCAGGACTGGCCAAGATTCAACTGAAGTCACGGAACATTTTACTATGTCACTTTGGCGGGTCTTTACGAAGTATATGTTACTTCAACCTCAATCCATCAATCACTTTAATGTTTAATGTTTAACCGCATACATCCCTTTGATACCGACTAACTATTGATAATATTATCTAGTTTCGTTTTTAAGCACATAACCATCCATAGAAACATAGGCCGTCTGCATTGATCGAGAAGCAACCTCTACGTAGTAACCTCCATCATTTTCAATGTGTTCCTTTTCCAGAAGTGGCCCGTCTCCAGTTCGCAAGCGTTCGCCCATGCATAAGTGGCCGCCATGCAAGGGGGAAGAATATTGAAGGCTCGACCGCAATGCCCTTCGGCCATCGTAGACTCACACTTCTACCTGCATTTTCCCTAAACCTCCAATCAGGACGAATAGCTCAGTGGTAGTAGCGGCCGGCTGCAGTCCGGCAGGTCACGCGTTCAAATCGCGTTTCGTCCTCTAACTTTTGACTTTTTGTAGGATTCGAATTAACATACCCCCACCTGCTACTGTGCGAGGTCCTTAGTTTTTCTTCGTCTTGTTTCTGCGTTTCCTTGTTTTGTGGAACCCAAATTCGACAACCGCGTGGCCCCGTTCCACCCGGCCTCCCGCAGATCTAAAGTTATTAAAAACACTGTGCAGAACGCAGATTCCAGCCCCGCGCCTGCCAACTAAGCTCCAGGTCGGGGAGGAGCATGGGGAGGTGCAGCCGATGCTGGCTGCGGCTTCGAACGAACCACTCACCGCTGCAGTTCTGCTGAGCTGTTGGTTCCAACGACTGCAGACTTGCATGATCGCCCCCCGAGCTGCCATCCATTTGCTGATTGCTCCACTAAAGCCCGCTCAGCCACCACTTTCCCAGCTTACCCAGCCTTGCTCACTTCCGCTTCCATCCTCCGCCAAGTCATTTTGGGTGCTGGCCGCGTTTGCCAACCATCGGATTTCGAGGAATCACAAGCATGCATTTCGCATCCGCCCCGCAGTATGTTTCTATTTCCATGTACAGATTACTCGGCCCCCATCAGGCTCGCGTGCTCCCTTGTCAACAAACCGAGCCCAGAGCCGATCTGGGTAACTACCTACCTAGCTGGTGAGCAGTGGCTGACACTGGTGGTGGCAGTGGTGCTGCTGCTGGTGCTGCTGGTGCAACTGCGCTAGTGCCAAGTGGTAGGTGATGCGCGGTCGCGCGGGCAGTGGCCGGTGGTCGGGGATGTGCTCCCACGTCCCAAGCGACGATTTGGTGGAAAAAAACAACGTTTTTTTTTCGCTTGCGACCCCCAACCGTACCCAACAGCAATGAAGCGAATTTACCGTTGCTCATCCCGTGTAACCTGGCACCAACCCTCGGGTCGCAGCCACGGTCGCCATTATTACCAAGCCAGGCCCCATGGATGATGTGCATACAGTATTCCCCTGTTGGGCTCTGACTGAGCATGCCAGTGCTTTAAACTGTCACTGTGTACTTCGTATCCCCAGCCGATCTCCATTCTGGATCCCTGGGTTCAGACAAACAAACTTTCTGTTGTTCCAAGCCACCAACTCCCAACGGCCCATGAATCTCGCACTTTCTCACCGCTGCGATGGATGAACACTCATCAGCTCGGGCCCGGCCGGATCCTTATGAGCCCTACTTCCACCACCAAACCGACCAGATAAGAAATGGAGGGTGGAACCCGATGGCCCCAACACCAGATCTCGACTCGCCATCCCCGCCGCCACCGCGTCCGGGGGTTTCGTTTGCACCTGTGAGCCCACCACCCCGTGCGCCTCAAGAGACGGCCGCTCGCCCAGTTAGCCCGTCAAGCGTGGGCCTGGGCATCGAGTCTACCGCCCATGCTGCTCAATATCCGGGCTATTACTCCATCTCTCGGGACTCGCTCCAGCAAAACGAGGACAGCCCTCCAACGACTCCTCCGCCAGTCGGCGCCGACCCGTCCAAGTTCAAGATCACACCACAAGAGTACCCCATCGGCAGTCCAAATGGATCCCCTCCGCACTACTACTACCCACAGTCACATCCATATGATGGCGCACCACCGCCCAATGGCCCTGGGAATCCCCGCTTCGCCGGGTTGACGAGTTCGGGAGGATGGAAGATGCTTATTGGCGCGTGGCACATGTATGCCTTGTTCTTCGCTGGGTTCGCTTTCGCCGTCGGCCACCATGCTTTCTATCAGAGTCTTGACCGGAAGCCCGCCGACGACCAGATCAAAATGATGCGGTTCGGCGGTCTCCTGTCTTATGCCGCCAAGGCATCTCTCGTGGGCGCCGTCGTGTTTGCCTACCAGCAACATATCTGGGTAACGGTTATCAACAACTCACTGCGACTCAGGACCATCGATAGCCTGTTTTCCGCCGTGACCGAGCCACAGGCTTTGCTGAACTGGGAGTTTCTCAAGAAAGCTCGCGTGGCCGTGTGCTTGGCTGTCCTGGCATGGTGAGTGGTTTTATTTCCTTCACATCGGCTCACCCCCGGTTCAGCTAAACTTCATGCCTCCGCTCCTGCCCACCCCGCCGCCTGTCATCATTGTTTTGCTGACTCTCACAGGCTTTTTCCCCTTACCGTCATTCTGACACCGGCCACCCTGACAGTGGCTCCCTTCACCGAAGTCAAGCATGAGCAGTGTTTTGGTGTCCGCACCCTCAACTTCGATGCCGAGAGGAAAAAGAACTGGAGGATGCTCGACCGGCTCAATGGCGTTCGGGGCGTCTCCTTTTCCTTATGGAACTGCACCGTCCCGGACTCGATAGGATTAGTGGATACACCCTTCAACGAGACTTACTTTGACTACTGGACCGAGAGCAGCGCCCCACTCGAGCTGGTGGTGGCCCAGAGCGCACTCACGGGGGCCGTTATCCCCAGGCAAGGCGCCGCCTTTGAAACGTGCGGCGGCGGCTGGAACTGCAGCTACACCATCTCGTTCAATGCCCCCGGGTATAGATGCGACGAATTGGCAAGGGGAAGGAAGCTTGACGAGGATGGCCTCAAGGAGAAGGGCGTGCCGTTTAACGCGGGCGAATTAGCGCCCAACGGAAACTATGGTTACTTGGCCGAGGTTGACGGGGGCGAATACTACAGCAAACAAATTGAGGTCGAAACGGATCCCCCTGGGGGCATTCCAGTGATGGAACCCCCTTACCCAAAACACTTCGGCGCCTTTAGGACGGAGCCTTTGCTATGGATTGGCTATTCGGACCACATTGGATCAGGCAAACCTCCCGAGAACAGGACGGTCCCTGGCTGGGACACAGCATTCGAGGCGGTCGTCTTGCGCTGCGAGCACTACCTCGTCAACTACACCGTCCAGTTCAACCACACTTACACGGATCAAACCACCAAGGTGCTCAACCGGACCTACCTCCGCCCCATCGTCGACACCACATACCTCCCGGGCGAGATCTCCGACGACGGCACCCTCGACAACACCACCGCGACCCCAGAGTCCAACTACGTCTTCCCCAGCGACCTCGAAAACTACCGCGAAACCGCCGCCTACCACGCCCTCGGCAAGCGCATGCGCGCCTACCTCGGCGGGCTAATCCAATACGCCCCCTTCGCCATCGTCGAGTCCGAAGCCGCCAAGACGCGCCTAATCGACACCGAAACCTACCTCCCACAGCCCAACCTGAGCGAGCAAATCCGCGACTTCTACGAAAACATGACCCTCTCCATCCTCTCCAACCCGCAATTCGTCGTCGTCTCCTGGGCCGCCAAGCCGACGCAGCGCAGCGGCGTGACGGACCCACAGGGCAACCCCAACGACCTTCCCGGGCTGGGCTACCCGTGCACGCGCACGCGCGTGGCCAACGCGTACGTGTACAACCGGCGCGACCTGTGGATCGCGTACGCGGCGGCCATCGGCGCCGCGCTGTTCGCCGTCGTGCTGGGCTCCGCCGCCCTGCGCCAGAACAACTTCCACGTGCGCGACTCGCACGTCTCGTCCATCGTCGCCGCCACCCGTGCCCCCTGCCTCGAGGCCATGCCGTGGAAGGCGAGCAAGTGGGGGGAGGTGCCGCGCGAGATTCTGGATCATCACCTCGGGTACGGCGTCGTGGCGGAGCCCGGGCCGAATGGCACGCCCGCGGCGATGGCGGTGGCGATGGGCGGTGCGGTGCCGGGGATGTGGATGGGTATGGGGGCCGGGCAGCACCCGCTGCAGAGCCCGACGGTGGTGGGCGGGAAGGTGTATTATGGGTTTGCGCCGAGGGATGTGTTGGAGCGGACGAGGGTGGCGACGTTTGGGCCGGGGAAGGCGAGGAGTCGGATGAGTGCGTTTAGTTTCACGAGGGATTGGGAATCGCATTGGCGGGGGCATTAGATGGGCTTGTGGTTTGGGCGTTGGTATTGCGTTTCAGTTTCATTTTCGCTTCATTTTATTTTATTTGCATAGTTACTACAGCATGGAGGCGCATGGAGGAGCATTGAAAGGGTGCCTGGTAGCTAGAACCTGCCCCCCTAGGTAATACCTGCTGTGTCATTGCAGCATCGAGATTCAGGCTGATACATACATACCTGCTTGAGTTTAATTCACATTCAGAGATTACCCCAACACAGCCATGCTTCATGGGCCATCACACAACCACCTACCTGCCACCGTCCTCACATCACTGTGCCGTACCTTCCTCGTCATCCTCAAAGGTCATGCTGTACCAATCTGGATACTTCTTGAGAAAGTCCCAGGCGTCCTCTTCCAATGCGTGTTTGCTATAGAACTCGTCCAGTGAGCGGTTCAGATCTATGACGTCGTTAGCTTAGCACGGGCGAATATGGTCAGAGCGTCCCCACCATCGAGCGTCATTCCATGCGAGGGCTGGAGGCAAAAGCAGTCGTCGTAACATCTTGATAGAATGAAATATTTGGGTAGCTGGGTCCCTGCAGAGAAGTCAGTTTCGGGTTTGTTGACTGAAAGGGTCATCCAAGATGGATAGGGATCTAGCTACCCTTAGGAATTGTGAGTATGTACGGCGACTCGACCTGTTCCCCTTCCTCCTAGGGGTCGAGATAGCGTTGCTCATAGTACATTCGGAAGAACATATGTGTATAGAAGGTGTTTTTGCGGAGCAAAGCCCCGTTAGGTGTTAAGAGGGAGTTGATATTCAGTGAGCTGGACAAGAGTGGAAGGTGACGTGGGCCAACCAACCAACGGATTCGAATTTCGGATACACCAAGCCGTCCTCGGCGGCGTAGAGACCTTCGGTAGCGATATCGTCGGGGTAGCTGTCTTGTTCTTGTCAAACAACCTGGAAGTCTGACGCAATCTGTAGTAGTGTAAAGTCTCTGGCAAGCTCGAGTAGGTGCTAATGGCATTCGTTGACAATTTTCTCTGCGGGAGTAGTACGCGAGCCAAGGGCACAACACGTGGGAGCCGCTGCCCGATTCTGAAGAGAATCCTGGGTGCCTGTGCAAACATGATGGCAATGCTTGATGATCTTGGAGTGTGGGAATTAGTTCGGTAGGTGATGCTACGTGACAGAATGATGATAGGGCGAGGAAAGGTTGTGGACGTTTGAAAACCAGTGAAAGTCCATGGTTCGTATGTGTCGCCGTTTTGGGCAAGCGAACTGACAACCCACCCTACAATGTATCTGTACTGAGCACTCTCTGACCAAAAAAAGCCAAGCCAACAAAAGAAAATAAGTCGGTGTAAAGAAAAGTAGAAAAACAACAAAAGAAGAAGAGATGGAAGAAAGAGATGAAAAATGGAAACAGAGTAAACGAAATGTAAAATAGGGTAAGAAGATACTCTGCACTTCGGGAAAAATTTAGTTTCGTTTCTAAAACTCGAGCTTCTACTGTGTATAGGTACTTGGGGCCCAGCTTTTTTGCCCATGTGCCCAGTGCTGAGGCAAGCATTGACACTTTCCCAAATGGAACCCAACTTTCACCGCCTGCCGGTTTCGTCAAGAGGTAAGTTCGTCTGTGGCTGGCTCAGAGCAAGGCTACTTCGTACGTGGCTGCCCAATCTCCCAAACCCCGCATGGGAACGTTCGTTCGTCCCTTCTTTCACACCTCAGACAACCGACTCGGCTCCACGGCAAACGTCCGGTACCTGGTCCTGTACCTTATAGTAGACATGTCCGTGCACCGGATCGGCTTCACAGAACTTTCCCGTAGTCAGGGAGCTAGGAGCGGGCCGTACCGAGTCAAGTATGCCGTCAATTCCGATGCAAGTTGCTTTGGCTGACGCAAAGCAGCATCATCTTTGTGCACGGCTTGCGAGGGCATCCGCAACACACATGGGAGGACGACCGGGATAGGGGCAGCGTAGAAAGGAGCAACAAGGACGCGGGAACGGCGAGGCCACGTAAACGAGATGCCTTGAAAGCTCTCTTTAGACCCAAGTCATCGTCCCCAGCCTCACTGTCGACCACACTTTCAGTTGCCGGCAGCGTGGCTAGCGAAGAGCGCCCGAACAAGCTGTTCTGGCCAGATGAATATCTTACACAAGACATTCCCGAGGCGAGAGTATGGACATATGGCTATAATGCAGACGCAATCGGCGGGGTGTTCGCGGCGAACAACAAAAACAGCGTGTCCCAGCACGGCCGAGACATGTCCGTGCTCGTCGAACGGGAGATCCGAAACGAGGTGGGCGCACTTCAATGACTCAGGTGGGAGGCTCGAACTGATGGTAACAGGACCCGATCTTATTCGTGGCACACAGCCTCGGCGGCATTATCATCAAAGACGTACGTACGCCTGGACCGCTCATCACAGTGGATGATGCTAATGTTGAGCAACAGGCAATACGCCGATCTGATAAATGTCGCGCGCGAACGAAACTAGTTATCTTCCTTGGCACTCCTCATCGAGGGAGTGCGTATGCAGGATGGGGCGAGATCGCGTCGAATCTAGCTCTTCTAGTACTGCAAGACTCGAACAAGAAGATCGTCAAGACGCTGGAGGTAAACAACGAGGTCTTGGACAATATCCACGAGGAGTTTAAGACCATAGCCGACCACTTCCGAATCCGGATTCACTCGTTTCAGGAGGCACAGGGAATATCGGGCATGAAGGGCTTGCACAGCAAGGTACGTTGCCAGCCCATTTTGAACGCCCTCCTGAGTGCTAACACACCTAACTTCATGGCAGGTCGTTGACGATTTCTCTTCAAAGCTCGACCTACCGCGAACCCTCGAGACTGTCGAAAGTATCGACGCAAACCACATGCAGATGGCCAGATGTAGCGATAGGGCGGATCCACAGTACCGGGCCATCTTCGGCGTACTCCGGCAATTCCTAGACCGCATGGTGCTTGATGAACAGGCAACTAGGCTCCAGGAAACATCGTCCAGAGAATCCAAAGTTGGGGCCAACGTAGAAAGGACAGTTGGCAGGATCGACGGGGCGTTGACGAGTTAGTATGAGAAAGCTCTATGATAATGGCTAGCAACTGCTAAACCTGCTGCAGACCATGCCGCCCTGCCTTGCCACCACATTCCACTCCCCGAGAACCAGCGCTTCGTCGGACGGGACGGGACGCTAAACACTCTAAAAGCGATGCTGTTCGAGCGCGGGGGGTGCCGGAAAGCCGCCATTGTTGGCCTTGGCGGTGCCGGCAAGACGCAGGTCGCCCTGCACATGGCGTACTGGACTAAGAAACACCGGCCCGAGTTCTCGATCTTTTGGGTGCCAGCCTTGAGCAACGCGACATTTGAAGAGGCCTTTACTGCGGTGGGCAGAAAGCTCCCTATCCAAAGCGGCGGGGAGGGCGATGATGTCAAAGAGTCCGTGCGGCGGTATCTGAGCTCCGAGGCAGCAGGGCCATGGCTTTTGGTGGTGGACAATGCGGACGATGGGGATGTTCTTCTCGGCTCTGCGGATAGACCTGGTAGCATCAGCCAGTATCTTCCCAAAAGCGACGACAGCTTCACCCTATTCACGACACGGTCTCGAGAAGTAGCCGTGTCGGTTGCCGGGAGCGATGTGGTTGAGCTGGACAAGATGGACCCGGCGGAGGCGGTTGAATTCTTGGAGAACTCGCTGATTCGGAAGGACATGGTTCGCGATAAAACGGCGACGACAGAGCTGCTGGAGGAGCTTACTTACCTTCCACTGGCAATTACACAGGCGGCGGCCTACATCAATATAAAGCAGCTGCCACTTGCTGAGTACGTCGAGCTGCTACACGGCACTCAGCAAGACATTATCGACCTGATGAGCAAAGAGTTTCGAGACAACACTCGGTACCCAGGGTCCCAAAATGCGGTAGCGACAACGTGGCTCGTATCGTTCGACCAGATCCGCAAGTCCAACAACGCTGCCGCCGATCTACTTTCGTTCATATCGTGCATTGAGCCTAAAGGAATCCCTCAACCGCTGCTTCCCAACTTCGAGTCGACAGCGCAACTAGCCGATGCAATCGGGACGTTATGCACGTACGCATTTCTGACTAGGCGGGGGGATAGCAAGGTATTCGACATGCACAGTTTGGTACACTTAGCAACGCGAATCTGGGTTCAGCGAGAAGGCCTAACGGCAACGACACGTGAAGAAGCGACTCGGCATCTTGCAGCAGTGTTCCCAGATGACGATTATGAGAACCGCAACGTGTGGAGAGAGTACCTTCCACACGCTCTCAGGGTATTGCAGCACAGCAAAGAACTTGATATAGAGGAGAAATCCGATCTATTGTTCTGGGTTGGACGGTGTTTGAAAGTGGATGGACGGATCAAGGAAGCTGTCAGGTGTTTAGAAGAGGCTTGGCAATGGAATACTCGTCATTTTACCGAGGACCACCCTAACCGGCTCGCATCGCAGTACGCACTTGCTGGAGCTTACGAAGACAATGGCCAGGTTAAAGAGGCTATCTCGCTCCTCGAACACGTTATTACTATCGGGGCTAGAATCTTTGCCGAGGACCACCCTAACCGGCTCGCATCGCAGCACGCACTTGCTGGAGCTTACGAAGCCAATGGCCAGGTTAAAGAGGCTATCTCGCTCCTCGAACACGTTGTTACTATCGAGGCTAGAACCTTTGCCGAGGACCACCCTAACCGGCTCGCATCGCGGCACGCACTTGCTAGAGCTTACAAAGCTAATGGCCAGGTTAAAGAAGCTATCTTGCTCCTCGAACACGTTATTACTATCGGGGCTAGAATCTTTGCCGAGGACCACCCTAACCGGCTCGCATCGCAGCACGCACTTGCTGGAGCTTACGAAGCCAATGGCCAGGTTAAAGAGGCTATCTCGCTCCTCGAACACGTTGTTACTATCGAGGCTAGAACCCTTGCCGAGGACCACCCTGACCGGCTCGCATCGCAGCACGCACTTGCTAGAGCTTACAAAGCTAATGGCCAGGTTAAAGAAGCTATCTTGCTCCTCGAACACGTTGTTACTATCCGGGCTAGAACCCTTGCCGAGGACCACCCTGACCGGCTCGCATCGCAGCACGCACTTGCTGGAGCTTACGAAGCCAATGGCCAGGTTAAAGAGGCTATCTCGCTCCTTGAACACGTTGTTACTATCCGGGCTAGAACCCTTGCCGAGGACCACCCTAACCGGCTCGCATCACAACAGCAGCTCGACGATCTATTGGGACTATCAGATTGAGGTAGAAGCTGGTGCACTGGGGTGGATGCTCTTTGTTCTGACTAGGGGGGGCAGGTATCTTGATTTCTTTTCGTTTTTCGTTACGTTCTTCCGTGTTTGGCGTGTTCTGGTGTATTTAGAGCGTCGGGCCCTCTCAGGAGTCAGGGGCAAGCAGGCAATTCTATTATTTTTCTACACTTACAGACGTGGCATTTCTTTCGCGGTGACTGGGACCATGGCCCTCTCACTAGAGGGCCACACATGAAGGCTTATCTATAGCCCGATCGTAGGATCCGTAACATCAAAAGTTCCTAAGCCATCTCCTCCCTCATGCACGCATTGACATGACCTGCGTTGGTGGTGTGTGTACTTTTTGAGCGTTGGTGGTGTGTGTAGTTTTTGAGGTGTAGCACTGCTTTACTGGTAGATTAATATGTTTGTGGGAGTTATTTGTTAGTTTTAATTTAGTTCTCGTCTAACTCTAGGTTATAGTAGCAATGATCTCTTTCTACATAAAGGCTAAGGCCCTATATCTACATTCGTTTTCCTTAAGTTTGGTATAAGTACCTCGGTAGTCGTATCGTCGTCCACAGTCGGGTATAATAGACACCTTTTTCTCGGTTTATAATTCTCGTCAATAGAGGCGCCGCAAATTCACATCCTTGAATCCGAGTCAACTAGGACGGGTCTCTGGCCAGAAGAAAAAGCCGAACTCCAGTTACGGACACTTAGATTCCGACCCCACACCACTAAAACTTTCCGTTGTCCTTTTTCTCCCCCAAATTCGGTACACTCGTCGTCCATAGCGTGCTGCAAAAACACGGTATGACTCTTACAACTGGAACGAACTGGTACCTACCTAGTCGCATTGCCTTTTGTTTTTGAGGAGAAGCGCCCAGGTAGGATCACTACCTATTGCCTGTCGGTGCGACCTTAGGGCGTGACAAAGTAGACGATATACGTAGCAAATTCTCCGTAGAGAAAGCCCCCTACTGAGTGAGTGTTGCGAATTACACGAGAGTGTATCCACGAGACTCCAGGCCGCCTCTTTAACACTGATTTTCCCGCTTGAGCAAATGTGGTTGTTCCACCAGTGGAGAGAGGAGATGGTAGGGAGGAGGTGGAAAGCAGAGAAAGGGGGCTCCCACTAGTGAGTCGTCCAAGTGGAAAGTCTAGTGGTGGGGATATGGAAAAGAGGTGAAAAGCAGGAGGGGCCTTCCAGTAGTGAACAATCCACTGGTGGAGAATCTATGGATGGAGACGGAGATGTAGCAAAGAGCAGGGGGAAAGTAGGAGAAGGGCTCCTTGAACTCTAATAATAGACACTCCAACAAATAGAACCTCAAGAGCTGCCCTCTTTCCCGACGCAAAGTTGACAATCTGGGCTTGGGATGACATCTGCGTACGTACCTAGTAGTCTAAAAGGTGCGCTCTACCGTAAATCTTCGAGATGAAATTCTAAAGAGATCATCCAGCTCAAGTTTAGATAGACCCCCGTTTGACTGGGCTTCAAACGGCCGCTCCTTAAACTTTGCAGACCCCGAGATCCCCATCTGAAAAGCCTTACCAACTTCATACAATCGTTGCACGTACTCTACCTCCCGAAGCATAGAACAAAACAATACGGCGTCGGCTATGCTCATCGATTTCAAGGCCTGCTTCCTCGTCACTTCTTGACGATTCTTGAAAACGGGGGGTACAAAGCAGAGAATTCCGTCGTGGGCGTATGCAGGGGCACATGTTGATCTGTCAAAGATTCTCCGTCTTCAATCGCACAAGGTCATGTCTGGTCTTAGATAGACTCTCCGTTGTGTTGCCTGGCTCTGTAGTGCGCTCTTCCACCGCCCCCGCGTCAAATGAATCATGAGCCACTCACCCTTCCCCGCGGGCAAGGCTCTCGCCTGACACCTGTACCTTGTTGTCGACAACATAGAAATGAGACATGGACTGGCGTTGGTCTCACATGCCTCAGGTCTCGTACCTTCAGGGTTCTGATGTCAAACTTGTTACCTGCTCGGCACGAGTCGCACGTCTGAGCGGGAAATTTGGTTACGTAAGATAGATTGCCTTCACAACCAATCAGCGACTGCCGCTCACATCCCGGGGTCGCGCGCCAAAAACGAGTGTCTGCCTGCGCGCTCGCGCATTCATCGACCATCCACATCCATTCTCTCCCGGGCAAGACAATATTCCCACGGGAAACTCTCAGATTTGACTACCCTCGTTAGTGCACAGCCGAAATTACAATCACCCAGCCGAAGCGTTTTCGACAAACTACTTCATTGCGCAGTTCCAGGTCCACGGCTACAGGTTGACATGGATGGAGCCAAGAGCTCAGCGCCAGCCGGCCAGACGTCCAGCAATCGGGTGGTAAAGGTGAATCGCAAAACGGTTGCGGCCAGATACAATATCAAGGTGCTGCGCGGTCTGGAAACAGCGCTGTTGAAGGATCCGGAGGCTAACTTCGGTGACCTGTCCTCTGCATATCCCCAGCAGCTCAAGTCGCTCAAGGAAGGAGGTGGGAAGGATCAATGCATTAAACACTCGCTCGCCCTGAAAACCCGGCCCTGACTTAGTTCCCTTGGATTTCGTAGATACCCGGTCGAGCAAAACCCCACGACCGCTCCCTACCCATGACATCCGCTCCAGGCTCCACGGTACCGATCTTGCAACCATTGCGCGCGAGCTGTCTCCTGGGCTCCAGGATCTTCTTGGACACTATGAACAACTCTCCGAGGCTGCCATCAAGCTGTTGGATGAAAGCGAAGTACTCTACAAAAGCGCTTGGGCGGCTTCTTGCATGGTCTTCCGTGTCAGCGACGGAATCGTCGCGAAAGTCACCCTTGAGGAGCACATCACAACTGAGTACCAGACCCTGCCGTACTTGCAGGAACACTTGCCGCGCTTTCCGGCGCCACGCTTGCATGGCGTGATCCGCATCGGGCGGTATGGTCTCCTGTTCACCTCCTTCGTCTCGGGCCTCGACTTGGAGAAAGTGTGGCCCCAACCGGATGACGTCCAGAAACGGTCCATCAGTACCCAGGTTGACAAGCTGCTCACCGACCTCCGATCCCTTCCATTTCCACCAGACACGCCGCTTGGTGGGGTAGCCGGCCAGGGCTGCAAAGATGGAAGACGGGTGTACGCATTAGTCCCAAGCCGATCCTGGATGTCAGCCAATTTGAAGATTTTATCTTCACTGGCTCCAAAACGTCCTCACACATGTACACTCAATTCCTGCGATCTCTAATGCCCGCATCTCCGACAAAAGTTGTCTTCACCCACGGAGACATCCGACCGGCAAACATCATGGTACGCCGGGACGAGGAAGGCTCTTGGGCCGTCGTTTCCATCATTGACTGGGAGTCGAGTGGCTTCTATCCCGAGTACTGGGAGTGCGTCAAAATGGCCAGCAACCTCACCCCTATGGATGCGGATAACTGGTATATGTTGCTGCCGGAGTCCTTGTCGCCACGGCAGTTCCCGGTGCAGTGGCTAATAGACAGGATTTGAGATCGCAATCTGGAGAACAGCTAGATGGGGATCTTTCATATTGGCGTCTGATCAACCTGTGCTGACTTATTCCCATTCAAAGGTACATGTACCAGACCCCCGAACGATCTGCTCTTGGTCCAGGAGGAGAAGGAGCACTATTCATATTACCGGAATAACAGTTGAATCCTACGTACCTAGGTAGCGAGGCACCCCATGAGTAAAAGGGCCAACCTCCGAGTGTAAAAGCCCGAGTTTTAAGAATGAAACAACATTTCCTGAAGTCTAAAGAAGGACATTCTACTCGATTTACATTTCCTTTACCCGGTTTCCATTTTCTCATCCCTTTCATCCATCTCTTCTTATTTTGTTATTTTCCCAATGTATTCTACACGAACTTATTTTCTTTTTTAGTTCGGCTTTTCTTTTAGCCAAAGGGTGCTAGGTTACCCTACCCCGTCCACGACTTCGCCCGGACCATTGTAATGGAACATCACGAGTGCTTGTCGCCGAGAAGGGCTGAGGGCTCCACTGTGTTGGCGAGGGGCCTGGTTGGGCGTAGATGGGGGCGTTGATGCGGGCTGCGTCGATTTCATTTGTCACGGCCTTTGGTTTTGGCCGCTTAGAAACTCCAGCTGCCTTCGAGACTGGCTTGACTGCTCTTCAAGAGTCCTCTGGGTAAAGTTTGCCTTCTCCGTAGGCTCGTCATTCTAGAAAGAGGTGTGGGATGGGGTGTCGATACATACATTTTGGGCTGAGCAGCGACGGCAGACACGAATCAGCAGCAGTGCAGACAGCGGGCACGTCCTAGTACATATTATCATAATTCCTACAAAACCCTAAAACTGGCCAAGCCCGCCGGGGGATGTCTGGGCTTTAGGCGTGGCCATATTGTATCTGCGCTGCCGGTTACGCATTCTGGCTCCGACGGCTTTGAGTGGCCCCGGTAAACCAGGGGTAAGCCAAGGTAGCTCACGTTGCCGCCGCTTGTGAAGTTGGTGCTCCGAGGAACCCAAGCCGATACGTCGGCTCTTCCTAACATTCGCCTATAAGCCACTCCAATCCAAGGATTCCAAACCCGGCCCAGCCATCCGCATTATGCCCCACCCCCCCGAGAGCTCACAAGTTATGTAGTACCCAGCCAGCGACAGGAAAAAGGACACCACAAAGGTATCGTATTCTCAGCTTCGTAACCAAACCAGGGGACGTTAGTCAGGCGCAAACCACCATAGCTCAGCTCACGTCAGCTCATTACCACAGTGGTTAGAGCCGTCTTTAGCCGGCCTCTAACGGGCTTTATGACCTATGTACTACGAGGACGGTTGCTAGTGCGTTGATGACTAGGCTAGGGAACTCAATGCATCTGGCCTCGGTAATCGATGCTGTAGCACCCTCTGGCCAAAAAGAAAAGCTGAATTCCGAAAGAGTACAAAGACATTAAAAACAACAAAATAAGAAGCGATGGAGAGGAAAGGGAGAAGGAAATAGAAACCGGGTAAAAGAAACGTAAATCGAGTAAAAAGAACTTCTTTCAGCTTCCGAATACCTCTTGTTTTGTTCTTAAAACTCGAGCTTCTTCACTTGAAGACCGGCTTTTCTTGCCCATGGGTTGTTTGGGAATATACTAAGGGCGGTCGCGTCTTCGAGACATTGATGTGCACCTTTCCCTGTGGTTGAGAACCCGCTCACAGAGTGGATCGCGTCGCCAATCAACACTGATTTCCCTCCCGTCCAGTACAGCGAGCGATGCTAAAGCTGATATCTCAACTCAATATCTGCTTGGCTTTGTTAGTGAAATAGAATGTGGTGACACAATAATTACGTACTGCCCTCGGTCAAGAAGAGGGCGGGACAGGAAATCGCCGCAGGGATTCGAGAATCGTCGAGCCAGCCAGCACCAATGGAGGAGTTCCAGCGAGTACCCTTCCCTAGACTAATTTTACCGCCAGACACGGCTACTTTGCGGCGGATGCCGTGGATGAGCATAAGTGGACGCCGCCGACTGGGACATGGGTGAGCTAATGCAGTCTGTCGGATCTAGCCTTCCAGGGGCAAAAAAAGAGATTCTCGAGCTAGATTGGAGCCTAAGGATAACCTTGACGTTGTCTCGCTGGGCTGTAAGTCAAATTCACCACGTCGGATAGTGCCGTAAGGGATAGCCATGTGTGCCACGCCACATGGTTTCGATTCGCTTTTCCTGTGTCTAGATCTGGTTATGGCGACCAGTGGCGTTACCAATACGAGGAGCTAGGCGGACTAGGCCTCAGCCCAGCATTTTCTGCGCACGAACCTACGAAGAAAAGAAGGCTAGAGCGGGTGATGAAAGCCGAAATCGTATCCTGCTGCTTGCAGGAGCTGCGACGGCTCCACGTATAGGTTTATCCCTCTCTGCAGAAAGTCGGAGTTGACATACTGATGGCAGTCAGCCGTCGGTCCTAGGCTCCTAGCCCGCCACGCGGCGCCATAGCGATTGGAATTGGCTTGTTTGCCGTATCGCTCAGGGAACATTGAAGAGTCTGAGACGAAGAATAGTGTCAACCAATCCTCAAACAGAACTTTCCTAGATTTTGGTATTTAAGACCGTCCGAGTTCTTACATCAAGCATCCCAGAGCATCCCATAATCACCCCAGACCACCACAGCTCTAGCTCCTGAACTTGATACTCATACAACCACACCTTTTTTCACCGCTCGCCACTCACCACTCCCCACAATGAAGGCCTTCACCCTCCTCGCCCTCGTCCTCCCCACCGTCCTCGGCACCCCTGCCCCGGCCTTCCCCGCCGAGGGGTCCATCGTCCAACGGGACGACAACACCAGCTGCGACCCCTACACCGACTGGGGCCACAGCCAGGGCGCCCTCGGCTACTACTGTACCAACCTTGCGGACTACCCGGCCGAGGACTACCATTGCGTCCGGTACAAGAATGCCGACTACTGTTCCGGCAAGGCTTACTGCAGCGACATAAACCCCTGCAAAGGAAACGGTGTCTGCCGTTGGGGTGTCTGTATCGAGAAGGTCAACGGCAAGCAGTGCCAGCGGACTTGCGACTATGTGAGTACTGCCTTGTCCGAGCTTCAGTGCTTCAGTGCCGGGGGTGGTGATGTGTTGGAATGGATGCTGATTCGGTGTTTGAATTTAGGGTGCCTAATGGTACTGTCGAGCTAGGGTGGGGATTTGGCTTGGTCCGAGTTGTTCTGATGGGATGAGGAAGAAGAAGGCTACTTTTTGGTAACGGCATCCCGGTAGATGCTCAGCCACTCGTCCCGTGTGTACCTTCTGGCGTTGCCCCTTAGAAATTTCCGGATTTTGAAGTTGAGATCTGGTTCAAGTATTAGCGAGTACCTAAGTGTTGTTATTGATATTTGGGGATGTTGGGAGTTACCTTCAACTTTCATCTAAACTCGAGGCTCGAGGGAATAGTGGTCCTTCTTTTCCTGGACTAAGAGCAGATCGCTTGGGAGTCTGGTGTCTTTGAATAGAGAATAAGAAGTCAGCACGGGTTGATCAAAGATAAATTCCCTTCGAGCTTCCAATCTTCTGTTGCAGTTCAAGTATCGGGATTGATCCTGGACATCTCGGGAGTCCGAGTGCATGAGGATAATCGTTGAAGTGATATGAACATACCTGGGGCTACCTCGTAGACAAACACGGATTTCCCTTTGTAGCTGCTTATGAGCTGAATAGCGTTCGAGCTCATTGGCAGCATGGAGGCTCCGTTGGGCGCTGACTCAGTGTTGTTAGCTCTATGCTCACTCGGTTCAGATTTAACATACGCTTGTATGTTGCCAGATCCAAGCCTTTGGGCTCTACAAAGCCATCCTCTGTCGGTAGGATATCGAAATTCTTATTCGTCTTGAGCGAGTTTTGTTGCCGCAGGGTGATTGGCTTGCCAGAATTACAACGGAACAATTTTCCGGAACCTTAGCAAAGACCCGGGGGTAGCTCGACATGGTGATCTTTTCAGTGGCAATTGGTGAGACAATTAGGGGTGATTCCGGGTTTCGAGATGTCTTTCTGCTGCCACTTAGCTGCGAAAGGCTGGTATCCACGAGCTGGGACATATTCGCCCACGGCAACGAGCCCGCTCTCCAGTTCACAGCCTTAAGCGGCTTATTTCATGAACTCGTCCCTTCCTCTAGACCGTAGAGTAACCGCCCTCGGAGGTAAGGTTAGGTACTAGCTCAGAGTAAGGAGCGGGCGGCGGATCGACCGTGGGAAGCAGCGGTTGGGGGATTTCTTTGGGCTCATCCATGCAGTTGACCATCCCGTTCTTACAGCTTGCAGTTCAGTCAATCGTGACCTCTCAGTCTTTAGCTTGTCGTTACGCGTCTTGGAAACCACCGGCGCCCACCTCAGGGCGATTGACAGTACTGAGAATGTCCATCCATCTGACGTGGCCCTCGGTGAACCTGCAGCTGTTGAATTGGATGTTAGGGCAATAATTACGTCCGCTGTAGGTACCTAGGTACGGCCGACGTCTCCCGTAAACATGACAAACCCGCCACATTGAGTTCGTCGATAATAAGGTCTTGTGGGATTCAGCCCCAAAGAGTGTTCATTTCCTATCATGAATACAAAATTAACACGAAAAGGAAAGTTCATTTGGTATTAGATAATTCATCACCTATACATACCTAATTAGCTACATACCTGCATGGATGGTCAGGGTATAAATTACGAATACAGGTCATGCATTAGTTACGTTACTCGTTGGTCGTTCGAGATGTAAATTACATACGGTATTGCTAAGTCGATAACCAATAGATTCGATCCACACTCTACAGTCCTTGAGAAAAACTCACACGATTCCATCACTTCCCACGCGCTGGTTATTCCGGGTCGCCAGGCATCAGCAGCAGCCGCTGGTCATCGCCGATCAATCCTTCAATTTCAAAACCAATTGGGACCTCTTTGCGATGTGTAACCATCATTGAAAGGGCGATCCGACCAAAATTCACAACACAACGTTGCATATAATCCAAGGGCTCGGATTCAACATGCCTCGACAACTGCCATGGAAGGTCGGCATCGGCGCGGCAAAGCAAACGCCGTCATCTCGTCTCAAAGCCGCAGCGAGCCCTGCGCCATCTGCCAGCCGCAGTCCTGCACCACCTCACCGCCCCACTCCGACACGCAAGACTGAGCCGACACCAGATAGGTCCAGGAAGCCCAGGCGCAGCTTAGGGCTTACTCCCGGTATATTCACCTCAGCTATGTCTCTTGGCGGTTGGAAACGAGGCTAATCCCAGCTTCTCAGTCCGAACGCCATCCACTTCCCCTCCGCCGGAACCGTTGAAGGAAGAGTGTGTCTCAGCCCCGGTTCGATCCAGCGGTGCCAAAAGCTAACAGTCCGCAGGCTTATGATCGAGGGCATTGCCCATGATGACCAGTATCGCATGGTTGAGGATGAGTTCCGTTCCGTGGCAGGAGATTTCACACGGCACCTCCATGCCGCCGAGTACCAGCGACTGAAGGGGTTAGCCAAGTCGCGGAACTCCGAGACCATCGAGAACATATCACGGCCCGTTACGGGCGAGATGACAGATACCGTGAAACGGCGCCATCTTGCTCTCGACACAGCCTCCAAGCAACATCAAGGTATCGCTAAGACCCTGGGTAAGCGGGCTAGCAGGGACGGGTCGGACGAGGAAGCGTCATCTCGGCGGCCGGCTACATCGCTGCAGGGGTTGATGGACAGTCCGAGGAAGCCGACTGTGCCGCTGACCTCTCTAGCCGGCTCACGGCCGGGTTCCAGTTACCGGGGTGCCGTAGACGCCAGTCCGTCTCGGCGCCGTCTGGGTGGGCAAGCAGCACGAACGATGGTGCGGAACAGCAGCATGGATACGTCTAATCGGGCAAGCGCAGTCCCGGCCGGAAGGCCCTCCACAGGGGTCGAGCAAGAAACTACGTCAAGCTCCGATGATGACGATGACCTCGACGGCTTACCTTCCTGGCCCCGGAGACCTGCCAGCGGGTTGCCGCGTCCTGAGAAGGTCGAGAAACCGCCCATTCAACGTGCACCGCCAGCCTCAAAACCACAGTTGAGGACAACCACGGAGACTAGCGACCGGAGCAATCCATTTCTAGAGGCTGGGACCGTACGGCTCCAAACCCTAGCCGAGGAAACGTCTACAACACAGCAGGCTGCCGCTCCCAAGAATGAGGACGAAGACGACGACTTTTTTGCTAGGTTGCGAGCTAGGAGGGCAGAACAACGGAAGCGGCGCGAGACAAAAGCCCAGGACAACACCAAGACGTCAGAAACCAACGCAGCAGCGATCAACTCGATCCCCTTCATGTGACAACAGACAGACAGAAAGTCCGAACTATACATATCACACACCCAAAACTTGGCCCAATCCAGGCCAGTCCGAACCCCCCAAACCCGAACCCGAGCCCGACCAGACCAATCAACCCTCAAACGGCGTCTCGAACGGCCTCTCCGCCTGCGGCGTGATGCGGGCCAAGTGGCGGCGCTGGCCGTCGCTCCAGTCAACGAGCGCCGAGTGCTGAGTGACGCGGTTGTCCCACACCACCACCGTGCGCGCCTCCCACTTGACGCGCGCATGGAAGTCGGCCCCGTACGCGAGGTGGTCGTACAGGAACTTGAGCAGCGCGTCGGACTCTTCCTTCTTGAGGCCCACGATGTCGCGCGTGACTGTGGTGCGGGTCAGTCTTATGTCATGGAGAGGGGGGCGGTGCGTTGTTGGGCAACACAAAAGGGGGGGGGGGGGAGAGGGGTGGTGGAAGTTGGATGATAGGGGAAGGAAACGTACACTGCGGGTTAACGTAAATCGCCTTCTCGCCCGTCACCGGATGCGTGCGCACAATTGGGTGCTCATTGATGACCGGCTCACGGCGCTGCACACCCCCACGCGCAATACTCGCGGCCGCCTGCTCGACCGCAGAGTGGGTCGCGCGCAGGCCGTGCAGGCGCTGCTGGAAGAGCGGGCTGAGGCGGCGGTAGGCCTCAGCCGCGTCGGCGAAGAGCGTGTCGCCCCCCGTCGCCGGCCGGTCCAGCACGTACAGGAAGGTCGTGCCGGGAGGCTGTTGCTCGTAGGATACGTCTGAGTGCCAGGCGACGGACGAGGTGCGCTTCGCGAAGAAGGCCTCCGCGCTCGTGTCCCCTGCGCCGCGGTGCACGAGGTGGACTTCGGGGTAGCCTTCCGGCGCGCCGGAGGTGGGGTGGATGTGGTGGCTGTTTGTGGGGGATGGTGGTCAGTTGTTGTTTCTCAGATTGGGGTGGTGTTGCCAGGGCCGGTGAGGCAAGGGCAGGGATGGGGGGACATGTACACCTACCGGCCAAAGTACGACCCATACTCGAGGGCCTCATCGATGGGGAGGTCGGCGAAATCCTGGTCGCGAAAAGCGACCACCTTGCGCTCGGCCACGAACCGCGCCAGCTCGTCCTTGCCGGCCTTAGTGAGCGTCGACAGCTGAATGCCCCGAACCTCGGCGCCGATGGTCGGCGTGAGGTTCGTCACCGTCACGGTTCCCTCCGGCAGCAGGTTCGGGTACGACGGGTCGGCATCCTTGCCGTGCTCCGTGTGCTCGAACGGCTGGAGCGGCGGGTACTTTTGCGTGCGGTCCCACGTCGGGAGGTAGTGCGGGTACTGAGCAAGTTAGTGGGCGTTTGGGCGTCGTCGTTGGGGAGGATGGGAGGTTTTGCCGACCTTGGCTGCCTTGTGACCCTTCAGTCCCGCTTCGCCTTCCGCATCATACTTCGTCGCGGCAAGTTCCTTATACGGGCCGGCGGCCTGGAGCTTCAGGGTGGTCACATCTGGGAGCGTGACGGTCTCGACTTCGACTGCGGAGGGGGCCATGTTGAACAATGCTGTTGGTCTGGCAAGTCGTTTGAATTAAGAATCTCGCTCTCGAATGTCTCAGACCTCCAGAAACCCGGCCGCCGACTCCTTTATAACCCCTCGGCAACGTCATCCCACGCCCACACGACCTGCGGGGTCGGAGCTTTGAGAATGGCAAGCAACATGGATGGAATTGCGCGAGCCCCTCTGTCCCAATCACAGCCGGCGCAAAGTGAGGTCCTCTCGTACGGTTGCCGATCTGGGCAAAAGAGCTGGTTCCGGCCGGAGGGGTCCGATCTGATAACCACGCGACTGCTCCACAACCCGCAACGGCGGCAGGCAGTTTTGCGGGTTTAGGACGGGCACATGGGTTCGAGCGTTGAGATGTTGCGGGTTTGCTAGCATGTCGGGGACCTCCGTTACGGGTTGGTGGTGATGCTAGACGCGGAGCGGATCGCGTCATCGCGTCTTGGGAGGTTTCTACTGCTCCGGCTATACCTGTGTCCACACACTCGGGTGGCATGTGCGTGAACCCCCATGTGGTCTGCCGTGGGGAAGGAGATCACGCCATAATCTTGCGAAAGCGAACTGGTAGCCAAGTCCGGCTGAGCCTATATAAGAGGACGGAGATAAGCTATATTTAAAAGAACAGATGTGGGTTTTGCGACTTGTGTCTTCGAAGTCCGATAATACCGACCCATTAGCATGGTTATTACCATTCGATTACGAATTGCATTACATCGTAGAAAGTCAATAGCTCCGGTGTCGGGTTCTATTTGATATTCATTCCCTCATGGTGACAAGGTCACGTCACGGGTTTCCACTCCATGACGCTCGATGAGATAGACTCTAAGGGGCCCAATACTCTTGGGAACTCGATTACTACTTACTACCGTTCTCTTTGAAAAGCTACTAATCCCTCCCTAATTCTCTCCTAAGTTTGATTATAAATATCCTTGAAATACGAGGGATCGTCTTCAACCTATAATAAGTTGGAAACTTGACAGTTAGTTTTTATTCCTCAATTCGATTCACTAACTCGCTTTCACTCCCGCCGACTCAAGGCTATTGAAATAGGTAGGCCATCTTGCTCCTCTGCCGGCCACATATATAAGATTGAATGTAGGGGACATGTAGGCAACCATCCCGACCTAGCATGAGACGATGTTCAACGCCATTGGTCACTCCCGGTCGACCTCAACCTCGCGCATGCCATGAAGCTCTCAGAGAGGGGACGTCACCATGACCGGGCGCTGGGGTGGCTCGTCGTTCAATGGAGAAGTTCGCCCAACTATCAGCTATCGGACACGCGTTTCTGAGAGCCGCGGGGCTGCAAAGGTACGAGCGACAGTAAACGGCGTCTGGTGTCGCCGCCTCGCCAAAAAAGTGAAGGCCGGGTACTGCTGGTCAAAGAACAGGGCAAAGCCAATCCCGAACATGGTCGATAGACGGGGAAACCGAAGCAGGCGGGAGAGATTCTACTCGTCGTCAGCATTGTGGCTTTGTTCCGAGTTCCATCGGTCCTCCGTGTTCAGTTTCGGTCGACCCCCGGTGCTTAACCCGCTTCACAATAGCCCTACCGGCCTCATTGCGGAGACCCGCTATGATTGCCAGAAAGCCATCAACTCGCCATATGCCGGTGCAGTGTCCCGGTAGGTGTCTCCTACGTAAGATATACGAAGTGCATTAAAGGGTCAGTACTCCGTACTCAGTCCAAGAACTATAAGTCTGCTCTCCGAGTCGGCGTTACTAATAACATCCGGTGGGCAAGCGGAAATGAATGAACGCGCGTCGAGTAACGCAGGACAGAAAATGGGCCTGAAGGCGTAGCCCTGCTCCACAGATACCATGGATGATCATCATGGATCATGGATTCAACTTCCAAAAATGTACCTACGCTCCGTGGTCATACCCTAGCTCCCACATTCCGTTCCGAAGACCAGGATTCTACTTGGTGCCAGCGTGGAACTACACCAGCCCGCGATCCAATAGCATCGTGCTTCAATCCAGATATAACTCAATGACTTCACTGTCGCTCACAACCGAAGCCAATTTGGGAGGCTAGATACTAGAGTACTGGAAGCTTCAAAGCCAAGCCTCTACCAGTCATCTATCTCCCATCATCATTCGTTTCTTCAACTTTCAAAGCACTAGCCGGCAACATGGCTGCCATTTCTCGTGCTCTCACCCACGGCGCCCTCGCAGTGATGGTTGCGGCTGCGACAACGCCGCCTCACGCCTCTTCCTTGACTCTCACCGACATCTGCAAATCCAGCTACGCCCGTGCTGCAATTCCCAGCAACTCTATTCTTCCCGGCATCACAATCGATGCGGCTTCGGTCGAGACCACCATCGTGAACAACGCATCTGTCAGCTCCGACTGGTTTCCGGCGGCGACCATTACCTCCTGCAATGTCACCTTTGCTTATTCCCACAACGGCATTGCAAACGACAAGGTCCATGTCACCTACTGGCTCCCGTCTCCGTCGACGTTCAAGAACCGCTATGTCTCGACCGGCGGTGGAGGCCTTGCCATTAACTCAGGTACGGGCTACATCCCAACGGGCGTAATCGTTGGAGCCGTCTCTGGCATCACCGATGGCGGCTTCGGCAACTTCAACACGCAGTGGGATGCCGTTTTTCTCAAGTCTGAAGGCGTCATCAACTGGCAAGCCACGAAGATGTTTGGCTACCAGGCCCATCACGAACTGGCCGTTCTCGGTAAGCAGTTAGCTCGGAACGTCTACAAGGTGACCAGCAAGCAGAAGGTCTACTCCTACTACCAGGGCTGCTCTGAAGGCGGGCGCGAGGGATGGAGTCAGCTACAGCGCTTTGCCGGCCAATTTGACGGCGCAGCCATCGGCGCTCCAGCAATCCGTTATGCCCAGCAGCAAGTGAACCACCTCTCTGGCAACGTCATCGAGCAAACAATGAACTACTACCCCCCGTCCTGCGAACTCGACAAAATCGCCGAGTTAATGATCGCAGCCTGCGACCCCCTAGACGGAAAAACAGACGGCGTCGTGTCCCGCTCCGATCTATGCAAACTGCACTTCAACATCAACAGTACCATCGGCACCCCCTACTCCTGCGAAGCCAGCAGCGGCACCCGCCTCCGTACCTCCCCCTCCCAACGACAGGCCCTCCGCCGGCAGTTCCCACCTTCCAACCCAACCCCAGCCCAAAACGGCACCATCACCCCACAAGGCGCCGCCGTCGCCAGCGCCTTCCTCAACGGCCTCTTCTCCTCCACCTCCCCCACCAAGCGCGTCTACCTCCCCTGGCCCTACGGCACCACCCTCGCCGACGCGGCCACCGCCTACAACGCGACCACCGGCACCTGGGGCCCGAGCATCTCCGGGCTGGGCGGCGAGTGGGTAGCGCGGTTCCTGGAGCTGCACGCTAACGCTTCCACGCTGGCCTCGCTCGAGGGGGTCACGTACGATACCCTGCTAGGCTGGATGCAGCTGGGGATGGGCAAGTACGGGGACATATTGCAGACGACGGCGCCCGATCTGAGGGAGTTGGAGAAGGCCGGGGCGAAAGTGCTGCATCTGCACGGGGAGCAGGACAACTCGATCCCGCCGGCGAGCTCGGTGCGGTATTATGAGTCGGTGCGGAAGGTGTTGTATCCCGGGGTGGGGTTTAAGGAGAGCGTGGAGGCGATGGATGCGTTCTATCGGTTTTATTTAGTTCCTGGCGCCGCGCACTGCGGGCCGAATTCGGCGCAGCCCGGCTCGCCGTGGCCGCAGACGACGTTGCAGACGGTTATTGACTGGGTTGAGAAGGGGGCCGCGCCGGATCGGTTGGCTGCGACGGGGGATATTGAGAGCATCTGCCGGTGGCCGCTGCGGCCGATGTGGACTGAGGACGGAGTGCTGAACTGTGAGTATGACCAGGCTTCGATTGATAGCTGGATGTATGACCTGAATGCGTGGGATGAGCCGATTTATTAGACACGGTAAGTTAAGGGAAAGGGGATGAATGACGATTTGTTCTCTATAGACCTACCCGGTAATATCATGCTTGGATGTCGATATCATTCTCTTGAGTTCACTTAACGGTCGACCGTGCGTTTGCCCCTGACTTTGCGGGGGTTAGTAATTCGCGATGTTGACATGAGGAACAGAGAGCAGAGCGCTATTAATATCAAAGAAAAATATCTTAGAATCCAGGCGTTTTTCAGCGGAACCATATGGAGGAGGTCTGAACAGCAGTCCAAATGGCACCATCATACCCAAGTTCCTGAGGTGGCGGATGTTCGTCACCACGTTTGTGCCGTCTCGCTTCAAGATCATTAATCAACGCGGATTTAGTTTGCATGAACGATCAAAAGCCAGCGAGGGAGTGCACACCGAGTGTTGTAGAATGTCAATGGCTCCGGTGTCGGATTCTATTTGATATTCATCCCGTCACGCCACAGCCTTCCAGTCTATGGCTGACTCTTCATCGGACAATCATAACACCATTCGAGAACTTGATTAGTGCCGCTGCATTTCTCTTCCAAGTCAGGAATACCTCTCCGAAACTCCCAACTGGTTGAAGTACGAACGCCTTCCAAATGAGGAATCGTTTTCAACCTATAAGTTGGGAACTTGACAGTTTGTTTTAGCCCGTTCTTTAACTCAACATAGCTAACTAATAGCCCTCGTTCTCGCTCTCTAGGCTCTTGAAACGGTCACCCCGTCCATCTCCTTTCTCGACCGAATGCACAAGAATGAACGCAGGACGGACAACCCAGTCGACCCAGGATGAGGTGTTCCAATCATCGTTAGCGCCATAGTTATCAGGCCTGTCTCGGGCCGTGATGGAACTCTAGAGATTGAGTCGCAAGATTCCAAGTCCAGTTGCTCAAAGCCCAAAGCCCCAAGCTCTCAATGAAGTTACCAACTTTAGTTCAGAGTCCAGGCTTCATCATATTGGGTTAGTTGATGATTTCGGTCTCGGGAAGACTCCAATATGATTGAACAAAAAGCTGACCGAAGAGATGACAGGAGGCCTTCCCCCGCCCTGTCCCCGGTCTCCGGGAATCCGGGGGTCCTCGTGTCTGTCACGTCCCGGGTTCGTCAACCCCCGCGCCGCTAGTCACCATCCTTGGGCCCCGGCCGTCTGGGCGCGCGGGGCTGACAGCTGCTGTTGCTGTTGTTATGTACTTAACCGTCGGATTTTGGGGCGAGTTCGCTCTCGGCTGAAGCAGGTGTGTTGTATTCTCTGCGCATTCTCGCCCGCACCAGACCCCCAACAGTGGTTACTACACTATAACAGATGCATAGCCTGTTGTTATGCGAGAGAATTCGGACATTGGCAAGTGAGACGCTGCAGCGCGTTGGATCCTGGTGCAGGAAGCTTGCTGCGGGCTGCCATGCGCTCTGCATGGATCTAGGGGGGCCTTATTGGCTCGGAATCGTTCCTTGCATTCGGCGCCCCCAGGCGGCCATGTTGGTGGCCACGGCGGTTACAGGGGGGAATGCCGGGGAGGGGACGGCTTATGCCTCGCAACTGGCAATGAACGGACAAGGTTCACATGTGGGAGGTTGCATTTTCGGCATGGTTGGTTCTTCAACACCATGCCACCATGCCATGATCAAGGATGCCCGCCGGCACTAGCTGGGATTTTTCGGGAACCGGATGCGCGTCTTCCCCTCACGGGGTGCGCGCTCAGAGCTAAATTAGGAGTGAGGAGGTCGATATAAAGTGCCGGTTTCCGAGTGTATGGATGAACATGGAAGCGGCCTCTTGTCACCCTCCTCAAGTTGCTCCCCCGACACTTTTCAAAGCCGCTACAATGGCTTCTGTACTCCGGTCCACGGCGATCGCAGCCCTGTTGGCCGCGTTCGCCGACCACACCAGCGCTGCCGCCATTGCAGCAAAGTGCCCTACGCGCTTCGCGTGGGAGAATGCCCAACTGACGGACTCAACCGTCGCCAAAAGCGACCCCCTATTCAGCTTTGGTGACACCGCGGCCGCCTCTGACTTCGCCTCCAAGAAGGAGAAATGCAGAGCCATGCCCGGTGACGCCGCATGGCCGTCGCAGCAGACATGGGCCAAGTTCAACACAGCCCTCGGCGGCGCCCTCATCGAGACGGTGCCCCTCGCGGCGTCCTGCTACAGCAACCGGCCCGAGTACGACGCCGCGGCCTGCGCTGAGGTGACGGTAAAATGGGGCAGCCCCTACCTGCACGTCGCCGACCCCACGTCGATGATGTGGCCCCTCTACCAGGGCCGGACCTGTCTGCCGACCGACGACCCGACGGCCAGCAACTGCACCCTGGGCGGCTACGCGGCCTACTCGGTTGCCGTAACCAAGGTCGAGCACATCCAGCTTGCGCTGAACTTTGCGCGCAACTCTAACCTCCGCCTGGCTGTGAAGAACACGGGCCACGATTTCGCCGCCAAGTCTATCGGTGCCGGGGCTCTCTCGATCTGGACGCACAAGCTTAAGGACATCGAGTTTCTGGCCGACTACAACTGCAGGGGATACAGCGGGCCCGCCTTCCGGCTGGGCAGCGGTGTTGTGACGGAGGAAATCTACGCTGCTGCCGAGGAGCACGGCGTTACCGTCGTTGGCGGCATGTGCCGGGTATGTTACTCACGCCTTTTACCCCTAATGAAGATGCAGATCACTAACACGTCGCTTTAGACTGTGGGTATTGCCGGCGGGTACAGTGCCGGAGGCGGTCACTCTCCCATGGCGGCTCTCGTGGGCATGGCTGCTGATCAGATTCTGGAACTGAACGTGGTGCTTCCCAACGGGCGGTTCATCAAGGCCAACGAGGATGAAAACCCGGACCTGTACTGGGCCCTCCGCGGTGGCGGTGGCAGTAAGTTTGCGCTATCTCTGCTTGTCAGAAATGTTGTGAGAAGGTTTCCGTTATTAACTCGAGTGCAGGCACATACGGTGTGGTGACTTCGATCACTATCCGGGCTTACCCCAAGGTGCCCACTACCACCATGACCTACTCGTACACCACTGGCCCCGACGTTTCGGCCGACACCTTCTTCAAAGCCCTCGGAGCCTACATGACTTACTTCGACACCTTCACCTCGGCCGGCGCATTCGGCTACTTCCTCGTCAGAAAGACAGGTCCCAGCGACTTCAGCTTCACCATGATGCCTATGTGGGGAGCCAACATGACGAAGCCGCAATTCACCTCGCTCGTCACCCCCTTCCTCAACGACCTAGCCAGCCTAGGCATTACCGTCACGCCCGTCATCACGGAGTACGCAACCATGTACCAGGCCTACACGGGTACCTTCGTCAACTCGGAGGGGGTGGGCGGCGCCACCAGCCACGCGGCCTCGCGGCTCTTCCCCAAGGAGAACTTCGAGTCGGCCAAGCTGGGCGACACGCTCGCGGCGGTGCGCCACGCGATTGAAGGCGGCGGCACGCTGGTCGGCTACAACATCCGGTCGGCGCCGAACCCGGCCGCCAAGCAGGACAACAGCGTCAACCCAGCCTGGCGCAAGGCCACGGGCTTTTTCATCCTCAGCGCCGGGTGGGCGGCGGGGTCGACCGACGCCCAGATCCAGCAGGCCAGCGAGACGCTGACCAACGACTGGATGGCGCGCTGGCGCGAGGTGTCGCCCGGTGCTGGGGCGTACATGTCCGAGGGTGACATCAACGAGCCTGACTTCCAGCAGGCCTTCTACGGCTCGCACTACGAGCGCCTGCTCAAGCTCAAGAAGAAGTATGACCCGACGGGTCTGTTTTATGCCCCGACTGCGGTCGGGTCGGAGGATTGGTACGTGACGGACCAGCTGCCGTGGATCCCGACGCAGAACGGGCGGCTTTGCAGAAAGGTGTAGGTAGCAGCGTACATCCCCGTTTAGTACCACCATTAAATATGCAACACTATACGCAGCGTTAATTCAGATAGTTCAATAATACTGTGCGAATTGTGAAAGAAATTGCCAGGCCATCAGTTAGTGAGTGAGTGTGTGTAATTATGCGATGTGCTGCATTAGAGTATCATATGGGCTCGACTCTGAAGCTACAAGTTGTAGCCTACAACTGGCTTTATTCTCATGAAGTGACCCAAGGGAAATCAAAGATACAGGAAATACACAAAATAATTATGGGATGGGACAAAGTGCAGAACTTGGGCGGGGTGGTTTCACGGGCGGGAGCAAAACACAGAATGGGAAAATGAAAACGCGGCCCTTCCGCTCCTTCCTGCCTTTTGATCTTCCTGAAACGCACTCACTTTACCGGCAATTTCTGCTTCCAGTTGTTCAGTTCCTCTTTCAATATCGGCAGCTTGATTCACCTTCCCCCACCCTCACTCTCAACCTCGGTCTTGGGAATCACCGTCAAAATGGCCGACCCCGACCCGTCGGTCAGCAATGGCACCTGCTTCTTTATGCCCGCAGTGTACTTCCTTAGCGACAGATCATTTATTCCCTGTGGCAACGCGGCATTTGGCAACATTCACTGCTGCCAGGCAGGCGACCACTGTCTTGAGGAAGGTGCCTGCTACAACGAAGAATATGGCACAACCTACCTAGCCGGATGCACCGATTTCAATTACAAGGACGTGAGCTGCCCGGATAAGAAAGCGTACTGGTGTATGGCAATGATGACAATATTCAGTTATGGTATTGCATGGCTGACGAAAGACCACCACCAGATTACCCATGGACTGGCTTGATCTATTGCAAATTCAACCGATGGTGCGTATTACTTATCATAGCATAGCCCCCATCGGTGTCTTAAGCCAGCAATAATAACTAGACGACGCTAACCTAACGTCCAATGAATAAGGGTGGCCTGCGAAGAAGAAGGCGCGCCAGGTTCCATCAGAGAAGGTGACGAATGCACCTGTCCCCCCGATGAGTCAATAACCGTCGCCTTCTCAGCCCCATCCATCATCCCCGGCATCGGGGTTCTGCCGACTAAGAGAGGAGGCACAATCGAGTGGTCCTCAGGCCACCTCCCAGCCACCAACCAGCCCGAGTCGCCCACCACGTCTGAAACCACCATCGAGCCCGAGTCATCCTCCACCACCATCGTCGATCCCGACTCTTCAAGCTCAATAACCTCGCCCCCGGGCCTCACCCTCCCAATCCCAACCAACCCATCGACCGAGTTCAACCAAGACAACAACACTGGCAGCGCCCTCAGCACCGGCGCAATTGCAGGCATCGCCACCGGCGCCTCTATCGGCGCCATCTTGCTCCTCAGCGCGCTATCCGCCCTATGGCTAGTCTTCCGGCGCCGCCGTCGCACCAATGACAAGAACAAGGGCCAAGATAATACCACCACACTCCCCGGCACAGAGACCGGTGCGGTCCTAGGCCCCGGGATGCTGCCGCAGGCTGGCAGTGACAAGCTACCCCCCGCGGAGATGCCCTCGCCGGAGGTGCTGCCGCGGCCGGCGTTCTCGGAGCTGCATGGCGGTGGTGATAGCGGTGGCGGCGTTGGGCCGTGGGCGGCTAGACCGGAGTTGCTGGGCGATGTCTCGCCGCCGGTGAGCCCTCCGATGAGCCCGCCGATGAGCCCGCCCCTGAGTCCGCCGGGGAGTGGGGCTTCGGCTACGGGAGGTTGGGGGCGGCAGAGTGGTGGGGAGATGGGCGGGCATGGTCAGCAGGGCTATTATCAGGGTGGTGATGGTGACCATCAAAGCTATTATATGCCGCAGGGCAGCCCCGGTCAACAACCCTATTATATGGCGCAGGGTAATCATGGCCAACAGCCCGATCATATGCCGCAGGGTGATCAGGGGCAGCAATCTTATCATGCGGCGCAGGGTGCACATGGTCAGCAAGCCTATCATACTGCGCAGGGTGAGGAACAAGGGCGCTGGGTGCCGCCGGCAGAGGGTTCTAGGACGAATCAGGAGGGTCAGGAGGGCGTGTCGGAGTTGCCCGGTTGAGGGAGGAGCGCAATTAGGGCAGTTTGGGGGTGCGATCTGTGGAGTGTATGTCGATTGTCAAATGAGAGGATAAGATGTCAAACTAGTAGGATTTGATCGGTTGCTTCATTCAACAGTTGCTGTCAAGGTCTAATTATCAGTGCCGGTGCGAGTTTCGTTAGATTACTCGTCTTGTTTACATCGACCATGTCTATCAGTACACTGAGATACCGGGGAATATCCCATAAAGAAACTACTTTAGTTAGTTTTATACCTACATGTAACTGTGCAAGTCAATGCCTGAATCGGTTGTGCTCAACCGTCATGCTGGCAACCCTAACCCTTCCCATGAGCTTCAAAGCTGGGCGCAGTGCCCCACAATGAATCTCAAGATTCTTTCAACTTACAGCCCATCACAACATCACAACATCTCACGTCACCTCACAGACTCAAAGGTTGGAAACAATCTTTCTTGATTCTTATTGGAATACCATAGCTTTTACAACACTGGAATACTGGATTTTAGATTCACAATTCCTCGGATCCGACTGCGACAGCTACAGTGGGGTTGTCGCCAACCCTCACAAGTCAACCCTCACAAACCTACCCTCCAGTCAACTCCAGCCAACCCTCCCAGATCACAACAACCCAACCCTCGATACCCTGGTGGTCACTTGACACAAATTAGCCTGTCATTAGACCCCGACAATGCGTCTTCGTAGCACCCGAGGTGTGAGAAAGCGCTACGTTGAGGAACCTACCACTTTTGACGATGAAGATGAACCCATTTTCGCGCCCGACGACCAGTCCAAAGATGATGATGACTTCGATGAACAGTCAGTGGAACCCCCAGTTGAGGAAGACGACAGGGAGGCCGACGGCGATGCGACGAGTGATGATGAAGATGCCGCCCCAGACCATGCGGGCACTACCGAGGCGAAAACCGAACCAGGCCAGCCTAAGAAGCAGCGCAACACGGGGGCCGGCATGATCCAGAGCCGCAAAAACTTCCACGACATCCCCCATTACCCCCTCGAGACCCGCATCGTCACGCGCGTCTATGCCGGGCCGCTGCGGCGCTATGCCCGCTACAGCGCCCTCCGCGATGCCATGTACGGCCCAGAGTACGCCCGCATCAAGGTCATCTGGGACCTCGAGATCCGCTGGGCTGACTTCCCGGTCCTCCCCCCGAGGCTCCCACCAGAAAGCCAGCAGGGCGTCCTGCCGAGCCCCTGGTTGCCAAGTGGCCACGAGCGCGGCCAGGAGAAGAGAGCCTTCCATTGGTACGACGACGTTCAGGCCAGTGCCCCCGAGCTTCAGCGGTCCCGTGTGCTCGCGCCTGAGGAGGGCCAACGGTTGGTACCTCAGGCTGAGGGTGATATCGTCACCCTCGTCGGGGCTTGGGATAGGCAAAAGGAGTTTAGGCTCAGTCAGGGTGGGAGTGTGTCAACCTCGCCATCGGGCCTGCCGGTAGATGACCCTGACTCAAGTGACAGGACGCCAAGCGGCTGGACGCTAGATGTGGGCGGCATCCCCCTAGCCATGTCGTGGGCCTCGTTGTCCCGGGAGGATATCCAAGTGCTTGCTGTGGCGACAATACCATTTTCCGACCAAGAAACGGTCCCCCGTGAGGAGTCAGATGAGGAGATGGCTGCGAAACAGACAGGGTGTATTCAGCTCTGGGAATTCGTCCCCGAGAGGCGCCCGGAACAGCTCGCCTCCCCTTCTACACGGCCACCGAGGTTACTCAGTGTCAAGTGCTTTGACTGGGGCCGGCCAAAACGGCTTGCGTTCTGCCCGGTCCCGCTCGACTCTGCCGGGCTATATGGGTTGCTCGCTTTTCTAAACGATGACGGAAGCGCTCGCGTTATTGACGCCAGGGTGGTTGGTGACGAGGACGCCCCCCTTTATGGTACGTCGAGGCGGCCGGGCCAATGTTCTCCGCTAACTTTGCACAGAATGGATGGACTCGCCCCTGGTGACTCTTGGCTTGACAGAAGACTACGACGTCAGCGTCACCTGCCTAACGTGGGTGAATACGAACCGGATCTCCCTGGGCCACTCGGACGGCTCCATCACCCTGTGGTCCATTTACCCGCGCCAGCTGCTGCAGCGCGTGGGAGCCCACACCACCAACGTTATCGACATCTGCTCGGCCTACCCCTCGAACCCCTACCTCGTCGCATCCATCCCTGTGGGCGGCTGCGCGACCCTCACGGACCTGTCCCAGCCGAGCTCCGAGGTCACCTATTTCCCGGTGCCGGCCATCAGCTTCCAGCCAAACCTGCTCTGCTGGAACGAGTCGATGCAGGGCTTCATGGCGCTGTACCCGTCGTCCACCCCCAACACCACCATCGCCTTCCTCCACCACCGCTACTTCTGCCAAGCACGCAGCATCACCACGGGGCCCAACACTCTCACCTGTGTCTCGTCCGGAGCGACGCACCCCTTCGTTCTGGTCGGCTGCGCAGACGGGTCCGTCTTCTCGTGCAACGCGCTGCAGAAGCTGTTCAAGCAGAAAGGCGAGCCCCTGCGCAAACTTAAGATATTTGAGCACGAGTACAGGCCCATTGACCAAGAGACTCAAGGCCAGCCTGATGGTCTAGCGACGTCGGGGCTGAGGGGTGCGGCGAGAGTTCTTCAGGGCTTCCTTCCGGAAGAGAACGATGACCCGAGAACGGAGAAGCGGAAAGAGATGGATAGAAAGAAACGAGCAGCCAAGAAGAAAAAGGCCGGGAAGAAGAAGGCCGATGATGAGGCTGAAGACCGCGAGGCCGAGCTTGACGAGAAGCTCGCTTCCCGGGTGATTATTCACGAGCCGCTGACACGCGTGACGACTATCCTGTGGAATCCCAACGTGCAGTTTAGCTGCTGGGCGGCGTGCGCCATGGCCTCGGGTTTGATCAAGGTCATGGATCTCGGGGTTGAGTAATAACCACTGGATATCCTCGCAGTGGGATCCGCATGATAAACAAGCCACTTTGTTGGCCGGGCGCTCGTTGCAAGCATCAACCACTACCCGCGGGGCCATGCAGGAAGTCATGTACGTCTATTCCTCTATAAACCGGCCTCTGTTGCCAGCCGTTCAACACTGTGATCCGAGAACGCTGTGGTGATAGTCAAACGCCTTGCTCATGCCGTACACGTGTGAGGCCGCTGCCAGCAAAACACAAACGTGGAAGATCTGGTGTGAGCTTCCCCATATGTCAAAGGCGCCGGGGTACTTGCGCTCCGGGAACCGGACCTGCATTACATGTCAGCAACCGTCAACCGTGCGGCTCACGAACGACCGTGGAGATGCTCACCCCGTACAAGAAGGCACCGAAGATGTACAGGGCGCCCTCAAGGAGGATCCAACTAAGCCCCATGCGCGCATCAAGCTGCCTGTACCCATAGATGCTAAGAGCATGCAGGACCGGCACAACACCCGACGACCCCAGCCCAACAAACATCAGCGCCCTATACGGCCGCCACGCCGGAGTGCGGAAGTGCTCAAACCACGACACCACCAAACACCCCAACCCAAGCAGCGCAATCTACCATCCCGCCGTCAGCACCCCACAACAACCAACCCGACAAACCGCAAGGGGGAAATAAAAGAGTAACTCACCGCCCCCACATACCCCGTCAACAACACGGCCCTACAAAAGAAGCCATACCACAACGCCGGCACAAAACTCCCCACAATCAGCAGCACAATCCCCGTATAATCCAACTTATTCCCCCACCGCGCCACCGCCTCACTATGGTTACACAGCGCATGGTACGTGGCGCTCATCCCCAGACAGCACACGGCCCCGCCAAAAAAACACCCCCACACCACCGCGTCCGCCGCGCTCGCCGTGGCATACCGCGGGCCCAGCACCCCGCGCAGGTAGAGGCAGCCGGCGGCGCTAGAGGCCGCCCCGAGGAGGTGCGTCCAGATGTTGACGCTCTCGTTGTGCAGGTAGCCCAGGCTGCGGAGGGATAGGAGCAAGGAGTTGGAGGTCGGCCGGTAGCCCGTCAGGATGGACGGGTTGTCGCGCCGCCAGGGGGGGAGCGCGTCCCAGTGGAGCAGGTGCTGCAGGGCGGTTTCGAGGGTTTGGATGGGGGTGCTGGTGGTGGGGGATTCTGGTTGTTGTTGTTGTTGTTTGGGGGGCTGCCGTTGCCGGAGCTCCGAGGGTGCCGCATTGGGGCCGCCGCGGTGGGGTGCGGTGGTGGTGCTGCCGGGGTTTGGCATGGTGGGCGCCGGGTTGGGCTACTATGGACTGGGGGAGTCCTTTGTTTTTGTGTGGCGGCGTAGTGAATGTGAAAGTGCAGACAATGCCTACTTGTGATGTTGTGCCGGTAATCGTGGGTGGTGTTGTGTTGGTGTTGATGGTGAGTTGACCCTGTTGCCACCTTTCCTTCCACTCGGCGCTTTTGCGGATTATCGCGCCCCTACAGATTATGATTCCCAACAACGGCAGGACGAACCCCCATACCCTGCAACGCAATTTTGCCCTTTGCCCTTTTTTTGTTGGGATTCCTGTCATCACAAGCAGGAAGAAAGGTTTCCACTTGGCTGCTTGGCCGAGGTACGTCGGAAGCACCTGTGGACAGCTGGCTGACAGCCGTCATCGATCGACTACCCTGGGGTTGCCTGCTGAGTGCCAGTGCCAGTGCCAGGACCCTCAACACCAACTCGCGATTATCATCACCTCATTCCTTCTTCCCTCCATCTCATCGGCACTTCGTCTATCTCAATCGGCTGCGCCGGCCGTTGCCAAGGATAGATCTTCCATTTTCCATCGCCGCCATGACGGAATTTTCCTTTCACATGCAACGGCGGTCCTCTCTCCCCGCCGCCGCAGACTTGCCGTGTCGAGCTGCAGGTTCATTTGACGCCTGATGGTGTCCTCATTCAACTCCAAAGGAATTTTCACTCCGCGGCCGATGGCGTGGTCAATCGGGTCGTCACTTCGTGATCAACCCCTGCCGGCGGAGCACATTCCTGAGACCCGACCCGGTGCAACACCACAATTCGCGGTCGGCAGAGATAGAGAGGGCAACCTTCAAGTGAAGCCGCACAAGGGCCGAACGTCAACGTTGCGCCTGGTCCCTGACAGATCGCCCGCAGATGCCGAATAGGGGTGTGGTCGCGGACGGGGCCCAGCCGTCCACGGCGGGTCTATTTCCTCGTTCCCGGAACTGGATGGAACTGGAACCGCTTATCACCATGCCCAAGACCCCAGATACCCGGGTCAGCGAAGTGCTCGACAACTTTATTTCTATTCTTGGAGCTTTCTTCTAACGTCGCATGCCTCTGCAGCATCAAACACCACAGCGGAACTCTACTGTCTACGACAAGTGTCAACTAAAGTAGAGGCGGAGAGACGGCCGCGAGAAGACCAGGGCCCGGATAAAGTAATGGCGCTGGTGTCAAAACACGCAGCAGCCACTCACGGCGAAAGCAAGTTCTCGCCGAGTCGAGACTTGCCTCGGTCGCGCCGCGACTCCGACGAGCGCCAGAGCCGTCGCCGTCAAGCCCTCTGGCCAGGCTGTCCCTAATACCACCGTGGCAGTCCACGCCGAGCTTCGAATACAACTCCAGAATCGCATCCAAGCCATGGGGCCAAACCATATTGGCTCTCCGTCAAACTGCAGCAATATCGCCGCGCATCCGTGCTCGTTCGTGAACCAGGGAACGAGCCAGCGTCTCAGCGTCTAATTCCCCATGGGTAATGCGAACCTGGGACAAAATGCAAAACACCACGTCGGTCCAAAAATAGCCAGACATGACATTCCCGCACCTCAGTTCCAGCGGACTCGGTTTATCGCGGCCCTGCACCGCCGTCGACCCAAACTGGCTGGTTCGAGCTGCGGATATAGGCACAATTCTGGGGGTGCAACCTTAGTTTTGGCTCGCCTACTAACCGCCAAACTCTGGGCGTCACCGAGACTGGCCGAAGGAGGCCGGCGGGCACCGTCAAGTTCCCGGATAAATATGCCGAGCCATATCATAACTTTGGGTCTTGCCCTCGCGCTTTCATCTATTCCATATTGCACACAGATTGTCGCCACCAAACAAACCATCGTGATGCGGCCGGTCCATGTCACCATTTCTCACGCTATTGTGTTGCGAGCGGGCAGATGCGCCTTGTCAAAATGCTAACTTCTATAAATATTCTGGCCGGTGGCTATGGCCACGGCGGGAGCAGATTGCAGTGCATATGACAGGCGGTGATAGACGACGAAGTCTATATCAACAACACTGAACCCACCGATATCTCAACAGACCCGACCCCATTATTCCGTCACGGGCCCCCGCTACCACGAAGTCCCCCCTGAGAAGACGCATTCCACACCGCAACCATGGTTGGATCGGCCCTTGCCCTGTCTCTCATCGGCCTCAGCGCCGTCCAGGCCCTGCCCACAGGGAAGACCGTCGAGGAGCGGCAAGTCTGGATCGGACCCGGCACAGGTGTTCTCATTCCCGGCCCGGGCGAGCTGCCTCCCTGCCTAACGGACCAGCCCCTTCAAGGGCAGCCGCCCTGTCTCCTCCCTCCCATCGTCGGCCCCATCAACCCGAGCACGAAGAGGGAGATCGGGAAGCGCCAGATCTGGATCGGACCTGGGTCCGGTACCTTCATCCCCGGCCCGGGTGAGCTGCCTCCCTGCCTGACGGACCAACCCCTCCAAGGGCAACCTCCCTGCCTCCTCCCACCCATCGTTGGCCCGATCGTACCAAGCACGAAGGCCAAGCGGCAAGCGACCATCGGGGATGGCACAGGCGTGTTCATCCCCGGCCAGGGCGAGGTACCGGTGTGCTTGACCGATGTGCCCCTCAACGAGCAGCCCCCATGCATGCTGCCGCCTATCGTTGGCGGGCTTGAGCCGAGCACCAAGAAACGTGGCTTCGTCCTCCCGCCTGATGCCCTCACAAACCCCAAGAAGGTCATCATCACGCTCGAGAAGGAGCTCATCCGGCTGCAGAACAAGCCGAACAAGACCCAGCAAGATCGCGACGACATCGACGCCATCCGGGCTGCTCTGAGGTTCCTCGCTGGCATCACCAACATCTCGGCGCCCCCCGGAACCGGTTCCACCTTCACCCCGGGCAAGCGCGGGTTCTCGCTCCCGCCTGATGCCCTGACCAACACCAAGGAGGTCATCAAGACCCTGGAACGGGAGCTTATCCAGCTACAGAACAAGAGGAACAAAAGCGCTGAGGATCTCGATGACATCGAAGCCATCAAGGCCGCCTTGTACTACCTGGCCGGCATCACCAACATCACGGCGCCCCCCGGAACCGGTTCCACCTTCACCCCGGGCAAGCGTGGCTTCTCCCTCCCGCCCGATGCTCTCACCAACACCAAGGAGGTCATCAAGACCCTGGAGCGGCAACTTATCCAACTACAGAACAAGAGGAACAAGTCCGCCGAAGACCTCGACGACATCGAAGCCATCAAGGCCGCCCTGTACTACCTGGCCGGCATCACCAACATCACGGCGCCCCCCGGCACCGGCTCGACCTTCACCCCGGGCAAGCGGGACGACATCAACCTCGGCGGCGGCAGCAGCGGCGGCGGCTCCGTCACGCAGTGCCCCAACCTCGGCGGCGCCCAGATCGCCCTCGAGACCCTCATGCACAAGGACAAGCACACGCCCGAGGAGGCCATCATCATGCAGAAGCTCGCCGCCTTCCTCAAGAGCTGCGGCATCATCATCGTCAAGTCGCCTGATGGCACCTTCACCATCATCAAGCCCTCCGATTAAGATGGCGTGTCTGATTTGGAGACCGCTTCCTGGGCGTGCGGCTCGCGCCGTCGGCTCGGGTTGACCGGTCTGGTTGGTGGGTGGATGGTGGCCTAGGTTGGGGAGGCGATTGATGATATCCTGGTAGAGGAGATGGTGCTCGGCCCTGGGCGGGCTGAGGCAAAAAAGCCCTTTCTTCCTCTCGTTAATCTTGTCTTATTTCTGTTCCCTTACTCCATCTGTACTGTGTATCTCCTTTCGCGCTTCTCGCGTCAGAGTTATCAAAGGCTTGATTGACTGACCAAAACGCTTTTTTTCCAAAAAAGAACTCGTGCCACTTGCATCGTGCTCTGTCGCTTCTCGGGATTGTGTCTTACTCCGCCAACACGAATGTGGTGATGTGCTGCTGTCTTACTTCAAAGACACGTCTCCCCCAGATGTTCAAGCACAAACAGAGGACAGCCACTGCATTGGCTGTGGATATCACTCGATACAACAACTTCTAACCGGGTTGTCCCACACCAAACTCCGCGATTTCAACGGAGCTACAAACCCTAAACACCCTACACCCCAGCTCTCAAGCAAGCAAAATGGCCTAACTCCCCAGGCAGCCTTTGATACTCCGCTGAGGCACTTTGAGGTATATTCCTGCCAATAACTCAGTGTGGTAAGGTGCTGCTTTCGTTATGAATCCGGTGGCTGAATACATACCGATGCTCAATCTTGCGGGAGGTGCCGACCAACTGGAGTCAAACAGCGACGCGTCAACGTCGCCCGGCACTGAATGCAGATACGGATGACAGAGTTCGAAGCCCACCCCGGACAACACAGCCTCGCGGTGTCGGCGGAGAAGAGAACGGGTCCCAGCCATGCACTGGCGTTATGGCGGTGCTGTTGGTTCGGGGAACCTTCCGAACCGAGCGAGATCATCTAGAAGAACGGGAGGCTCCCCAACTCATTGTTCTCCGGGTCAACCTAAGCCACCACGCACTTGAGAAAAACGGGTTTCTTAAGGTTGTCTTCTGCTCGCATGGGGGGCAGCCATGGAGTCGAATTTAGAGTCTCTAGGCACTCACCTCCTCGTGAAACTAGGTATAGACACCAAATCTGTCTCCAAACGCACCGGAGCACAACCACCAGTACCGACCATTCGCCAACAACCCCCAAAGCCACCCCCTTAACATGGGCTTCTCCTCCACCGTAAGCGGTCCCATTGACCAGCCCGTCCCAGCTTCATTCTCACAAGCCCGCATAACCAGTGGGGGACAGAATAGTATTTGGCCTCGACCGGCTCTCCGCCCACCTCACCAACGCTGCAGGCGAGTGAGTGAGCAAGCCGCCAGCAGTCTCCCTTTTTGGAACCTCAAAACCCCTCAAAACCCCCCCCGAGGATCCCGGAGAACCCCCAGAGATCCCAGAGCCCTCACGCAGATAACGTCAAACGGCGTACTGACTGGCTTCGCCCGCCAACATCCACAGCAGCAAAACATCTCAAAGGTCGTTCTGGAACTGGCATACCTTCTCGGCACGGCTATACCCAACTGGCAAGCCCGCCGAGGAAGAAGAACCCGCGGGCGGCGAGGGTGGAGGATGAGGTTGATGTGGAGGCGCAGACGCCGGTTGGTGGGCGATGGGATAGGTGGGGAAGTACGCAAGTGGCGGATGGGGGTGGGTGTGGATGGGTGGTGTTCCAGTTGTGATGGGGGGAGGTGGTGGTGGATTGGGCTGAGGGGTCTCTTTTCACGGCTGGAGGGTGGTGGGACGGATGGTTTATTCGGGCTTTGGGTGGATAGGATAGACTTGGATGGGTTAGACAGAAACGCGATAGACTTGGGTTATGGGAAACCTCCGGGGCAGGCATTCACCACATTTTTGGTTTTGACGACGAGATGGCTTTTCAGATTGCCCAGCCCGACCTCTTTCTTCTTCCGCTAGCACCATCAGGCCACAGCTCAGGCGCAGTCAACACACCGTCAGGCGTATGGAGCAGGGAGAAAGAAATGTACAAAATACCTCGACCAATGACTAGGTACCTACGAATACTATCACTACTCCGTTAGAAGGCGTCCGAGGGTTAATAACCTTCGTACTCCACCACCCACTATGGTTTCCAATACCTTTTCTGTCAGCCCTACCACCAATATCATCAGGACTTTGCCCAGCCCATTCCCCATTGTCTAGCACTTTGGATAGCTCCGCCTCCCAAAGGCCGCTCGTGCGGTAGATGCTTTGGGGCTTCACCCACTCCCACACTCAGAAGCGGCCATCATCCAACACACGAGATGGGTTATTGCCGAACACAACGAAGGAAAAGGACTGTATAAAAGCCCCCTGGGTGGGTTCAACAACCTCGCCCCCCAAATCTGCAACTCCCTGGGGCGTTGATTCCGGGTTTCCACCTTGTTTCGTAAGGAGTTCCGTGAATGTTTCAGATAAGTCGAAATAGTCTCCCAGATAGAACATACCCAATGGAGTAAAGCCCTTGGACATGGTTGAGAGTCGTGGGGATACGACACGCCTCATGATTGTGTAGACGGGGGGCGGAGACCAGTGGTATAGCATCATTGGGACAGGGAATTCGACGTCGGTTTCAACCCCACAGCGAGGACATTGTGCCGGTGTAGGCAGGTTTTCAGATCAGTATCAAGACGCTGAGCTACTAGCTCGTCTGGCATAGACTAATAGGACACTGGATAGGTATCGCCAAGCAGCCTGGCCTCCAAGTCATACCTAAACTTTTAACAACATGATAGCATACTAGGTGGCGGTGGTCTGCCATGAGGGAGCGTCAACAAGGCTTCCAAGCTTCTAGATCCCGGCGTAATGCGCTTGGACAGTGTTGCTGGTACATGGGAAGGAGGGATCTCTCCCCGTCTATACACACAAAGTTGGTTCAGCGTTTAAACACTGCAATAGGGCTCTTGATGCACACCCAAGGGCAGAAGGAGAGTGCCCAGGTAAGCGAGGTCAGTTGGTGAATCATAGCCCGGTAGATGGATCGGCGAGGTAGGTAACGAGGCTACACGGGCGTCATACCATGTCAGGATGGGAGCGTATATCATTTCACGGTACTGCTTTATTGCTTGCCACCCCTAGCCAACACATACAAGACAGTGCAATATAACTCGAGCCGTTTGCCGTCCACCACCTCTATCTATCCTTACCTAAGGTACCTTGACTACAGTACACAGTAGCAGCTTGAAGGTAAGATGCCCTCCCTTACTTGGTACGCGACTACTTGGCTATCTAACCAAGACTCTCAAGCCAAACAAGTCAAATTCAGAGGCAATAGGTAGACATTCATGGCACACTTGCAACTAAGATGGAACAATAACCTGCCATCAACTAGTTCCTCATCAAGTAGTATCATCATTGCAGCAATTAATCGAAGCACAGCAACCCAGAAGAGGTTTTTCTCTGTTCGACTGCGAATCAACTTACGGAACCTCTACCCTACCCTCCATAGACTCTATTCAGGTTCCCAACTTAGACCCAAGCAACACACCTCGGCCTTCTCCCACGCTCCCCTCTCCCCCCAAGAACTCCGCGAGTCCCCTGCACAGCCCGACCGGACAGGTCACCCCCCCCCCCCCCAACAACAACAACGGTATCCGAACCGACGCCGGAGCCTGGCCCATACTGCTGCACATCCACGGCGTCGGGACAACGGCTGTTCGGACAGGGACTACAGACAGGGGGGACTCTGAACAACATCCAACAGCTATGTGACACAACAACAACACAAGCCTGTTGCCGAGTGGCTCACGGGCTCCGTGCTGGCTGCGGCTCCGCAGCGGCATCACACGTCTGTACTAGCTACTAAGAGCTACTAGGGGGGGAGACAGCGAATAGCCCAGGAGCTATGGCCAGCCAGCTAGGGATGGCCAGCTAACAGCAGCCAGCTCCTGCTGACTCTGGCGTTTCGCCCTCGTTCTCGAACGACCCGTGGAACGCTGAGAACGCTGGGAACGTTGGGAACGCTGGACGGGCGCCCATCAGCGACCGAGTTTCAGCATGTGAGCTGCCGTCCAGATCACACTTCCATGCAGTCGATGCAGTGCATCGCACACCGCAGCTTAGCGGCCAGCCGCTTTGTTTTTATTATTACGCTTACTGGGATCACACACAATCATCACAACGGCGATTCGGCAGACGGTATTCATTCGTACGAATAGGAAACAGACCCAGACCACGTACGCACGCACGCCGCTCTCCAACAACACGCACGCACGCACAACCGGCCGGGCCTTCCTTCCAACCGCGCGCGCGCACCGTCACCCAACCCCATATCGAGTTCTCGAGGGGGAAGGAGGGGCATCTGGGCATCTGGTGCATCTGGTGCATGCCCGTTGCGGACCAACCAGACGGTGCAGGATCGGGGGCAGGCCTGTGAGTGGCCGGGGCTGCTCGCTCACCGCCAGATCCGAGTCCCTTCCCAGCTCCCGAGTTCAGATCCAATCGAGGGCGGGGCCCAGCTCAGCGCAGAGCCGGCACGGGAAAGGCGGCTTTGGTTGGGATCGGGGAGGGGGCATGATGATGCGGCCTGGTGGCCCAAAGTATGTACGTCCACTACTTCGTATACTACAGACATCCACTAATTCCCCGGCGCCACTCAGCGTGCGACGGCGCACCGCCGCCGGGTTAATCCCGGGGGTTCGAGGCCGTCGGTGGGTATCGATGACGGACGGGTATTTGCACGGAGCTGGCCGTGTGGGCAGGGGAAAGACTCGACTCGAGAAGGACTCGGCAGAGCGGTGGCGCCGTGGCCCAAGGTAGGCGCTAATGCAAGCACTCAAAGCACTCACCTGCATCGGCCCCACCGCGAGGAAGATGGCAATGGCATTGACAGGTTGACAGGCCCTCAGGCCATCGTTCGAAGATCGGGAGGGCCTGGCGGGGAGGGCAGTGGGGATGTTCCATGGAGGGAGGTGGGAGGGACTGTCAGCCTGGAAACATGGCACGGTGGGCGGCGGTTGATCCTGTCCTGTCGTCTGTCCGGTCCGAAGGCATGGCACACTCAACTCATCAAAGCAAATCCTCGGCACGCGCCATGTGCGGGCAACGAGTCGCGCGGCGCGCCACAGGGTGCCATCGGCCGAGATGGCGAACCACCGGGAGGATCAGCAGTCGGGCGAGGAAAGGGAGAGAAAAAGGTGCGTCATTCACTCTCGGGCCAGGCCAATGGCTGTGCCTAGAAAGGGTGCCATCGTCGGGAACGCCATCATCCATCACGGCGAGCGGCGGGCACAGACGAAGACTCTGCCACTCCTCCATACCAGGGCTCGGTGGCTCGATGCCAGGCTAGACCGTCACCGAGGGACAGGAACCGGGCCGTCCGAGGTGGCCTCCCAGCGTACCGGCACGCCACCCATCTGTTGATCACATGGGCGACATGGGCGACATGGGGTGGTGATGAACAAAGAAACTTGAAGAGCAAACGCGGCCGGAGTCGACCCCGAGATCTGCCGGCCTCGGCCTCTTTGGTGACGAGCGCGAGAGCGGCTGGGGCACGGCAGAAGGAGGCAGCCCGGGCAAACACGGTGGATGAGTCGGATCTGCTCTCCTGACTCCTGTCGAGTACGAATATTTCCGAGCGAAATGACCGAGAAATCGGCCGATGTGATATGGTCAAAGCAGAAAGAGAAACAATGCCGATGACAAAGGGAAGGATTTGGAGATGTGACTCGCAGGGCCTTGCAGTCAGATGAGACGGAATTCATCATCAGGGAGCAAGAGACTTCTGGAAGCCGGATTCCGAAGTCCCATGTTAGCATCTCACCATGCCCATGCCCATGCCCGAAATGGGGAGCAGCTGAAAAGCAAGTGGCTTTTCTCACGCAGCAGGGGGCCGTTGAGCATGGTGAGCTTGTTGGGCTGAGAGGAATGAGGGAGGGGTGAGGGGTGAGGGTTGAGGGCGAATGCGAGAATGCAAGGAAACCACCGAAAGCGGGGTTTCTGGTTTCGTGGATCATGGAGAGAGATGGAGGAAGTGGAGCAAATAAACAGCCAATATTGAATGCACGGGCCAATTATCTACTTCGTAGCTGTGGCTGACGGGCGCCCAACTGCAAGGCAAGAAAGAGGGTGGGGAATAACTCTGGGGGAGGGGGATTGGGGGTTGGGGAAACCGAAGCGGGCAAAAAAAAGCAAAGAGCAAATTCCGATGGAAAACGTGAGCGACACGCCTGCCGCCCCGCGCTCACCTCACCTCGGGCACAAGGCCTGGAAGGCACAACTACATCCAGAAGGAGTTACATCGCACAACGGCGGCTGGGCACAACTCTGTAATGTCCGTGCGTGCCAATCAAAGGGATGCCTGCATGCAAGCCTCACATTTCACATTTCCCTCCTTTCTGGTTTGGCCTGCAGCGTCCCCCACATTGCCCAGATTGCCCACATTGCACTCTCCGACCAACCAGGGCTTGTGGATGCACGTCCTTCTCGCTGCGATGCAACCGCCCTGCTTCCATCTTTCCAGGCTGACGAAGAATGCAAGGTCACCTTGCAATCTTGCCTTCCATGAAGACGAAACATGAGACTTGATGAAGAGCCGAGCCAAGAAAGAGTTCCAGTCACAATCAAGACTTGTCACAATAAACAAAACGCCAAACACCAACTAACTAGGTATGTATCATCTGTACCTAGTCAAGCTAGTGTAAATTCGCACTCCCAACACAGACAAACCCGACCATCAACCCAACAAGTGAGACATCCACAGTCCAAGTAACTAACTAGTTACCTCTTCGCAGTTAGTGAGCCAGACCAGTTCCCCATCATCCACAAGAAGAAGAAGCAGAAGAAGCATTCATCATTCACCAACGGGCGGCAGGGGGCAGGGGGGCAGGGGACACCCCAACCCCCCGTTCAAGCCCCATCCCATCATCAAAGTAAAGTAGGGCTGCATGCATCGAAACACAACAGTCAACACCAAACCCGCACCCGCACCCACAGCAACGAAGAAAAAAAGCGAGGCGACGTGGCGTCCCTCCCCAGCGCCCAATCATATCACAGCTCCCCAACCAACCAACCAACCAACCAACCACAATCTCTCCTCTCCCAACTGTTTTTGTTCTCCGCCTGCCTGCAGACGGGCGGGCAGGGCAGGGCAGGCGAGCGGGCGGCCGACATAGTTACATACATCCATAGAAACGGGGCAACATTGCGGCGCGAAAGGGAGAAGAAGCGGGGGGGCAGGGGTTGGGGTGTTGTGGTGTGTGTGGGTGGTGCGGGTTGATGATGGTTGGTTGGTGGTGACTGAACTGACTGTGAGTGAAAGTGAATCAAAAAGTGGCCAGTGGGGTGGGTGGGAAGGTGGATGGTTAGGCTGGCTTGCTGCTTGCTGCACGTCAGTTCCGAGGATGGCACTCACACACTTCACACGCACTCACTTGCACACACTCGTTGGAATGAAGTAACGCAGCGGCAGCAGCAGCCTTGCTGGGGGGGATATGGATGGATGGGGGATGGATAGGCGGCGGGTTTAATTTCCAGAATGGCACTTTCCATCCCCTCCCCCCTCCCCTTCCCCTCCTTGGCAGGGTGTGGTGAGGTCACAGTTAGAACTTTTTCTTGAATGCGAGAAAGTGAGTTATGAGTTTAGCGCCAGGAGTGGCAAAGGGCAAAGGGAAGGATTGACGGATCCAGAATCCAGAACGGACAGGGCAGGCAACCAAGCACTGGCAAGCAAAGCAGGCACAGCGCGCAGACAGGCAAGCAAGCATTGGGATCCGCGAGAGAGAGAGGGACGGGGGGCCCGCCCCAATCCTTCCATGATTTCGGGGCCAAGCCCATCATCAGCATGGCGGATCCGTCACGTGGAAGGACGGGAACGGGCTGCGGCGCTCCTTTCCTTTGTGTCGTTGACGAACTGATGATTGTCACCCTTCCCGCCGCCAACAACGCCGTCTTTTCCGGGCCCATGTCCATGGGGCGTCGGGGCGGCGGCGGCGGCGGCGGGTTGGCATCAAAGCGAGACCGGGTCTGGACTCGGCGGGTTTGCATCACATCATCATTCCCCAAAGTCCCGAGAGAGACGCCGGATTGATTTGGTTTACGATGTATCTGAGTCAAGTTGAATGCGAGGGTGTCTCTCATGCGAGCATTCCATCGTATTGTATTTGTATTGCCAGTTCAGGTATTATTACCCAGTGATCTAGCTAGTTTATTCCATCAACAGCTTCCCATCCACCACAAAGGCAGAGAAAGATCTATCGACGCTCGGGCTGTCTCGCCCTCTTTCTGTTCAGAAAAACGTAATCAGTTCTTGCGGCCGGCGGCACTGCGCCCACGCTCGCAATGGGTTATTGACCCAGGGGTAATGTCTAACAAGTAGATGTTCATCTTCATATCCCATGTCCCACATTTTCCGCCGCCCTCCCATCCAAAAACAACAACACAAGATCGGGGGTATTAAAAAAAAGTTGAGCTGTGGAAGAAAACGACGACGCAACCGACCCTGGTCCGGGAAACTCCTGTATTCCCCCCTCCCCACCTGTCCCCCAGCGCCGAAGATATGCTCCCAGTCCATTCCGAGCGCCTTGGCGTGACAAAGGGAAAACAAAAGGAACAGAAAAAAAAAAATACAGAATTTGTTTTAAAAGATATGGACAAGAGAAGATCCGTCATCCGGTGACCGTGGCGTAATCCAAATGGCTCCGCGTTGGGGTCCTCGGCTGACGGATGGAAATAAAACAGAACCTTGCGCAGCATTAAATCCATACTTTGGTTTTGTTGCAATCGACGTCCCTCCTTGGGGAGTCGAATAGGTGAAACGTTTCTTCGTCGTGGCCTTGAGGTGTGAGGGACTTCTGTTGATAAAATTGGTGATCCAACACGGCCGACGGGTATTGATTGTCGATTTGTTTGTTTGTCGGCGGTCGTGGTGATCCAGCGACCGGCGCGGACATCCCATCCCGGAACAGGAACGGCAGGCAATCCGGCGTTGAGGGGCATGATTCAAAACAAGATGAGCGGCGCACCCCCCATGTGAGGGGTGCACCGCGCATCGTGATTAAGAAAGGAAAGGAAGCTTAGGAGCTTAGTAGCACCCCTGCATATGGGCAAACAGCGGAACCTGGTGGTGGAACGGAACCGGGTGATGAAGCTGTGGCACCGGTGGTGCAGGCTGCGCATACCTCAACACGTCCCAGACATATTGATGCAACTGGAACTTGGCGGGTGGTGCGCAGGCCTGGACGGGCATAGGGATGCCTTGGACTGGGTGCGGGCCGGCCATAGGGTGATAAGGGTGCATGTACTCCTGCGGCGGGAGGTGGTGGTGCTGCTGGAACGGCATCATCCTCGGCTCCTCAGCTTCGTAGATTGCCGGCTCTATCGGTGGTGCTTGTGCCTGGGGCGGGGGCGTTTTGGCCTCGGGCATGTCTTCAAGGTAGTCGTCGTCCTCCAGGTCGCTGACGCTGGAGCAGGTCGAGGTGAGAGATCCTTCTTCGTCGGACGAGCACGACTCCCCGTCCGAGGAGGTGGGCGAGAGCGGCGCCTCGTGGTCATAGTCGTACTCGTCGTCCATGGCGGATTCCTCACAAACGTAAGTGGTGTGGCCCGGCGATGCGGGCGGTGTCGGCAGCTGAGCTGTCGAGTTTTCGGTGAACCGGGAGCAGGCAGAGATCCGAGCGCGGAGCTCAGGGAGCGTAATCCTCTCATCCGGGTTCCGGGTAAAGATCCTTCCCAGTATGTCGTTCAGTTCATCCGACACTGGGAGGATGGTCTTCAAGAAGTCCCGGCTTTTGGTGTAAGCACCGTAAGTGGAGTCCTCGTAGGATGCCTGCTTCCATGGGTTGCGTCCACAGGTGAGGTTCACCAGGATGACTCCCAGGCTCCAAACATCGTTTGGTGCGCAGTAGTAGAACGGCCTCCTTGATGAGGGGTCCAGACATTCTAAAAGAGAGGAAAAAGAAAAAAGGTCAGTTGGTGTCGGAGGGGGGAAAAAGGAAACGCAAGTCGCGCGGGTGTGTTTCTCCTGGGGCCGGGTAAGGAAGAAAAGAAGGGGGGTGGTGGGTGCGGGTGTGCGCAGTGGATGTTGATAAAAGACCTACCTGGAGACATGTAAAAAGTGGAGCCGCAACCGTACTCTTCGGATCGCTCCGAGGAGGTAGCAAGGCCAAAGTCTGCCAGCTTGACAGTCTCGCCCTGGTCAGAGACGAGCACGTTCTCCGGCTTCAAGTCCCGGTGGTAGATGCCCAGGCTGTGGCAGTGTCCCACGGCATCCAGGATCTGGAGGAAGACCTTCTTGGCCAGCTCGTCCTTACCCACATACTGCCCGCGCTCGGTGATGTTGTAGAACAGGTCACCCTCGGGGCAGTACTCCAAGATCACGTAGATGCAGTCCGGGTAGTCGATGATCTTCAGGATAGAGACCACGTTGCGGTGACTGGACGCGGTGTAGTGCAGCTTGATCTCCTGGGTCTGGAAGGTGACTTGGCGGCGGTCCAGTGGTGTCCCATCCGGGTTGAACTTGCTCAGGCACTTGACGGCATAGCGAACGCTGGACTTGGTGTCGACGGCCGAGTAGACCACGCCGTACGCACCAGTGCCCACGATGCCCGTCAGCTGGAGCGAGCTGGTGATGAACCGTCCTAACCTCTCCTCAGGGGCCGCCGGGGCGAAGCGGTGGCTCGTGATAGTGCAGGGTTGGCCGAAAGCTGGCGAGGCTGGTGGAGTGGGGTAGCCGTACACTGGAACATGCTGCATGATCTGGCCCTTTGCTTTCTCCTGTCGATGGGTTCCTTTGGGTTTGGTATTGGAAGTTTCGGGTTCCAGTCGGGAGTGGGAAAAGTCCAAGGGGGCGGAGAGATAGAGAGATAGACAGAAAGACAAGAGGAAACGGAACTAGACGAAAGGCAGGAAACGGATCCTTGGCAGAGACCCGACGGATTGGCAATATCCTCGAAAACCAAAAAGGGCCGGTTTAGTTCCTTTGTCCTTCTGGGCCGGGCTCGGAAGTTCCTGGGTTGAGAGAGTCTTCAAGATGGGGCGGGTCCGAGTCCTAAGGTTCGCAAAGGTTGACCTCGAGTGAACGAGTCAAGCCAGCTGTGGTGGGACGGTATGGTTGGGTGTCAACGGAGCGAGAGAGAGAGCGGGGGGTCCACAGTTGATCGGAGGCGGTGTGTTGTGGTGAAGCGGTAAGGGGGCGAAGACTTATTGACGTGGTAGGGTTCCCACAAGCAACTGGCGAGAAGGAAGACCAGATGCGATAAAAGACCCAAGAGAGGAAGAGGGAAAAAGGACAGTTTTGAAGGAGTGTCGAGAAAAAGGGCGGTCGGCGATGGGAGTGAGGCGTCAGTGATGCAGGCTGGAAGATCGTTGTTATGTCTCGACGGCACTGACTGGCCAGCTCCACCACCGCCCCGTTCCCCAGGAGCCTTCCCTTGCCCCCCCTTGCCCGATGCCTCGAATTGCGTGGTTTCCCTGTCTGCTGTGGCTTGATTGGCTTCGAAAGGCCCATGTCAGACGGGCCCAGTCTTGGGATGCGCCTCTTCATTGCCCAGAGGCGGGAGCAGGGGTGGCCGCCCCTGTGGGCCGGCCGGGGGGTACGTACCCTCCTGGCTTCACCGGCACAGGCCAACACATCCTTGTGCTGAGACCATGGGAACCGCAATGCGCCATCCTATTCTTAATCTTGGGTGCGCGGCGCTAGCTCGGAAGGAGCATGGTGTGGGTGGAAACAGATGGTGTGGCGGGACCCTGGGCGGTCCTGCGACTGGCCCCGGCGGCCAAGAACGGGCTTCGCGCTAACGAACGGCCAGAGTAATGCCAGAGCAATGTGTGATTACGAGACGAGGCCTGGGTTGACACATGCCCGCCCAGTCACAGAGCGCCCTGTGTGTCACTGCCTCCTCACACGCCCCCCCTTTCCCCACATGCCGTTGAGTCTGGCCAAGCAGCGGGCAGGACTTCGGTTGCTTCGGTCTGGCGGGGAGGGGTGAGTCAAGCACCAGACAAAGAAGGAGAGCGGTGGTGGGTGTGGTGTGGTGGTGGGCTGGTGATGCCGGGCAAATGCAAGCGAGGCCCCGTGACAAGCAGCTGCCAGCTCCTTTGCCCCTCGCTGCTTTTTGGCAAGCCGAGTTGCTCATTGAAGCAACAGGCAACGGCTGGAGCCGGCGAAACATGAAAGCTGCGCATCGGGGGCACCATGACTGATGACGGGAGAGGCGAGGTTTCGTGAGTCGTGTGTGTCCACTCGTCCACGTACTACCTCTTCGGTCCACAAGCCGGCTTCCGGAGGGTTCTGTGATTTCTTTCACACATAACAGTAACTAATGAAGACCCGCTCTTGTAATGTGTATGTGGCACGACGGGCGAGGAGGCTCCAGGGCTCCCGGTAGTTACAAAGTCCCGCACTGCTTCGTTGTTGAAGGTTCAGCGAGCGAGCGACCGGGATCCAGAGTCCGAAACCGACTCCTCTGGTGTTGTTGATGTTTGAGCCAGACCCTCACGGCATTGTCAGAGATCAGAGACTGCATGGATGAGCTGCCACACCTCGGGTCTGGGAGGTGATTCATCAGGCGCACCCACGCACCCCATGAGCTGTTTGTTTCTGCGATTGCATGCATCAGCCAGGAAGTGGGCCGGCTGATCGCAGCCGAGGAAACGGTGGGTGGCGAGCGCGAGGGAACCGCTGAGCCGCTGTGGAGGGAGGGGTCCCTGGGCACTCACTGCTGGAGTTCCATTCTCTTTTGCCCATTGTCCCGTCTGGAACCCGGCTGGAACCCGGCTGGAGCCCGTGTTTCTTGAGGCAACCCTCACACCAGCAATCTGGAAAAAGTACGGCAGTCAGCAGTGCAACGAAACCTGCATGTGGCGGGGCAAACCGATCCAAGCAAGACTTTGATCAATTCAACACCCGCCTACCGCCGTTGACGAAGCACGCGCGGAGCACGCGAAGCAAAGCGGGCGATGTTCTGAATCACAAGATCTGGCCCATCAGCCCATCAGCCCATCAGCCTATCTACCAGCCCCCATGCTTCATTCAGCCCCTGGTTAGTCAACTAGTGAGATAGTTAATTGCTTGCCGAACATGTGGGCATCATCAACTGCGAAATGCCAAGTCGGCCATCGAAATCGAAGTTGGTGGAAACGGGCGCCATGGCTGTGGAACCACTCAAACTCAAGCGAGCTTGGGGAAATCTTCGGGATCGGCTAGGCTTGGGCCAGAAGGAGGTCAATGCAATTAATTCCTGGGCTTAGCGCTGATGATGGACATGCCATGATAAGCCTCGTCCCGGTTCAGGGCGTTTCTGGTTCCAACTTTTCAAGTGTGGGAATAACCGAGCGCCTTCGGATCAACCCAGGAGGGGCCTTCCAGGGGCACAGACGCAAAGCCCGATGCTGCTTTGGTGCCAAGCCAATAACGGACTGCACAGTGCGCTTGGTCATCTTAATTTTTCAACGTCAGCTTGCTATCATCCAATCCACTCTTCAATTCAAGGAACAAATCGACTGCACAATGTGAGTGGATTTATCGTAGCTCTGACGGAACCGGTAACTAGTTAGCATTCGTCTAAATCTCAGTGACGCTGTCCACAGGAAATGTGATTTGATTGCCTAACTATCATTTAATTATCAATAACTATCAAAAATTAAAATCATTAATCATTAACACAAACTATCGAAAGAGAACACTTCTTACATGTGAGCATAGCATAATGGAATAGGAGACAGCACCAACGAGTGGATGGAATTCGAGGAGGGCTATCCCTAAGTACATACATGTACCTAATAACTAATGCATTCACAGTGGAAAACCTACTGAGTTGAATTGAACATACGTGGTGGGGGTTAGAGCTTGGAAGTTAGATCTGACAAGTTTATCTGCTAACTCTTATTTCACCTCTTTCGGCCGACACCGATATGGCCTTCAAACACGGAAACGGGTCTTGGAGATCCGAGGTAATGGCTCCGTGCCCCAAGTGGCTCAGATAAGTACTTAGACTCACCCTACTTCGATTTTTATTACAAGGCACTCGGGCTGTACTCTGCATATGACTATCATCTTGGTAGTTGGTACATACACACACACGTATGCCTAGGCTTCACTTGCGCTGTACGTTGCATGCACAGTCATGACAACATCTTAATCGTCAGAGGCCTGGGTGTGGCACAGGGCTGGCGTAAGTGCCCTGAAGGAGAGTGATTGGGTAGTCGATAAAGCATCTGTCACTGTCAAGCGGCAACATCTGCAGTACGATCAACAACCGATATCTCTCTTTCCCCGTACAACACACACATCCATACAGATTAACCATCTCACCACCCGGTCAGCAAAGGCCGGACGATCAGCCAGTAACGAGGGCCCACAGTGAGACGGCCGGCCACGGCGGGCGGCCGCAGTTGGCCTGCCCGCGCCCGTTGCCCGTTGCCCGGGGGGCCGGGTGAGCGAGCAACATCCCAAGCGGCGAGGGGAGGCGATGGACCCGTGGACCAGCCCCCTCAGCTGAATATCCTGTACGCGCGTGTGTTTCGCCGATCACAGATCCGAATCTCGTTCCCCATCGGCAGTTAGGCATCTTGGTATCCCGCCCCCAATGCACCCATCTCCCATCCCATCCATCATCCAACCCAACCCCCCGGGGGGCCGATGTGCGGCCGCCTCGTCAAACACAACCACAAACCCACCGTCCGGCCGACCGGGCTAGCTGACAACACGGCAAACCTACCGGAGTACATACGGGGCGCCGTTCGGGTTGTTTTGTTTGTTTGTTTTGCCCCCGTGCCACAGAGACGGGGAGATGCGGCGGCTGGCCTCCTATGTACATACCAACCCCCTGCCCCCCACCTCCCCCAAACCAACCACCAACCACCAACCACCGCTCGTCGCCTCGATCTGCTGCTGTGTAGCCTTGCCCGTACGGCTGGTGAAGTAGTGTAGGCCGCTCCACGGGAACAATCCGATCTCACAACCATACGTATCTCACGCATAGACCGCCACCACAGTTCGCGGTTAGGCGCGGCGGAGCGGCCGATCGGGAAAACCTACCAAAGAGAGGTTGTATTGGATGAGATTCCAATCCAATAATCCAATAGGACTGGGCTAGGTCGGGGGGGGATCCAAGTGGATGGATCATGGATGCGGACTAAGGAAACAAAAGCGGAGGCGGCGCAGCTGCTGCTGCGGCGGCGGCGGCGGCAAGAGGCAGACTCACCCCATCCCCCACCCCCCGCCCGTCTATCTACCCGCCGCCGGCCGGCATGGCATGGGCGCGATTCCTGTTCAACCGGGTCCCGGCGTTGCGTGTGTGTATGTGTGCGCGTGCGCCGAGCCGCCCGGGTGCATGAACCCGCCCGCGCTGTCGCCTGGCACGGCCGGTTGATTGCGTGTGTATGTACACTGGTGTGGTGGAGTGTAGAAAAGGGGAGTGGGTGGGTTCTGGGTTGGGAGTGTTGTTGGGCGAGCTTCCTGTTCCTGCCCTGCGGCGTCTGCAACTTCTTCTGCACGGGTATCACCAGGCTGGGCAGGGGGGATTGTCCGTCCGTCTGATGGCATCGGGATCATGGCTGGCATGGATGCGCCTGAATAAGCAAAAGGGGAACGATATATTCGCAGGAGCCGGAGGGAAGCACTGCACCGCAGCCCCCAATCACTCACTCAGCACAAAGCTCTCGGCGCTCGCGTCAGTTTTCGTGGAGTGTGACTATCAGGCCTGACTGCCTGGCGCCGTCCGTCCGTCCGCCCCGGGAACAGCAACCGCCGTGAACATGTTGTTGGACGGGGATCACCTGCATTCGCATCCTGTGTGAGGGCGGCAAAGGAGTCGGTAAATCACTACACTGCATCCAACCATCAGGGGAACGCCGAACGCCACCAGCAAGCAGAATACCTCAACGCGAGATGCAAAACAACTCAAACCGAACCACGGCATACGGCCCCAGAGGTGGATCCCATGGGAGTACGGACCCCGAACAGCCTGTCAATGACGGCTGATGGGTCGATGGAGAGCGGGTGAATGCATCATCGTCACAGGGACTGCCGGCAAACAGCAGAAAATGGGCAACACCGGTGTGTAGCGGCGGTAAAAGGGCACAGCAAATACCAACGCAGAGATCGAGGCCGCCAAACAAGCATTATTTCCATGTCAGGCTAGGCAGTGATGACACTGATGGGCACGCAGGATCCTCCCAACGCCGCAGGTCCCACAATACAAACTTCTGCCGTGGGTGACGCCGTCAGGTAAGACGAAATAGATGTGCACAACTCATCTCCAGGTATTCCATATCATCATTTCTATCAATGTGCCGAAACCAACCTTTTCAAACCGCTGATAATCTCAACCACATGCGCCTCCTCATCCCGGACGCCACCCTCGCCAACCCGCGACAACGCCGTCGCAAAGCCCGCCTTCAACCCGCATGCGCCAAACGAACCCGTTTCTGGTACCCGAAAATAACCCGGGTCATCACCGCCCCTTCTTTACCGCCCATGAACATGCGCCCGATGGGTAAAGAACGGATGCTTGAGGGCTTCGGCAGGCGTGAGGCGCTTATCCGGGTTCAGCGTCAAGCACCGCTCGAGCAGGTCGATAAAGTGGTTGAGCTCCCTGCTCTCGGCGTCATCCATGCCCGCAGACGCGGCCAGGAGGCGCGTACGCAAGTCCCGCGTCGGCTTAACGCTTGCGAGGGTGCGGACGTTTGTCTGTGGCGGGTAGTTAAGTTAGTAAGGCAAACCTTAGTGCATCGAGTTATGCATATGCGGAAGAGTGGGTAATTATGGAACGGAGTTTTGAAAGAAGGTTCCCGACGGAATAAGATACATAGATAGGGCAGGACAGGACAGGAATAGGGGCGGGATTTGAGGCCGGTGAAGGGCCGCTGCAGAGCGCCATCCGAGCATAAGTGGTTTCCAACGGGACAGCTGTAACCTCGCCTGGGCCACGATGATGCGCGCCAGCAGTTTGAGGGGTGCATCTCCTGTTGCACAACGATGCAGGCCTGGAGGAGGCGGGCGCGTCATGGAGACCGCCCGTTGACCGGGAGGGGCCCATGCGGCCGCGGCAAAGTGTAGCGCGCGGCACAGCATTGGACCCCCGGCTGCCACTCGGCTGGGAAAAATAGACTCGGGAATCGAATATCCGATGAAACAATAGAACGACAACGACTCGGAGAATAGTTTCAAGCAAGGGGGGTGCGGAGTGGGGGTGACAAGGTATGGTTAGTGATAGGGAAATACAGGCTAAGGAACGTCGAAACTCACCTTGCCCAAAATCTTGTCTCGTTCCACGCTGATGAAGTTGCCCAGCTCATCAAAGTGGTTGTGCGCAAGTTCGCCGCGCCGGTACAGCTTCGCGCTCAGCTTGCCCCGGATCTCCATGATGTTCTTGAGCATCTGGTTGTTGTTCTCGCCTGTGAAGAGGATTTTGCCGGTGTAGAGCTCATACAGCGTGCAGCCGATCGACCACATGTCGACGGCATAATCGAACGGTACGCCCAGAATGATCTCCGGCGCACGGTAGAATCGGCTGACAAGGTACGGCATAGGTTCGGTTGCCGCCGTCGCAGCGTCAGAACGGTCGATCGCTGTGCCCAGATCGCAGATCTTAAGCAGGTTGCGTGCTTCATTGACCTGGAAAACAGTCAGCGCCCGTGTCATACTGGTGGTGGCAGGATGTGACATACCAGAATATTGTCCGGCTTCAGGTCGGCGTGGACGATGCTACATTTGCGCATGTGGCCCAGCGCTAGGAAGATTTGGTAGGCGTACGCCCGAGTCGCGTTCAGGTTGATGCCGACGTTGTTGCCAAACTTCTTGAGGACCTCGCGCAGATTCATGCTCAGATTTTCGAAGACCATGCAGAGATGCGCTTTGTACTCGAAGGACCGCTCAAACCTAACGATGTGTTTCTTGTCATCCGGGTCAGTGGCATTGAGCTTCTCGAGGATGTTGATCTCGGTGAAGCCTCCTTTCCGTAGCGCATCGTTGTTCCGCATAATCTTGATGGCTACGTCCTTCTTGGTGGTGACATCGACAGCGCGGGCCACCCCCGAAAACATACCACGGCCCAACGTTGTCGATACCTGATAGCGACCATCTAGCAACTCTCCCGGCCGGATCTTGTAGTAGCCCTCTTTATCGTCGCCCTCTAAGATACCGCCACCGCCGCCTTGCGGCGCCCGCACATCCTGAGTTGCGTCAGGTTGAGCAGGTGCTGGCGCGGCGAACTTGTCGGCGAAGTCGTCTGCAAACATGTCGAAATCGTCATCTTCATCTTTCTTGGCGCCCTCGTCTTCCTTTTTCTCGAGGACAGGTGCCTTGGCTTCGTCTTGGGAGACAGGACGTGGCTCACCGTGCAGACCTACATTCCCGTGGCGCATTTCATCTCTCCGCTCATCTTCTCGCATGTCGAGCGTGGGGTCATAGTCAGCAGCTGAGGGGCCATCTTCATCGAGGGCTTTGGCATCGCCGTGGGCATTGATGAGTGCTTGGTCATCAGCAAAGTTGAAGACCCCAGGGGACAGAGCCGCTTGAATCCTGCCAGGGGATAGGCCGGGTGATGAGGGGCCATCTAGTGTCGTTAGCAAGAAATCGACTGTGAATACTGGGGGGGAGGAGGCTTACTTGACAACGGAGTGGCACCATCAGGCTTCTGGAGCCCCGGAGTGCTCTGGCGAGTGGAGGTTGGTGTTGATGTGGGCTTATCGGCGATTTGTAACACTTGAATTGTAGGAGTTACTGCACCGAGGCCCCGCTTGAGGGCCGCCTCTCTCGCACGCCTGCGGCGCTCTATCTCGGCCTGTACCGCAGCTTCTTCGTCCAGGGCCGTATCTGGGTCCCAGTCCATATCAGGTTCCGGAGGTGCGCTTTGAGATCAATGTCAGCACTGTCCAACCTCGGGGTGTCGGGGATATTACCTGGTTTGTGAGATGGCAAGATGGTTGATGCCTCGTTCAACCGTAGCACCTTTATCACTTTTAGCATTTTTCCTGGAATCAGGAGCCTCCACCGGAGTGGCCCGTTTGGACAAGGAGCCATCCTGTGGGCGTCTCTCAGTAGGGGCACTATACTTGTCTTCCCCTGACCTCACATCGGCTCCATAGCGGCCTCCGCCTCGCTTGCCCCTACCGTCTCCTCCGCGGGGGGACCGGCTACGGGTCCGAGGCCGCTTGTCTGGATAGCCATCGTTTTTGTGGTCACGGTCGTGGTTGCGATCATAGCCGCCGCCACCGGGGCGGGGACCTCCGGGGCGGGGAACTGGTGGTTCGCGGCTGCCATAGCGGACATTGGAGTGCTCGTCGTAGCGGTCCGAGCCGCGCGAGGAGGGCCGGTCTAGATCGCGATACGGGCGGCGGCCATCACGAGGGCCGCCTTCGTAATGGACACGGAACTGGCGTGTGTCTCGTCGGTCACGTCGGTCCTCACGAGGTCGCTTCCAGCCACGGGGCGAGCGGCTGCGTCTGGCTCCGTCGGCCGAGTCTCTCGATGGCAAGTCACCTTCGGGCGTGCGCGACGGGAATCTGCCTCGATGTCTGCCGTTTCGGTCAACATCACCGTTTTGTTCAGAGCGAGGCAGGGGAGTTGCCTCTACGATTTCCCCTTCATCCGAGCTGAATGCTGAGGACGTCATTGTATGTACCGACCAGCGAGTGCACCCCCTTATTTCCGTTGTTGTCCTCGCTTTTCGGTAGGCCCAAACGACGCGCTGTGATCAACTCTCGTCTCCGTCCTCGAAGATGCCCAAACAGGTCCTGTCGTGGGTGGTTGAAGAAATGCGGGGGTTCGTTCGCACGGTTGCAGGTTGTGGACGCCGGGAATAGCGATAGTTGGCTTGTGTAATGTTGAGACCGAAGTCGATAGTACTGTGTAGTGTTGCCGTGACGTGTTGTGTGATTGCCCGTTGTGGTGGGATGGAACGAGCCTGACTCGTCAAAACCCTGGCAGTGACGCTCGAGGCTGAAAGTTGAAATTGGATCCATGGCCCAGGCCGTTTGCTCAGGGCATTTGACAGGCCGCCTCGTCGGGTGGCAACCCCGGACACAGCGCCTGTCAGCGCCTGCCAGCGCACTTCTCCGGTGTTTCGCCGATTCACCGCCCAAGCCGAGTTCTCGGCTGGCATGGGCTTTGCCGCCGGGCTGTCTTCGCGGGGTCTCGTCCCTGACAACTTCACGCACCCGACTTTTCCATACCCTATTTTGCACTTTTGCAACAGTCCATCTCCCGCCCAAGGACCAGTACACCAATTCCAGATTTTTCTATCCTCAACTTACAAAATGGGTGGTCAAAGCAGAGACGGTATGTTTTCTCGTTTCCATTACTACTCCACTGATACCCTGAAGATCTCTGATCCGACTAACACCACCATCGTAACAGGCGGCAAGGCCAAGCCCCTCAAGGTGCGCATCACAAAACGATACCCCCTCGAAAAAGGGACACCCCGCAACGGCCATAACTGACAAGAGGATGGCATAAAACAGGCCGCAAAGAAGCAGAAGGTGGAGCTCGATGAGGAGGACAAGGCTTTCCATGAGAAGCAGCGTGCCTGTACGGATTCTGATCTCCAAACAAAAACCCTCGCCCTCGCCTCGAACCCCGCCTCCTAACCTAGTGAACCACGCCTACAGATGAGAAGGCCAAGAAGGATCTCGCGGCCAAGGCCGGCGGCAAGGGCCCTCTGGTAAGTTTCCCGCTTTGTTCTCGCAGCCGTCGATTGACCATCGCTAACTTGTCTCTGTGCAGAACACCGGCACCCAGGTACGACCCACCCTAGGCCCCCTTGTTTCGGCACCTCCCTCCCCCTCTACCTACCCACGATTCTAACACACAGCTCAGGGCATCAAGAAGTCGGGCAAGAAATAGACCCCCTCATCGGGAAATCGGGAAGCGGGGCGTTGCGTTGTGTTGTTGCGCGTGGCGTTGCGGTTCTTGGGCCGACACTCGTGCCGGTCGGTGCCGGTGCCGGTGTCGGGATCATCAGGGGTTGGGATATTTTAGGGCGCAAAGGGGGTAGCGGACGGCGGACAGCGGGCAGCCTGGGGTGCAGGAACGACATGTTTGCTAGGGCACACACGGTCTTTATAACGAGGATGATGAGGATTGACGAGCCACGTTCTCTATCTGTTGTCCTGCTTGCGATTCCCCCAGGAGTGAACCGCCCAAGCTTCGAACAAGCCAGCCAACGTTTTCCCCCATACGGCCCCGTCAAGATCACGAGAGGGAGAGAGTCTAACTGCGGCCAGACACCAGGGAAAGGTCGATAGATCTGGGGATAACGGGAGTGTGCGCTCGGTTGGGGATGGAGATCTTGGGGTCCCACTCCGAGGTTGACAGACTGGGGGCGGACGGGGAAGGGTTGTCAGAGAGTTCAGGGAGGTTGAAGGTGTAAAAGGGGTATAGGGGGTAAACATATGCAGCGTGTTATATTGTGCCGCGAAAAAGATGAAGGGGTTACGACAGGTGAAACTCTAGAGAATGAACATGAACGATAGAAGAGCGATAGATTGGAGACTTGACAGTGATCGAAGTGTGTAGGTTGTTTTATTCTCAACTTCCATGTAATCGTCCTCTCCGAACGGGCAAGGCCCCCTCCGTTGTCCATCCATATCAAAACCAGCCAATGTACCAAGGTAAAGAAGACAGACATTCGCGACGAGCCCAAAAACCGCCCTCACGATCCAATTACAAAATTGTACATATGTACGTACCACCAACCAGAGTGCTCCTCTACAATATGTCCCTCTATCAAAAAGTGTCATTGCCAGGTTACCAACCGAGATAGCCAGCCAGCCCGTGATGTACCGACCAACCAACGACGACAGCAAAAGCGGCACACCTTAGGTATGCAGCGCAACCAAACCCGCCAACGCCAAACAATGCCGCCCATGCGAGAGAAAACCGCGAAAGATCAAAAGCACATCTCGTGCACCATTCCGTACCGCTCCATTTCCCTTCCAAGATCTGGCGCCATAGTGCTACCGCACAGGTAGGTAGGCAGCCCCATGAAATTCACCCTACCCCCCCCTCTCTCACCACGTCTCTCCCATCCTCAACTATGACAAACTGCCTTTTTTTAACTTCAACCCCGGTACCCACCCGGCCCCCTAGTCGCCGCACCGGGTGTCCCACTCCGATCATTACCCCTGCCACCGCCCCCGCGGAAGAAGTCATACTGAGCCGGATCCTGTGCGGACGGCGCCAGCAGCGGCGGCGACTGCACCAGGTCCAAGTCGTCGGTCTGCGGTAGGCCGCCATACCCATGCGGCCCGCCACCCAACATCCCCGGCGCTCGGATACTGCTGCTGCCGGCCAAGCCGCCCCCGGAAACGGGGGAGTGGCGGCTCGAGACGGATGGCATTAGGCCCGGGTCGGGGCTCCTGTCCCGGCCGCGGTGCGAGTTGTACGAGCTCGGGGTCGGAGGGTAGGCTGGTGTGGACACGGCCATGCCGGCGGCGCCGGCGACGAGGTTAGTGCCGCTGTCGTTCGCGTTGGCGTACATGGGGCTGCGAGAGCGGGCGGAGGGTGGGTCGGAGGCGTAGGGTGAGTGGCCGGGGTAAGTGCTTATTGGTGGTGGGGCCGAGGACAGGTAGCCGTGTGGGTAGGCCGAGGCGGCGGCGGACGACTCTGGGTATTGTCCGTACGTCCTCCTGTTGCCGGCGCCGCCAAAGCCCATCCCGCCCTGGGGAGTGCCTGGGCGGGAGTCGGAGTGGCCGCTGGCAGGTGTGCCGGGGCGGTTGATGTCTGGGTGTCGGCCATACATGTCGCCACCGCCGTGGTCCGCGGTGAACTCGTCGCGATTCTTGTAAAACTCAAAGTCGAGGCGGGATTCGGGGACGACTTCAAAGCCAGGAACAGAAGGCGAGAGCTTGCCGGCCTTGCCCGTGGACATGTTCTCGAGGGCGTAGGTATCGCTGTAGCCGCTGACGGTGACCGAATCATCGTAAGCAGCATCCCGTCCGTCGCTCAGTCGTCCTTGGTAAACACTGGCAAGCAGGTTCTGCGCCTTGGCGTGCACCATGGGGGTGATGAGGGGCTTGTAGAGGGCGGGGTGGCCGAAACGAGAAGCGAGCCGGTCGTTCCGCGAGCTCTGCTCCTTCACATCAAATCCGGTCTCGGCACGCTGCTGGGCGGAATACGTCGTGGTATAGTAATGCATCTTGCTGTCGAATGCGTGCGCGCAGTAGAACTTGAACGCGATCATGAGGAAGGGGAGAGGAGCGACCGCATAGGCCTGGACGTGGGTCCCATCGCCGCGAACCCAGACGATCAAGAAGACGACGAGATGAGAAAGCATGGACCCGAATAAGAAGCGGTTGAACAACATACGCCAGAACATGCCGCCGCTTTCCGTCTTGGTGACAAAGACATAGAGTAGCAGGTACTTCTTGAGCGCCACGTCGATGCAAAAGTACATGGCCGCGGCGGGTAGAACGAGCGGCTGGATGGCGCTGTAGCAGAGTGCGACGGTCGAGTAAAACAAAAAGTAATTGTAGTAGCTCGCATAATCGAACGGGGGCGGCGCGGTGAGCTCGATCAGGTCGCGAGGCGTCGGGCTCGAAAACTTGCGCATGAAGAAGCTGGACAGCAGGGCCCAGAGCTGCGCAAGGTCGATCGCAGCACCGAGTTGTCTCTGGAGGAGCCAGGTGACCCAGAAGGGCGAAACACCGCAGAGGGACATGAAAAGAGTCCGGCCGATGTCGGCGTCCATGAAGGCATCCCAGGCATTGGTGCCCTTCTCGGTCTCCTGAACAACGGTGGCCGTAAATGTCCATAGGGCACTAAATATGGAAAAGACGACGAGGTTGTTGAAGACGAAGAAGGCATACAGCTTCGCCACGACGTGGCGCTCGCGTCCAGTCTTGGTCTGGTCGCCCGCCTTGATGGACAGACGGCGAAAGATGATGGGGAGGACGAGGTAGACGAGCGACATGAGCGCCGGAGAGGCGATACCTTGGATGATGGACCAGATCCCGGGGTTCTCCTTGAGTGAAACGTCGAAGGCGTGCCATACTTGCCCCAAGTTAGACAGATTGACTAAAAAGATGGCGATCATGGCGTTTGGAGCAATCCAGAGGAGTGTAAGAACGGCCATCCAAAGGTTATTCCAAAGCCGTCTCGAGCTCCGGGTGGACGAATTGAGCGGCATATTGTCCCAGATGATATCGTTTGGCCTGGGGGCGAGCTTGATGATGGCACCGTGTGGCTTTTTCTTGCGACAGGCGTAAGCGATGGCATGCGCCTCGGCGATGTCCGAGTAGGACGAGAACCCGTATGGCATTGAGCCTCTCTTGTCCACACGTTGCCGAACGTCCTTGATCTCCAGCTCTAGAATCTTGATCCGTTGTGTGAGGTAGTCGATGGCGTCGACCTTGTGCCCCTTCGGGTACGTGCCGTATGAGGGGTCTTTCTTGGAAGGTGGGCACTTGGGGCGCTCTGACGGGAGATTGTGCGGATCCTTGAGATAGATGGCCAGCACCTTCTCCAATTTGCGGACGGTTTTTTCATGCTGCTGAATGAGGTCGGGGAGGACCTTGACATCACGGGCGACGGCAGTCCTCGAGAAAGACGAATTTGGGGCGATCTTATCGATGATTCTGGCAATGCCTTCGTCCGAGGTAAGGGTCTTGGGGATATCGTACAGCTAAAAGCCGGTTAGCCGAGGACGGGCAAGACTGGAAGAAGGTTGGCATTGGTACCATCAGTGTGCGGGCGTGGAGGCTTTGCTGGTACTCCTCGGACTTCATGTACAAGCGCCTCAGCTCCACGACCTTCTTATAGTTCCACCATAAAAAGCCACACACTACAGCCGTCAACAACCAGGCGAATGTCACTGTCGCCCAATGGGAAGAAGCCCACACATTCAACGGCGTAATCCTAGTCACCCATGGCGATTCCTGGGCCGCAAAATTGACCCAGTAGATCGGAATGAGGATGGCGCACCCGAGAACAGAGAGGACGAGAAAGATGTTGCGGCACATCCTGGTGAAGCGAATGAAGAGGGCGGCATCCATGCCTACGAGGTTGACCATATCCAACTCTGATGTCGACCACAGCGGCAGAACCCACGCAAAAACACCCTTCCCCAAGGGCGGCGGGGCATGTTTCTCGTCGGCATGTTTGAGTTTCGGCGCATATACAACGCTATTGTACGGCCGGAGGAAGGAAAAGCAGATGGCGATGGCGGCTGTCACGCCCAGGGAAGAGCCCAAGGCGGCGAATATAGCCTGTTGTTGGAGCTAGAGGCGCGTTGGATGGTGAGTAAGGGCTTGGAAGAGCGCTATGTGTGTGTGGTATGGTGAGTACATACCTTGGCTTGGGAAGAGAAAGGGTCGGATAGAAGTTCTAGGAGGACTTGAGCGGGATCTTTGAACCCCTCATCACGCTCGAGGAGGCGCCGTAGAAGGTCCATGCTTGCTCCGTGCCAGGGGTCGATAATGCCCACGAAGGGCAGCAAGGACAGAGTCGTAACCAGATGATTGGAATCCCGAGCGAGGCGAACGGAGCTCGAAAGATGGCGAAGAGGTCGGAGAGTTGAGGATGAGTCCGTTTGTTTCGTTTCCCGTTACGCAATTTCCCTCCTCTTTTTCACGAACCCACGCGTCAAAGTCGAAGTCCTCTTTTGTGCCGTAGTTGGATGGTTCTCGATCTCCTTCAAGGCGCGATCGAGGTTTCTAGATTCCTGGAGCGTGGACTGCCGGACCTGATGCTCGAGAGAGTGACGTATGCTCCGCACGGGGGAAGATCAGCGCCAAGGCCGCGAATGGTGCGTCGCTTTTAAATGACCGGCCGACGGGGTTCGAGATCGACAAGGGTAGAAGGGGGGAAGAGGGTTGCTGGTTGCTAGAGAAAACGAGTGACTAGAGAAATCGACCGTAACGAGCGGGGACCGAAATCTCTCTATTGTTGTATGTGAAGAATAGCAGAGGTACACGTGTAGTGTAGAAGGAGGTAGGTAGGTCGAGAAGGTTGTTCAGATGAAAAAAGGATCGGGACCTGTACGAATACAGGGGACCGAGTTCTGGAATCGCCTGTGCAAGGTGCAAGGTGCAAGGTGCAAGGTGCCGGCACAAGGTGAATGCCAAGCAACCAACCGACGCCGCCAAAGTTTCTTCCGTTGCAACCCAGCTTGTGCATTGAAAATAATCAAGTTCGTCAAGTTTAAACGTTTTCCAAACCTGGTGCTCCGCCTCTGCCCCAGCTTTCAAAGAGGCATCCCATCCCGCCCCTGAGAATGCTGCGACCTCAACAAAGCGATCCATGGGCACGCGACCCATCCAATGATGCCCAGGAGTGCTATTTTGGCACTGCCACTTGCTCCGGGGAAGCCGTTTCCCCGGTTGGCGACCCACCAAACAGCCGTCGGGTGGGGCAGCCGACTCACAATACGAGCTCTGGATGCACGAAATCAGGGAGGTGCACAACATCAGTGTCGCATCCAAACGAGTCGAGGTTGAGGTACGAGAAAGTCAGCAGAGCAACCTTGACTCAGCTTGATCCGTCCTGCAAGCTGAGCGATGATCATAAATGTTTACGGAACTCAACGACTCTCAATTCTTGACACCGGAGGGTTTGAGCTAACCCGTTGTTTGCTCCGGAAAGTGGTCGCATAAAGACGAATTTCAAGGGTCCCTGCCATTGATTGGACGATCCGCCCGTTAACTGGCGGCGCGCCATCCCACGGCCCCGGGATCGAGAAACTTTGCCACATCGGGCGATAGATCAGACACTGCCGTGCGCCTTCTCGCAGATCGTCGCACGCGAGCCGTTGAGCATCTCATCCATCGCCGGGTTGATGGATGGGCGTTATCAAGAAACGAGGTCAACGAGATGGAAGAATTGAGGGAGGTCTCAGGGCACGGGCATGTCGGGGTCAGTCCGTGTCGTCATGAGGCTGAACCTCGTGGCCAGGCTAGGGCCGCCCTCCACACCTCACACATCCCTCGAACAACCACCGCGGGTGGATAAGGAGGGGCAGCTGACGGGATTTGAGAGGGAGCGAACATCAACGGTTGGGAGCAACGAACTAACCATCTCTATTTGAATGTGCAATCTCAGTTCCCCGGTTGGTTGCGAATCTAGGATTGGGCTCACGTGTAAGGCAGTCGGGAAGCGTAGAGTAAAAAACTCTCAGAAACTAACCCATGCCTGTTAACTCCGGTGGCGCGATGGCCTTGAAAGCATTTATTTATCGTACAATCCACGGTCCATCATGGGAGAACCTCGTCGGCTTGACTCGTGGTAAAAGGTAACCCGAGGGGAAGAAAAGAGAAAAAAGAAACGCAAAAAGGCAAGAGATCTCATCACCCGAGTTTGGTTTTGTTTGAACCGGTCAGCAGCCACCAACCTTCCCCAGAACCCCCCGCACTCCAACCCCATTTCGAACCACTTAAATCAAAAGAAAAGCAAGCAAAACAAAACACAAGAAAACCGAACACTCAGAGCTCAACTGGCCCCTGACTCCTCGTCTTCCGTGCCGTCCTCCCGACCAGCGCCGCCGCCGCTGCAGCGACCTTACCAGCTTGCTTTTTCGGCCGACCCCCTTTCTTGGCAGGGGGGGCAGGAGCAGCAGCAGCAACAGTGTCGGCGGGCTTGGCTCCAACCCCAGCTCCAGCCCCGTTTCCAGCTCCAGCCCCTCCGCCGCCGTTGGCCGTCTCCGCTGTGGACGGTGATTTGGCCGCGTCCGGCTTGGCATCCGCGTCCGGCTTGGCGGCGGCGGGGGTGGTCTCTGGCGCCGCCGTGTCGACGGCAGTCGTCTTGGCCTTTTTACCGCCTGCTGCGTCGCCTTCGGTGTTGGCGTCGGGGCCGAGCGCGGTGGCGGCGTCGCGCTTCTTGGAATCTGCTGCGGTGCCGACTGCGCTGTCGTCTTCTTCGGTTGCGGTTGAAGCGCTGCCTTCCATGTCGACGTCTTCGGTCGGTTTGGCTTCGCCGTTGGCGCCGGGGGTTTCTGTGGTGGCGGGGGCAGGTTCTGTCAATTTCTCCGCGGCAGCGGATGCGACAGCGGCGGCGGCCACGGGCTCGGCCACGGCCGGTTTGGCGGCGCCGTTGGTCTGTCGGGAGTCTGCTGGCGCGGAGGTGGTTGGCTCGCCCGATTCTGCAGGCTTATCAGCAGGTGCCGGCTCAGTCTTTCCTTGTGGCGCGTCCGGGTCCGGAACCGCGCCCCCCACGCCGCCGTTGGCTAGGGGTCCCGCCGATTCGGATTCGTCCTGTTTCTTGGGCACATGGGGCGCCGGAATCTCTGCGACGCTAGTCGCCGCAGTGACGGGCGGGCCAGCGGATTCGCCCTGCTGAGCGGCTAGGCATCACGGAACCAATTTGTGTTAGCATTAAACTCGAACGTGGTAAACTAAACAATAAACACTTTCAGTGTACGAGGTCTGCGTTAAATGGGCGCAATCCAATTCAAGGGCGATGACGCTACTTGGTTCCCGCGCCGATGTGGTATCTCACCTTTCTCGACCTCGGCGGACATCGCGAAAATGACGTAAGGGCAAAATGGCGCTAGGTCGCAGTCTGAAGTAGCTCGCGATTGAGGGTCGGCGCACTGATATCTCGATTAGAGGCAGCCAATGCGTGGTGGTAAAAGTGGTTTCCGTTGAGAACTCGATGGCAGACTCGGGAACTCGGTGGCAATGGAAGAGGGTAGAAAAGCGGGAGAACAGGCGTGAGGTTGGGGATGCGGCGGATTACTGTGGCAGCGTCCCATCGCACACGGTACGAAGCATCCATGTTCTTGTGTTCTCTGTATGCCCGGGTGCAGTCGCACTGACGGATCAACCCCGCCGGAATAATGTATATCGGCGATCCGTGTGCTGCAAATTGAGTCTACTTTGGCCGAGAGCACAGATCGGGGGGACCACTGTTTAGTTACACAGTATTCACGCTAAATGGTGTTTGGCCGGGCACCGCACGAGCAAAACAAGCCGGGCTCTAAGTGTAGATGTTTGAGTTGGAGAGCGAAACAAAAAGTATCTCGAAGCCTAACGAAGCTCTTTTCCTCGATTTACATTTGGTTTACTTAGTTTTCCATTCTTGTTTTCCTTTCCTCGTCCCTTCTCTTTTTTGTTTTCTATATATATTTAGTTATATATATATATATTTTTTTTTTTTTGACAGGAACTTGTTTTCTTTTGGAGTTCGGCTTCTTTTGGCCAGAGGGGACCGGGAATCTCGGATCCTCAATCGCGAAACCATGCAAGCCGTTCGTTCCTCTTTCCGCGGTTGTGTGCGGTCCAGGAGGGAAGGTACCCACCCACCTACGAAGAATTATTCGACAATTTGATGACGCCATTTTTTCCCATTGCCTTCTTCCGACACCCGGCTTCCAGTTGAGATTGCCAGAAATTGCCAGATCCGAATCGACCCCCGACAGGTTCCAGATCTGTTGACTTGTAACTTGTTGACTTTGAGGCTTGTTTACCGCTCCCTTGTTGTTCACAACTCTCCTACCAAATCCATCCATGGATGATCCGCTGGACCAATTGTTTTCTTCCACCCCCAACGACCCCTTCAACCTTTCAAGCCCCGGATCCCCCAATTGACCCCGCCAGCACTTCAATCCAATCTTATCACTCCATTTCATTCAGATAAAAATACCGCACAGGCGGTTCTGGCCCCCCCAGGCCCCCCGAACTGCGCTGGAACTCGCCTGGACTGCCGGCACTGAAAGGCGCTACCGTTGCGATCCGGTTCGCCAGGCGTACCCTACCCGGCCCCGCCACGCCACGAGAAGGTGCAGCAGGCTGGCGCTAGGAGATTTAAAGTTGGAGGCGGTCTGGTGCAAATCGACACATTGAAACTCCGGTTCCGTGAGCCAGCATCCGATCCGTGGGCATGACATGACATTCACAAACCTCTATATTACCTTTTTTAGTGTCAGAAATCAAGAATTCTCCAATCCCCCAAATTCCCCCACATGGGCAGCCCTATTGTCTGGGCATGGCGTCAGTCGCATATTGCGGGCAGCCGATCGGCAACACGGCATGCTGTGTAGGTAAACAAGCACTAACAAGCAACTGACAAGCACCGACAAGCAACGAGATCCGCGCACTTGCGTGATCGGAACGGGAGACCGCCTGAGACTTGTGAGACTCGTTGGACTTGATGAGTCTTGGTGAGACCTGGTGAGACCTGGCGAGACTTGCTACTTGGTGAATGCCCGAAACCGCCCAGCCGCGCCGGTGCCATCACCAACTCCATCAAACCCCACCCAGGAACATGGGATGCGGCGGCGTGTTGAAAGTCGTCGGAATATGCCCAGCCTCGCCAGCCACTGACCACACGCGCCGAGGCTGCAGCCAAGACAAGAGCAATCAGAATCGGCCCACGTGCCCAGGAACAGCAAGAGGAACAACGAGGCAAAAGGCGAAACGGAGAGGAGTCTAGATCCCCAGCCACTGTTCCCGACATGTTGTATCACGTCGCCAACAGCGGCATTCCCGGGAGCAAAGGGCGATAGGAGCGAGGAACGGCACAATGGGCGAGGGGGCACGACGTACGGCAGACGGGCTGAGACGGGGGAGCCGACGGCGAGGGACGCCGAGCAGGGCCGAGCAAGTCCGGCCGCCTTCGAGACGGAGAACCGGCGGCGCCAAGCGTGGGGAACAGGGAAGACACGGCATGCCGAGACTCGGCGCCAAGCGGGATGACCTCGCTGCGCATTCCTACCGGGGCCGTCGCCCTATCACAGCCGCCCCTGGCATCGGCTTGACAAAGACCAATACACCCCCAAGCCGCCCCCCGGAGTCAAAGAACAACGCCTTCGGAGCCCATCCAAGTGCCATCGCCACCCGGTTGCAGCTTATCAGGCCCAGGCTAGATGCTGAGAGGCTCAACGCTTCCCCCACAGTGGGGCATCAGCAACACCCGCCGCGCAGAACTGCGACTCAACACCGGATGAGAGCTGGGCACGCTGGGATACACCTCTTGGTTTTGTCTTGGCCTAACAGGCCCAAACACGGTTCCTGTGCGGTTCTCCGGGCTATCGGTGAGGAAAAGAGCATGAAAGCGGCACTGGGGCCGCAGGGTTTTCCGCCGCGACGGATGGCCCAAGATCGGGCGGTTGGGGATAACGAAGTACTTAAAGAAAGCTAACCCCCCCTTGGATGTCTTGTCTGTCGTCATCGTTGTTGACCAACAACCCTTAAATCGATATCATCCCCCAGTATTTTTGCTTGGTATCGTAGAAATCGCAGCCCTGATTCTGCGATTTAAGCCTTCCTTCCATCCCCCTCTTATACGCCAATGAAGCAAAGTGCCCATCGTCCGAGGTCTTGTTCATCCCGTGTACTCGTCGTGAACTCGCCCCCGTCATCCGATGGCTGCAGAGTTCCCCAAACATCCCTTTCTCCTCTCGGTCCGGGAGGTTGAGCAGGCCGTCGGCACAGATGTCGACAAGGGCCTGACCTCCTCCCGGGCTGCCGAGCTGCAGCAACAATACCCCCCAATGAGCTGGACGTGGGCGGCAGCATTGCCTGGTATACCATCTTTATCAGACAACTATGCAATGCCATGATCCTGGTGCGTGCCATTGTTTCTCTCTAAAACCCCCCCGTATTGTGGCCTCATTACTCATGCGTGCGCGAGTAGGTTCTCTTTTTCGCCATGGCCCTGAGCTTTGGCGTGGCTGATTATATCGAAGGCGGCGTCCTGGCGGCCGTCATCGTGCTCAACGTCTCAATTGGTTTCTACCAAGAGTATGGCGCCGAAAAGAAGATGGACGCGCTCCGTGCGCTGTCTTCTCCCAGTGCCAGCGTCCTCCGCGACGGCAAGACCATCGTCATTCCCAAGTGAGTAGTCGTGTACCCCCATCCAAGCCCCCTGTCTCGGCCCCCCACCCATGACTAACACAAACCCCCCCAACCCAGCGCTGAAGTCATCCCCGGCGACGTGATCAACCTCAAGATGGGCGACACAGTCCCCGCGGACGTGCGGCTCTTCGAGGCCATGAACCTGAACTGCGACGAGTCGTCGCTGACGGGCGAGGCCATCCCCGTCGACAAGCAGACCAACAACGACATCCTGGTGCCGGGCACGGAGAAGCCGGCCGCCACCGAGGACGAGGTCGGCATCGCGGACCGCATCAACATGGCCTACGCCACCACCATCGTGCGCAAGGGCCGCGGCCGCGGCATCGTTGTGGCCACGGGGATGCAGACCGAGGTGGGCAAGATCGCGGCGTCGACCAACAAGAAGCGTCGTAAGGCCGGCCGGTCCATGAACTGGAAGAAGTATGGCAAGGCCCAGCCTATCAAGGGCGGTGCCCGCCGCACGTATGACTTCCTCGGCAAGTTTCTGGGTTTGACCGAGGGCACGCCGCTGCAGATTAAGCTGGCGAAGCTGGCTTACTTTCTGTTCTTCTGCGCGCTGCTGTTGGCTGTGGTTGTGTTTGGCGTCAACAAGTTCGTCCAGCCGCTGCCGAAAGAGGTCGTGATTTACGCCATTTCAACTGGTATCGCCATTATTCCGGAGTCGCTCGTTGCTGTCTTGACCATCTCCATGGTTGTGGCGACCACTGTGATGCGGAAGGCCAACGTCGTTGTTCGGTATGCACCCCCATAACCCCCCCTTTTTTTGTCCCCCCCTGTACAGAGCTAACAAGTTTTGGCCAGTGATCTCTCCGCGCTCGAAGCCCTCGGTGGCGTCACAAACATCTGCTCGGACAAGACCGGTACCCTCACCCAAGGCGCCATGATCGTCAAGAAGGTCTGGCTGCCGCCGTCGGCCATCTACACCGTCTCTGGCTCCACCGACCCCAACGACCCCTACAAGGGCACGGTGGGCGACCAGCCGCAGGCCGAAGAGAAGAAGCGCGACTTCGACGAGGAGCGCACCACGCAAGCCATCAAGTTCGACGGCGTGCCGGACGAGAAGCTCAACCCCAAGCCCGCGGAGCCCAAGATGGCCGAGATCACACCCGAGCTGCGCATGTTCATGCTGTCGGCCGCGCTCTGCAACCTGGCGACGGTGCGGTACGACGACGGCGAGAGCGCGTGGAAGACCACGGGCGAGCCGACCGAGATCGCGCTGCAGGTCTTCACGCACCGCTTCGACCGCAACAAGAAGGCCATGGAGGGGCTCGGCTGGAAGCAAGTCGCCGAGTTCCCCTTCGACAGCAGCATCAAGCGCATGTCGGTGGTGTACGAGGCGCCCGCGGACAACGACGCCGGTATCGACGCCGCCAACAGCCTCGTCTTCACCAAGGGCGCGGTCGAGCGCGTGCTGGACCTGTGCGCCTACGTCGGCACGGGCGAGCACCAGGAGGCCATGACCGCCGAGATGAAGGACAAGATCCTCGAGCAGATGACCAGCTTCGCCTCTATGGGCCAGCGCGTGCTGGCCGTGGCCTACCGCCCCTGGAACGGCAAGTACGACACCTCCGCGGCGGCGGCCGCCACCACCAACCCCTCGGACAGCGACAGCGACCCGGCCGAAGACGCCGCGCGCTCGGCCGTCGAGCAAGACCTGATCCTGCTGGGCCTTGCTGGTATCTACGACCCCCCGCGCCGCGAGACTTCCCCTTCCATCTTCGAGTGCTCCAAGGCGGGCATCAAGGTGCACATGCTGACGGGCGACCACCCGGAGACGGCCAAGGCGATCGCGCGCGAGGTGGGGATCCTGCCGAGCAACATGGGGGTCCTGCCGTCGGGCGTGGCCAACACGGTGGTGATGAAGGCGACCGACTTTGACAAGATGACCGAGGATGAGATCGACGCGCTCGAGGAGCTGCCGCTGGTGATTGCGCGCTGCGCGCCCGAGACTAAGTCGCGCATGGTGGAGGCGCTGAGGAGGCGGGATGCGTTCATGGCGATGACGGGTGATGGTGTCAATGACGCGCCGTCGCTGAGCAGGGCCGACGTGGGGATTGCGATGGGCTCGGGCAGCGACGTGGCCAAGTCGGCGGCGAAGATCGTGTTGACGGATGATAAGTTCAACAGTATTGTTTCGGCTATCAAGGAGGGCCGCCGCATGTTCGAGAACATCCAGAAGTTCGTGCTGCACCTTCTCAGCAGCAACGTCGGCGAGGTCATCCTGCTGATCGCCGGTCTCGGGTTCCAAGACGAGACGGGCTTTTCGGTCTTCCCCATCTCCCCGCTGGAAATCCTGTGGATCAACATGGTCACGTCGTCGTTCCCGGCCTTCGGGCTGGGCCGCGAGAAGGCCAGCGCCGAAGTGATGCGCAAGCCCCCCCACGACAAGCGGCGCGGCGTGTTCACCAACCAGATCCTCGCCGACATGATGGTGTACGGCTTGCTGATGGGCACGTGCACGCTGATGACTTTCGTGATCGTGGTCTACGGCATGTACGACGGCGCGCTGGGCCACGACTGCAACCGCATCTACTCCGACTCGTGCGAACCCGTTTTCCGGGCGCGCGCGGCCGTCTTCGCCGAGCTGACCTGGCTGATCCTGCTCAGCGCGTGGGAGTTCAAGGACATCCGGCGCTCGCTGTTCCGGCTCAACCCCGAAGACACGTCGCGGTTCCCGCTGTTCAAGGACCTGTACAACAACCGGTTCCTCTTCTGGGCGGTGGCCATCGGCCTGGTCAGCGTGTTCCCAACCGTGTACATCCCCTACCTCAACCGCGACGTCTTCAAGCACACGTCCATCGGCTGGGAGTGGGGCGTGGTGATCGGCATGACGCTGGTCTACGTGGTGGGCATTGAGGCGTGGAAGTACACCAAGCGCACGCTCAACATCCTCGACGACCACAAGGTTGTGCAGGGCAGCTGGTCGCAGGGCGAGGAGGGCACCAAGAAGTTCCACAAGAGCATGGGCCTCGGCAACCTTAAGAACTGGCTGAGCGCGGGTCGAACTATGAGCGCCAGCCGCACCGAGTCCCGCTCCAAGGCGCAGTCTGCCGGGGCCTTGACGCCCGCGACGACGCAGCAGCGGACCGCGCAGGGTATCCCCCCTGTGTAAAGGCTGCAATGGAGGTGATATTCATGTCTTGAAAATAGTAGGCTTGGATATTGGGTGCGAGCATGGCCATGGTCTTTAGCTTAGAGTTATATCAGCTGATAGTGAGAGTCGAGTCGAGTTATGGAGGAGAGGAGGAGATGAAAACGGAGAAGACGAGAGAAAGGTGCAAGAGAATAGGTGGTTGCGGTCAAGAGTTGGCAATTTGGATACCCATGGAGAGGAATTGTGAAGTGGATAGAGGGGAAGACAGCGTATACGTACACGCGTAGAACTCAAAGTTGATTTTAGAGTTGTACCAGTGATTTCCGGGTTGCCTATTTTATCGTGCAAGAATTATTCGTGAAAATGTTCGAAAGCATTGGAGAGGTGAGAGTGAAGCCCAGGCACTGGCAGGCCATTGGAAAATATCTTGGCAGGGGTTAGGGGAAGCCTCTCAATGGATCTCTGCCAAGAAATCATTCAGGGGCCCCATGCATGTGCTCCCGTCGCTGAACACCGAGTCGCGTCTGGCCAAACTGGCCACCTGCGCTTCCGTCTAGCTTCGATTCCCTCTCCTTCGCAACACCAAACTCAAAATCCCCCCATTCCACCCCGCGATACACACAATGGCGCCCGCAAAGCCGTCCTCCGACAAGGACACCTATTCGGTGATCCTCCCGACCTTCAACGAGCGCCAAAATCTGCCCATCATCACCTGGCTGCTAAACCGCACCTTTACCGAGAAGTTCGTCGATCCTATCACCATCCCCCATCCCCCATCCTCTACCAATCCCCCAATTCCCTCCCTACTCCGCATTTCCAAGCAGTTGTCAGTCGACCCACCACTAACACCACCTTCCCCCTTCTCTCTAGCAACATCGACTGGGAACTCGTAATCGTGGACGACGGCTCGCCGGACGGCACGCAAGACGTCGCGAAGCAGCTGATCAAGGCGTACGCGCCGCACGTGCAGCTGCAGGCGCGCACGGGCAAGCTCGGGCTGGGAACGGCCTACGTCCATGGCCTCAAGTTCGCGCGCGGCAACCGCATCATCATCATGGACGCCGACTTCAGCCACCACCCCAAGTTCATCCCGCGCATGATCGCCCTGCAGAAGGCGCGCAACTACGACATCGTCACGGGCACCCGCTACGCCGGCGACGGCGGCGTGTACGGCTGGGACCTGAAGCGCAAGCTGACGAGCAAGGGCGCGAATATCTTTGCCGATACGGTCCTCCGCCCCGGGGTCAGTGATTTGACGGGGAGCTTTAGGCTGTATAAGCGGGATGTGCTGGAGAAGCTGTTTGAGAGCACGGATGCGCGCGGGTTTACGATGCAGATGGCGTTGGCGGTCACGGCGAAGTCGAAAGGGTACACGATCGGGGAGGTGCCGATTTCGTTTGTGGACCGTGTGTATGGGGACAGTAAGCTGGGTGGGGAGGAGATTGTCGAGTATGCGAAGGGGGTGTTGCAGCTTTGGTGGTCGACTTAGGAGGGCATGGGGAGTGGAGGGGGTAGGGACCGAAGAGGCTACGGGGTGGGGGAGGTAATAACTACTGAGATGAGAGATACCAAAGGCGCGAAAAGGGGCTTGTTGTATGATCAGGGAGGAATCTGGGCTTAGGCGTTGTTGTGGTTCATCATATGCAATCCGATATTTGACTGTCACATCCACCTCTCTCTCCCCATCATCACTCTCCACTTCACATGTTCCTCCCGCCCGTCACACTAATCGTCTGCCCACTGATATACGAACTCAGCGGTGACGCAATCGCCAACACGGCACTCGCCGCCTCCGTCGCCGTGCCCGGCCTCCTCAGCGGAATCTCCGCATACGGCACCGCCCCAGCCCCAGCACCCGCCCCCGCAGCCTTCTGCTTCCCCGGGATCCCCAACGCCACCTTCTCCCCCGCAACCTCCACAAACGCACCCCCCTCCTTATCCGCCGTCAACCTTGTCTCGATATGCCCGAACGCCACGGTATTCGCGCGCACACCGAAGGCGGGGCCCCATTCCTTCGCTATGGTCTTGGACAGGCCCACGACGCCGGCCTTGGCCATGGCATAGTTGAGCTGGCCCGCGTTGCCGTGCAGGCCGGACGTGGACGAGATGTTGACTATGTTGCGCGGCTCGCCGTCCTTGACCCGGAAATAGGGCGCTGCTTCGCGCACCAGCTTGAAGGGGACCGTGCCGTGCATCGCGAGCATCGTGTCCCATTGCTTGTCCGTCATCTGTAAGGGGGGAAAGGTGGGGGGGCCGTTGTTAACATCAAATAGTCGCGGGGAGATTCGGAAGGGGGGGGAGAGAGGGCGTCATTGCTTGCCTTGTGGATGACGGCATCCCAGGTGAAGCCCGCGTTGTTGACGAGGATGTGGATCTTGGCGTTGCCAAACTCGGCGGCCTTTTTGATGAGCTCGGTGATGCACTCATCCTTGAGCAGGTCTCCGGCCACAGCGATTGCCTCGCCGCCATTGGCTCTGATTTTAGAAGCTACGTCTTCGGCTTTGGCGCCGTCGATGTCCGATACCACCACCTTGGCGCCCTCGTTCGCAAACAGTCTCGCGCACTCGGCGCCGATGCCCTGGCCGGACCCGGTGATGATGGCGACCTGGCCGGCGAGCAGCCCCTTGGGGTAGTTGAGCTGGCGGGCGATCTGGTTGATTCGTTCAGACATGATAGGCTATTGGGATTTACGGGGTGGGTGCGAGCTAGGTTGAGGCGACAAACTCGCAATAGAAGCAATTGTCGGTGTACGGACCAAGTGTCGGAGCTGTTTGAAAGCAACCCGGCCCCGTGCCACCGATGCCGAGGTATAACCCTGTTCGGACCCCGGCGATCTCGATATCACTAGCTAGCGCCCGTTGTGCTATCTCTTCGAATTCCGACTTCATTGCCTTCGGTTCTGTTACCAGCGAGTGGATTTCAATTGGCCGCTCGCAGCTATGAGAGTATTCCCTCTCCCATACAGACGGCTATTATCGTATTATATAACCATAATGGGCACCTATGTAGGATACTCTGTGGCCCGACTTGCAACGAGATACACTTCTGGAAGGACGGGAGTGGGGTAGAGAATGGGGAAATGCCCGGTGCTTGGGGAATTCCGGGGAAGATCTCCTCTTCTCCACTACGAGATGGTGGGTCTCACTCTGATTGTATCTCAAGTTTTCAACCGCTGTAGGTACCTTATCCTTGTCCTTTCCTCTTCCAACCTCTGTCTGTGTTAGCATCAAATCTCTATAGTTGAGACCGAAATCAGTGTCCAGATTTCTAACGTTCAAAGATTGTCAGTCAGGCTAGTTTTGGAACTGATTGTGACTCTCATAGTGCGTGGCAGCCCATAGTGTATGTACAGCGACCTACGAGCCGCAAAAATGGCTGTAACGTTACAGTACAGTAGTTGGTTGAAATGTTGCAGCCCAAAATGCACTAGCCGTTTTCGTCGTCAACAAACGGGTGACAAAGAATGCAGTTACACATATAACCTTGGTGGGACAATCTGACAAGTCCCAGACGGTTCTGAAAGGGACTCCTAAGGTATCAACAATAACGGGGTGTAGATCGGTGAAGCCAAAAGGTTCACAACAAGTGCACAAGCAATTGTCTTAACAGTAGGGGTAGCTAACTGCTTGTATTTCTTACTGGAGAACTCCCAGAGTCCTCCAGAACGAGTGACTATATACCTATAGTGGTCGCCATGGACCGACGTTGTTTATCGTCGTCCATGGACCGATCGTGGACCGACGGCGACCATCGTCGACCATGGTCGACATGGACCGATGTCGACCAATGTCGACCATTGACCCCTGGTCTTAGCGATTGGCTGGGAACGCTCCCCTGGCGCCCCACCGGGTCACTGTAGCTGGCCATATTGTGACACTTAGCCAAAAGATGACACCCGATAGTTACATCATTATACACTTGCATCGTTAGTGACAAACGTCAAAAGTCCCCCCTCCAAAAAAAAAGGAAATCGCATCTAGCTACTCAACTTGGCTGCAGTAGCCAAGGACGTGTATGGATGGTCTGCACCAAGGAGTCGATGAGCACAGTTCTCTATTAATGTGAAAACCTCGCAACATAACGGCGCGGTCTTACGAGTTACTCGCACGTGACGTCAACAGCTTCTTAGCAGTGTCAGTCAGCCGCCACACTGACTAGCCTGTGACGTGAGCTGCCAACCCCTCATCCATCCAACACACATCTGCGGTCATATGTCTGCGGTCATATATCTGTGATGATGATGTGCGTCTCTACTCATGTTAAGCCTCTGCTCTAGTACTTAAGGTCTTGTGACGGCGCCTGTCGTCGGAGTGCACGTGCCCCACCTACTCTGGCATTTAACCTCTTCTTCGCGAGAGCTCTTCCAGCTTCTCTTCTTCTTTTCCCCATCTTGTGATTTTAGACAATGAAGTGGTACTTGCAGTGCCCTCGTGCCTCGCCTGTGTATTGCTCGGTCGTCACAGGTCTGGTTACATGCCTACACCTATCATCTAACTCTTGCTCTCTTTGCAGCAATAAGCTGACTTGACCTTGATGCCTATTGCATTACTCCTGTTTGAGAATACTACTACCCCTACTCTCTGTCGTATTACTCACAGCTTATTTGTAAGCCGGTTGTCTCTATAACTTTCTCGGCTGCTAGATCAGGTTGATAACAATAGCATAAATACTTACTCTTATCAGTTATTTCGCTCAATTCCGCCATGTCAATATACCACGCATGGGCACAGGGAGACATTGGCCCATTTCATAAAAGTGGAGCTCCAGACAAAGGTAATGGGCTTCCCGGCTCTATGGTTGATCCAAGCTATCCAGGCGACCTTCTCAAGCTAGAAATCGAGATTATCGACACGCTAGGACACTATGTCTATGGCTCGACGATAGAAATCTGGCATTGCGACGAAAATGGTATTTATGACGAGACTGGATTCAAGTATCGCGCCATCTGGCACACATCCGGGCTCCATGCAGGCATCGACGTCGTCACTGCGCTCCCTGGTATTACGTCATTCCATGGCAATAGGCTCTATCGACACGCTCATCTCATTGTCACACCGCCCGAACCTGCTGCAAGACACGTCGTCGATCTACGCACTGAGCTCAAGCTTATGTTACCTCCTTGGATTGACACGCCTGCCGATATTGGGCCTATCGCAGATCCTAGGGAAATCACCTACCTTGCTGGGCCGTATAATCGGGGTTTTGGAGCCAACCAATGGTATATTGCAAGGGCAAGAATCGTTTTGAAAAACGCTCTTGATGGGACTGCGGAGTAATATGGCAAGAGGGTGTAGAGCTCTGTCATAGGCATTGCCTACGACCTGGTTGTCATTGTATGTAGCTGGGGTTAGGGTTGCAGTAGGCTATATGTCTAACGGGCTGAGCCTGAATGAAGGAGCACAGTGGAAGAAGATATTAGGCTAGCCAATACACATAGCGCTCATGTTCTCTCGCGAGGCTGTTTGTGCAAGATTGATGTCAGGGACGGCTAACTAGGAGCTGAACCTCAAAGTATTGTTGTTAAACAAGAAAGTCGGGAACAGAATGATGAACACTGGGGAGCTGGTGTAGATTCACAGGCGATGCTTCGTTCAATTCCTAGCTATTCCCTTGGGTGCGCTGTAAGTAAAGGGTCCCGTGGGAAAGAGGAACTGATCCTTGGGGAACCCCCAAGGATCGAGTTCGGGTGAGCTCTTCTTTTAAAACGGTACATGAACGTCATTCCCTCGCCACCGGGTCGCCATCCTAGCAGATTGGACCTCCCATCTTTCTGGGTCGTGACAATTGATCGTAGTGATATCAAACTATACTCTAAGCATTTTTGTTTGGCTGAAAATCATGAGCAATCAGGCTGCCTCAGGCCACCTTGGGAAGCCACAGAGGCCAGGTCCTGCACCCAAAATTGGGTGCAGGGTCGACGGGCGCTCCCAAACCTGCAGAGGACAACCAAGTCACCGAACAATGAAGTCCGCCTATTGAAATCCATGATTTGAGCCCAAGTTGACCGTGCCCTGCGTGGAGCTAATATTCATTAAAGCCACATAAGTTCAACAGGTTATAAAGTTATATAGCTAGCGGCATTCTTTGTCACCCGTTTGTCGACAACGAAAATGGCTAGTGTATTTTGTGCTGCAACATTTAGCTGCAGCCATTTTTTCGGCGCGGGTCACCCTACAACTATGGGTTGCCACACACTGTGTGAATCACAATCAGTTCCAAAACTGGCTTGACTGACAATCTTTGACCATTGAAAATCTGGACGCTAATTTCGGTCTCTACTATAGCATCCGTCATTACTTTTGGTCTAGAAGGTCTTTGAACGTCCGGGTGGATACAGAATAGCTCTACAATAAGTAGGTCTACAATAACGCACCCATTAGAGACGTCAGAATGACGAGAGGAAGACGGAAAAGACGTATGTACATACAAACTACGCATAAACCGCCCAACTATATACCTAGTGACGGAGAGGATCGGTTTTGACCCCCTCACCATCGGGAAAACGTCATCAATAGTTGGCCGTGATTGATCACTACGGTCCAGTCACTGACGAGGTATGAGAATGCCTTGCATTAATACTTTAAGCTTTCCCCTTCAACCCCATTCTTCCTAGGTTCCTTCACATTGCCATCAAACCAAAACTTTCAAGATGCAAACATCTCATACTGACCAGAAGGCCGGTACCGCCATGGGCTCGCCAGCCCGGCACAGTGTCAATCCAAGTGATTCGAGCCTATCCTTCCGGTCCGAAAAACCAGCTGTTGAGCACTCGGAGAAAGTCGTCACCTCGCCGACGCTTGGCGCACTGCGGCCGGGTCTCTGGCGCAGGATCTGGGACCGTCTCTCGGGCTCGAAGAATAAAACCTCCGGCCGTTCAAAAGGAATCTCGCCTCCCCCGTACCAGTCTAAGAAGTGTCCTTCGCCGACACCAGTGCCAACATATCAGGAGTGGGCGAAGCCAGCGAATAAGCCCACTGTTGAGAGAGCTTGGGTCCCACCCCCGAGTCCATTCAAGTATGCGATCCATAGGACCTACTGCCCGATCAAGCACGTAACTAAGAAGGGTATGATATCGGCACCATGGATAATCAAGGCGGTCCTTGCCTCCAATACTGTTGCTGGTGTGGTGTGCGCGCCTCCACGGTGGCCGGAGCATCTCCATCAATGTTGGTACGACAAGATATCGGCCGCAAATCATCTGATAGGCCGCACAAAAAGGACTTACGAACGGAGGGTCCATGTTGCCCACCTGGGCGCCGACAGATCGTATGACTGGTCGGCGAGTGTGACCATTTGGAACGACGATGCCCAATGGCTTGCTGCCTTGACTTACTCGGATATGAGGGATATGCTCCTCCGTCGCTCATTGATGAAGTCAGTCATCCCCCACTCCCTCCTCCGCCCCTTGCGCATACCAGATCTTGTGTATTCTAATTCATGGCCCGGTAGAACTTCTGGTTGGAGGTATGACTCCGATGATCCGCTGGTCAGGGCGAAGTTGTTCTACTTGAATTATTCGAAACCGGGCTGCTATAAGCCATGGTTTCCCAGTCTCGCAGACGGTGGGGTTCCGTCCGAAGATTCTCTCCGCGAAGTCCTAGACATCCAGGATCCGATACTATGGGAGCAATTTGATAAACACCATTCTGAATCGGAAGACTGGTCGTTGTAATCATTGTTATCCAAGGGCACGTTTAGGAGTTTGTCAACAGACGGGCGGACCGAGAGACGGCGAACTTCGACTGGTTTCCATGGAGAAGTAGAATGCCATATATTTGACTCCATTCAACCGCTGGAACGCTCTTGCTCGCTCTCGTTGGTGTATTTTTGCCACTCTGAAAGGCGTGTGCTGCGCAATCCCCTAGAATTGACCGCCATCCGGTTCAGGGGTAAGGTTGGCGGGGTAACCAGCGCTGAGCTCACCTTCACCTGCATGTCCGCGGGACAGAGGTTCCACCACACCATCAATGGCGGGGCAAGGCAAGGCGACAACAACCGCCCAAACCGATTCCTTACACGACGATTCTCACCAAACCACACCACAATCGCCATCCCGATGCAGAAGCAAAAAGGTCGTTCGCCCTCTGGGCACCTCTCGCGGTTGAAGCCGGTCGAGCTCGACCCGCTGGCAGAATACGGCCTGCCCTCCAAGGGCGAGAAGAGGTGTGCAGCATCACACCCAACCCTATCTTAACCAAAGTTCCTGAACACCGCCCTGACACAAACATCTCTACTACAGACTCCTCTCCCCAAAAGTCCAAGAATCCTACTACGCGCTCATCGCCGCACGCTACCTCGCCTTCTGCACCGCCGCCGGCGACAGCGCCAACCTCCAAAAGCAATTCGCCCGCCTCTCCCTGACCTCCTCCTCGTCCACCACCACCACCTCCCAACAACAACCGACAACCCTCCCCCCACTCCCACCACCCACCCAACAAACCCAACAACCCAAACAAACTCAGCCAGCACCCCAACCCCAACCTCAATCCCAACCCTCAAAAACAAAACCAAAACCAAAACCAAAACCCAACCCCAACACCCCCCCCTCCAACAGCGCAGCCCCAACAGCAGCAGACGAAACCCTCGCCCAGCTGCTCTCCGCGCTGCGCAAACTCCGCGAGGGCCTGGTCGCCTCCCGCCGCCGCGACCATTTCGCTGCCCAAGCCTACCTCTTTTCGGTGCGCTTGGGCGTGCTGGCGGGGGCGTATGAGACGTATCACCCGGCGGGACTGCACCTGCTTAGGTGGCATGGCGCCACATCATCAGTGACGGGGGCTGATACCGGAGGGGTCGGCGATGGCAATGGCAATGGCAATGGGAGCTTGACGAGCGTCGAGCTGCAGGAGGTGGTGGGGTATCTCGTGCTGGACGCGGCGTGCCGGCGCGGGGACCTGGCCGGGGCGTACGCGCTGCGGAATAGGTATGGGTTGGGGGATGGGAAGGTGGATGCGGTGCTGCGGGCGCTGGTGGCGGATAATTGGGTGGTGTGGAGGAGGGTGAAGGGCCAGGTGGATGGGTACAGGGCGAAGTTGATGGAGTTTGCGGAGGGGCGGGTGACGGGGCATACGCTGAAGGCGTTTGGGCGGGCGTATTTGGCTGTGCCGGTGGGTGTGTTGGAGGAGCAGGCTGGGCATGGGTGGGGGGAGTTGAAGGGGAGCTTTGGGGTGGGATGGGAGTTGGATGGGGAGAAGGTGGTGATTCGGAAGGTTCAGGGGCGGTGAGGGATGGGGATAGAGACGGCGTTTAAAAGGGGGATAGGTGCATAGCGATACCCTGGGAACACACTGCGCTTGGACTGCACGGTGTTGCATGGGACAGGCATTGGGTATAAGATATAGGGTATTGGGTATAACTTCGGGGCTGTCATTAATGAATGGAAGCTTTACTTCAAAGCGTCCGCCTACTTCTCCCTCGGCACCTCGCACCTCAGTTAAGCTCCCTGCCCCCCCTCTCCGTTCTGCCCCCTTTCATCCCAACGCCTTGCCTACCTGCCGTACCTTCCTGCCACCGCTCCCGCCAGTGCCATATATACAAGTTCCCACAACCACACTGTCACCGCCTCCCCCAATTGAAGCCAAACACCGGTTTGGCTCAGCGGAATTGGGAGGCGGGGCCGGTTGGGGGACAACGATCGAAAGAGGTAGAGTTCGACTCCCCCTCGCGGCGCAAAACCCTACACTCAGGGGTTCTCGTAACCACCAGCCTCCATCCTGCTAGGAAATGGGGCTTGGTGGCGAGCTTTTTGTTTACATACGCACAACTCCTGCCACACACTGCCTTTTAGTTCTATCCTGAACTCCTGTGCGTGTGGTATTAATTGAATTATTGATAAGTAAAGGTGGGTAATAAATCGAGCGTATGTACATGCGAAGCCCGGCAAACATGTGGGTGAGATGCGCCGCAATCGTGCATCGACATGCTGCAGCCACTCTCACTCTGAGTCGCCCCGGGCACAGACATACTTATACATCATGTACAACACAAGCATCAAGCCATAACACGGAACCCATAATCATCCTCGAACCCCTCCCCTTACCGGCTGAGTCCAATTATCAACCAGGCCAGTCCCACCACTTCAACACCCCACGGCTCCATCCATCAATCGCATCGCCAAGTGCGCTTCGCTTACAGCAGCGCAACAGCAGCGATGATACCGCCGATGGCACCCAGACCAGCGGCCGCCGTGGGGCGCGGGCCGAAGTTGGTGCTCTCGCTGGTGGTGGTGCTCTGGGCGGCCGGGTTCTGGGTGGCGGCGTTGGCTCCGGTGCCGGTCGGGGCGGGCGCGGTGCCGGAGCCGGTGCGGGAGGCGGTAGTGCTCGCGGCGGAGGCGGTCGCGCAGGCGACTTCGGTGGGGAGGCCCTTTACGCCGACGGCGTCGCAGATCTGTTGTGGAGGGGGTTAGTTTTATGTGTCTGTCTGTTTGGTTGGGTTGGGTTGGCGCATGTATGGGAGGGAGGGATGGCTCACGTTGGCAGCGGCGGCCACGGCGGCCTTTTGGTCCGCCTCGTTGCAGGCATCGGTCAGGCAGCACGCGATCTCGCCGAGGAAGGACTTGTCCTCGCAGATGCACTTGATGTCTTTGCCGCAGTTGCCGATACCGTTCTGCAGGAACTTGTTCGCGCAATTGTTCTGTTGGTGACACATGCATGTTAGCGAACGTGCCCCTGTTGTTGTTTGCGTTGTTTGCAACGCCACATCGCGGGAATACGCACGGCGCATTCAGGGAGCCCGAAACCGTCTTGGGCAACGGCGGCGCCGGCCAGGGCGAGTGTGAACAGAGCAGCGGGGACCTTCATGATGGCGGGCTTGGATGGTATCGGTGGGCAATTGGCTGTCGAGGAGAATGGCAAGTCGTCTAACAAGCGGAATAGCGAGCAGTGATCGAGACTTTGAGAGCGCAGGATCACCCAAGGGGTGGAAGCGGCGGCCCCTTGCTCTCAGTTAAATACCTTACCAACGCCAACGCGAATGACCCCAGCGTGCCCAGCTCTCCCCACGCCAATGGGACGTTCCGGGCCTTGGAGGCCGACCAGGGCCTGGCGCCACCAGCAAACCATTGGGACTGGTGCCCCACAGATCCAAGCTGCAAGCGGAGGGATGGGCACGGCAGCAGCCATTGGCCCCTCTCGGCCCTAGCGGAAATGGGTACCCATGACGCGCTCTTGCAGTTTTCCCTCGAGCAACGACTTCCGGCTGATACGGATAGTTAGTGACTGTGACTGTTGTGATCTCCATCGCCGCTTCGAGGTGTGATTCGGTCCTTTTGATGGCGTTTCGCAAATACACCGACTTGCTAACTCGGGCAAGTCACACCGACAGCATCCGAGTCAGGCACAGGCAGACCCGTCCGCGGCCACAGATCCGTTTTGAGAATCGAAACATGGGTTAGGGAACTTTGAAGCTTCCATCGTTTTGGTGATACCCCAGGAAACCACCCCACGCGACCCGACAAGTTCTCACTCAACACAGTTTCAATCGCCGTCGTACAAACATCGACGATCTTCGCATCGATCGTCCCAGTCGAGCCTTTTTTCTTGTCTCGCTCATTGGCCGCTCTGAGAGCCAGTCCCAGCCCAGCCAGCCAGCCCGACCATCCGATCCCTTGACCGTCGGGTCTCACTTTTCCGGGCGGAGCCTCGGGGATCACAAAAGTGCGTTCCCCGGGCGGTGATGGCCAAAAGAGGGAGTCGTCAACACAATCTATGTTTCAAAACAACGTGGCGGTGAAGATTGGAAAGTTCTGCGATGCTACAGAATACAATAGCGACCGAGAGGGAAAAGGTTGCACTACTCGAGACACCATAGAATGAACTTTGAGTAGTTGTTGAATGGTGATTCGGTCTCGGAGGGACGGTGGCTTGTCATTGCGATCCCCGTCTCTGAGCGTCTGTGTTCTGGGATTGGCTGGCAGAAGCTGATGAATTTAAGATTGCGGGCTGCCCCCCCACCCTGAGAAACTTAGCTGCTGGTTGGTCTGCCGGGCCGTCATCCGCCAAGCAACCACTCCAGTCCCTGCTTTCAGCACTCCAGGTTGCACTTTGAGCGACTGCATCACAGCATCCCCCACACCACCTAAGAGCTACAGAATACACTAGTACAGATGAGGCAGGGGGTTTGAGTCCCATTTTTTGTCACGGGGAGGCTGATCCAACACCGGCATTGCCGCATTGAACATCCAACCCTCCTCAACACCCCCGCTGGAACTTGCACTCCGTAGCGAGCTGCTAGTTATGTTTTGCCTTTGATCTGGTCGCCATTTCCGTTTGAACCGAACGCGCGCAAACGCCGAAGTCGCAACAAGATGTGGTTGGGAATCCTCGAGGACAAGGTCATGGACCACGTCCCAGGTACGACGCTACAACTGCCGCAACTGCCTAACCTCGAGAGTGTTCGCTTATACCATTCGTTTTAGGGACGACCCGGTACTTCGACGACCCAGAGCGGCCGCAGTATGCCACCAACGGCACCGACGGCCTCAAGTGCGACACCAGCGGACCGGTGCCCATCATTCTCGTCCCGCAACCATCTGACGACCCAAACGATCCGCTGAACTGGCCACTATGGAAGCGCGATCTCATCACCTTCATCCTCTCTATGGTGGCTATCTTGGCCACCTGTCTCGGCCCGATCCTCGCCGCCAACACCCTCACCCTGACGCTCCACTACCGCCAGCCTTTTTCCAAGATTGCCGACCTAACGGGCTGGTACCTGCTGGGCGTGGGCATCGCAGCTTTCATCTTTGTTCCTTCGGGCCGCATCTGGGGTAAGCGCCATCTGTTTGTTGGGGGGACGCTGCTGCTGGTCATCACTGCGGCCTGGGGTGGAGCGTCACAGGGTAAAGAGAACTACCAGAGCATGGTGGCGGCGAGGGTCTTCCAGGGCATCGCTACGGCGCCGTTTGAGTCGCTTGTCAACGTCGCCGTGGGAGACTTGTACTGCGTGCATGTGAGTGCCAAGACAGCGTAGCCTATGCGCGGACAGCACGCTGGATATATAGACTAACACGGAATCAGCAACGCGGTATTCGCATGGCCTTCACCAACCTCGCGGTTTTTGGTGGCGCCTTCTTTACCCCTATTCTGGTTGGCAAGATCACCAACTCCATCGGATGGTGGTGGACCTTCTATTTCGTCGCCATCTTTTGCGCCGTCTGCCTCCCAGTCGTCTACTTGTTCTGCCCAGAGACAGCATACCGCCGAGACGCGGCCCTGAACACCGACATGCTGACCACGGATGAACGATCAAAGACTTGGGGCAGTACTTGTACGGCCGCGGACGTGGAAAAGGCGGCCTCCAGCAATGGCGATGCTTCGGCACCAGGGAAGAGCGGAGAGGCCAACAAGCCGGACGAGATCCACGGAACGGCGAATGCGCCAGATTCCAGCAGAGGAGCGAACACGCCCAAAGTGACATTCAAGCAGTCACTGGCTCTCTTCAACGGCCGGAAGACGGACGAGAGCTTCTGGAAACTGCTCCTGCGACCGCTGCCGCTCTTCTTGCAGCCCGCTTTCCTCTGGGCATGCCTGATCCAGGGTCTGATGATCGGATGGACCGTCTTCATCGGCGTCATCCTCGCCCAGTTCTTCATCGCGGCGCCGCTGTGGTGGGGCGAGGTCAAGACGGGGTATGCCTACACGTCGGCGTTCGTCGGTGCTATCCTCGGCTTCGTCATCGCCGGCGCACTGTCCGACTGGAGCGCGCGTTTGATGACCAGGCTGAACAACGGCGTCTACGAACCCGAGTTCCGCATTGTGCTCGTCATTCCCCAGTTGATCCTCGGCTGTGCTGGCCTCTATGGATTCGGCCGCACCGTCGACGGGCTGATGACCTACCAATACCACTACGTCGTCCCGCTGATCTTCTTTGCTCTCCAAGTGGCCGGCATGGTTATCGGTGCTGTCTCGAGTTCCCTGTACATCGTTGATGCTTATCGTACGTTTTGTTTCTTGTGTAAGGATATCCGGAGGATGGATGCTAACACTCCAACAGGTGACCTGGCTATCGAGGGCTTCACTTGCATGATCATCTTCAAGAACGTTTTCAGCTTTGCCCTCACTATGAAGGCTTTCGATTGGCTCGTCGCGACCACTAGTCTTGCCACTCCGATCTTCAACATCATCGCCTCGATCCAAGTCGGCATCTGTGTGCTTAGCATTCCGATGTGTAAGTGATGAACCCAATTGGAGAGGCGGAACTTGTGAAATTGTAATGAGAGACTAATCTGTTGTTGTATAGACGTCTATGGCAAGCGTGTCCGCAGTTACTTCCACCGCAACGATCTGCTCGAGCTCTTCAAGGTGCGGTAGTCTGGGGATTTGGTTATTTGTGTTTTGTTTTTTTGTTTTATTTGGACTACTTCCGTCAGCATTGGAGTTGGATGAGTTGGAAATGGGCTGCTTCTGTGCGATGTTCTTCCGCGACGGCTCGCCATGATTTTGTTTATTCATATTTAATGCCTCCCGGTTTATGGCAGATGTCGGGGAGTGGTTATGAGTTCTAGAGATAGACATCGATCGTTTAGATGGATCAAGTACATGTACCACCGTTTTTTTTTTTGCGTTTGCGTCTCCATTACACGAATAAAATGGCAAAAATGGCAAAAGCTCAGTCATCTGGAACTACGGGTCGAATCGAACCCGCGCCTCCAGGCGACCTACGAAACCGTCTTGTCTGCCATACCGCGCACTGTTTTGTTCCGAGTCAACTTAAGGTTGGGGGCACGGGTACTGTGTACCGTGTATATTGAAAACTAGGCATTCATACACAATCGCCTGCTTATAGAAACAATGACCATGGAAGTCGGTCCGCACGCTCCAACTATCACCAACTCAAGGGACGATGTTGCCGAAACCCCACGCCTTCCTTCCCACCCTCCTCACAACCAACCTCAACCAACCACAACCACTACCACCACCATCACCGCCACCAGCCCTTCTCTCCCTCCTCACAACTTTCCCTTCTTCCTCCCATCCTTCAAATGCTTGCTCACCTCCCCCTTCAACAAATAATCCGGATACACCATCCCGGGATCCAGCCCAACCTCCAACCCGCCCTGCCTGCGCCAACCCGCCCCATCCACGACCAACGTCGTCCCATTCACATAATTCCCCGCATCACTAAACAAAAACACCGTCGCGTCCGCAATATCCCTCACATTCCCCCACCGGCCACTCGGCACATTCCGATCCTTCTCCCGCTGCGTCATCAAATCACTCGACAGCCGCTGCATGCCCTCGGTGCCCGCGATCGCCCCAGGGGCAACACAATTGGCGGTCACCCCCAACGGGCCATACTCGATGGACACGGAGCCCACCAGCGAATCGACGGCCGCCTTGGCCGCCGACACGTGCGCCTGCAGCGGCATGCCCGTGTAGTGGAAGGTGGCGGACACGGCGAGGAAGCGGCCGCCCGTGAGGCCCGACGGGTGGGGGTTGGGCGCGTTGCGCGCGGCCGAGGCGACGAGGTGAGGGATGGTTGCTTTGATGGTGTTGAAGGTGCCTAGCGTGTCGATGTCGATGACCGCTTTGAAGGCGTTGGGGCTGAGCGCGGAGAGCGGGGCGATGAAATTGCCGGCGGCGCCGGCGCTGGGGAGGGAGGGGGGGTTAGTACCTTGGGGGGTTTGGGGATGGGGAGGGGAGGTGGGCTTACACGACAAAGTCAATTGCGCCGAGCTCCTTTACGCAGCGGTCGGCGGCTGCTTTGAGGGAGTCGAACTGGGGTTGGTGGTTAGTACGGGATAGCTTATTCCATCACGGGACCCTCATGTGACTGAGGGCATGAGGTGAGACTCACGCTGCGGACATCAACGCCGCCGATACCAATTACCCGGGCGCCGTTGCGAACCTTTGCGATCTCCTTCGCGGCGGCCTCGGTCTTCTCGACATTGCGCCCGATGAGGCAGGCATCAGCACCGAGATGCACGAGCGCGCGAGTCTGAGCGCTGCCGATGGTTCCGGCGCCGCCGGTGATGAACAACACCCGGTTGGCTACAGTGAAACATGTTAGTGAATGCTGTTATTTATCAACGAAAAGCTGATATTTATGAGCCAGACAATATACGAACCGAAGATGCCGTCGGCCCAGGCGTTACTGAGATATTCGAACTTAGGGACAGACATGGTGTTGATCGAGTGCTGCGAGATGGGATGGAATGTGCGACGCGGAAGATTCGGAGATGTAGAACAATGGTGGAACAGGCAATATCGAGGAATTACTGTCAAGAATCAAAAACAGCAATTATATGTATGAGATGTTGTTGAAATGTTGAGTAATCTCTAGATAGGAGCTCGGCTGCTTAATAGGAGGACACAAGCGGCCAAGCAGTTACATGCTGTTCCTGGGGAACCGCGAACCGCGTGGGGACCTCGGTAGATCCACAGCGTGGGGTTCCACGTGAAGCCCACTTCTTTAAAGTCGCTGCCCACTCAAGATGCGATTCGGCGGCTTTGATTGGGCCACTTGCACGGTTTCACAACGGCCTTGTCCGACCTCCATGACAACACCCCGATCGTTGGGATATGTTAATGCCGTGCATGCCTCGCATGCATATCGGAGGAGCAACTGACCGAACTAGCAGGGACCAACAGACCGGAAACACTCCCTCGATTAGAATCCTGACATCTTACGATCTAGCCCTGGCACGGTTACTCTAAGCCGTCGAACTTCGTCCGTGGATTGATGAGAAATCCATCCAACGACAACATGCTGTATCGTCCGTTCTCGTCGTCGCCAATGGGGACTGGCTCTGGCTCGTTCGCAAGACGGCTAGTAAAACCACGCGACAGCAACAAACCCAACGCCCTTGCCAACTTGATCGTCCGGAGCTGATCGTCAGACAATCCACCAACTTCCTCTTTGAACCCTCCCCAAAAGACGTCTTGTAGATTGTCGTAGTCTTCAAATCGCGTCCAGCCGTTGCGGAGATGAAGCTTCCCAGTCAGGAATTGGAGGGAATGCAAGTTCAGCCCGAATGGACATACTTCAGCTTCCGCCCAATCAACGACACCAGCGAGATGACAAGTCGCTTCATCCACAATGATGTTGCAAGCCCCGAAGTCCCGATGAAGGACAACCATGGGTAGGGACAGGATTTTGCCCATCGAGTTGATACAGGTTTGAATGATGGGTTGGAACCGCGGGGGGAGCGCTGAGTACAGGGCTTGAAGGTCACTGATGTAGGCCCTTTCCAAATTGCCACGGTACTCCGGGCTGACTGGCCGAGGGGCTTTCCAAGATAGAGCCATGAAGCTGCGAACAGCATTAGCATCGGGTCCTGGCAAGTGCTGAGAGTGTCAACGTACTGCGCGATGTCACCGATAATGTTTTTGCGCCAGGCAACATTGTCGGGGGAGTTGTCTGGTATGTCATGTGCTAAGACAAAATCTAGATGTGTTACTCCGCGTACACGGGTCATCAGGTAGATGTAGAGCAGCTCCCCCTTCCCCTCCTCCTCTCCATCCCCTATTTTACCCTCGAATGACACCTCCGGGGCAAGGGACCCGTAGACCTCGTTCACTTGAGAAATAACTTGGGTCTTGAGCGCCAGAGACTCGAGGCGGAACTGAACGACATATTCCAGTTCAGGGCCAGCAAATACGGAATAGCTGCATACGCCTTGGATGTCAACAGGTACAACATTGCCTCCGACAAGCTCTCTTGCTTTGGCGTCGCATGCGGTGCGGGTTGCTGATGTTTTCTTGAAGAAGGCCTCAATCTCGGCATCGGCAGAGTACACTGGGTATGTAGTCGTCATGGCTCCTTTGACTGGCGGTGTTGGAATATTCGGGAGTTGGGCAGCAAGAAGGACGGGTGTTGGGAAGAATGAAGGTGGGAGTCCCGCGCTGGTGTTTGCGCCGGGGCACCACACGCCGCATGTGACCCGGAACTGTTGGTTCCCTACCTAGTAGGTATGTACATACATGTACCGATGAAACTCCCAACTGCATATGGCTCGTGCATGAAAGCGGTGAACTAATGTTTCGTGAGTGCTTGACCTTGAGCACCGTCTCAAGCCCGACCGAGTCTGCATCACCGTCGTCCAAAATCCCAAGGTCGCCCGCCGCCGAGAAAGCTACATGCACTTACATCCGTCGGCGTTTCGCCATCCTGCAGCTGGTGTGGGGGCTTTCGATTCCAAGCCCATATGGGAATGTTTGGCGACCGCCTTTTTTCAACCGGCAGAACGTTATGAAGGCGCCGGAGTTGATCAAATCTTCTGGTTAATCAGGCGGGAACCACAAGAAGAGCTACAAGCGGTAATTGGCAAACCCTGGATTGTTTCTAGCACGGAAAGATCAACGATCCCGCATTCATCTCGTCTCATGATGGAATCTGTTGATGTTTAGCCAAATCCGGTAAGCTTACACACAGTCTTGGCAGTTTGCCCCGCCAACAATTGCGCTTTCAGGAACGAGGTCACGAATCGATTTACGCGACCAACAAGGCTTCGCGTTTTCACGTTCGCCATTTGCTTCAAAACCCGCCGTTATGAAGAGAGGGCACTCAAAACCACAACACGATACAACGAAAGACAACAAAACACTAACTAAAACATCCGTGCCTGATCAGCTGCCCCCAAGTTAACAACATGGCGACCATTGTGCCAGAAGATGATATCGTTGCAGCCCCGAAGAAAAGGGCTCTGCCCTTCAAGCGCACTGTCGCGCGAAAGCAACGATCGAGTGAAGAACCAAAGAAACCCGAGGAGGACAACGACCTCGACCTCTTCCGCCACTCAAAGGAAGTCTTTCCCGAGGTTCTTCGCGAAGCCAAAGAGGCGGAGGAAGAGAGGGATCAAAGCCAAAATGATCGTAAGCGCAGGAAGATCTCTTCGAGCTCGTCGAGCGACCCGACACATCCCCGCAAGCGATCATCCATGGACGGATCTGACGATGATCTAATAATGGACGTGAAAGGGAAGGGAAAAGAGATAATTCGACCTAGGAGAGAGTCCACTCCTCCCGGGCCTTCCTCCGCACAAACGATCCTCAGAACACCAAGCTCAAATCGAGCAAGCCCAAAGACACCCGTCTCACGGAGGACCAGGTCGAAAAAAGGGACCGGCTCGCCAGAACTCCCCGTCACCATCCCCGACGACTCCGACTCCGACGCCAACCCCACCGCATCCCCTTCCCAACAAAACCACGACCCAACCCACCCCTCCACCCCCCTCCGCCCAGGCTCACCACCCCCACCAGCAGAAGACCCCTCCTCCTCCTCCCCAATCGAAGTCCTCACCAACCCCTTCTCCGACCCCTCCCCCCCAACACCACCACCAAAAACAAAGACCCCGAACCCGACGACTTCTCCGAATGGATAACTAAAGCGCGGGCCCTGCAAGCCGCCGACTCGCAAAACACCCCCGTCAACATCTTCATCACCTCGCGCCTGCCCGGCTGCGACAAGCCCGTCATCGCCCGCCGCCGCCTCAACCAGGGCGTGCAGCTCCTCCTCGACGTGTGGGTCAGCCAGAAGGACCCGGACTCCCTGCGCGCCCTCGACCCGGCCTTCGCCTCCGCGTCCGCCGACACCGTCGCGGCCGCTGCGAGCCGCTTGTTCCTCACCTGGAAGGGGAATAAGATCTACGGGCATAGCACCCTTGCCTCGTTGGGGGTGCAGGTCGATGGGAGGGGGGTGTTGCGCGGGGCGCGCGGGGAGGGGTATGTGCGGGATGGGCTGCATCTGGAGGTGTGGACCGAGGAGGCGTATGCGGAGTATTTGGAGGATCGCGGGAAGGAGTGGGCGCTGAAGTTGGGGGAGAAGGAGGATGGGGAGGAGGGGGAGGAGGGGTATGGGAGGGGGGCTGGCGCTGGTGGTGGTGGTGGTGGTGGGGAGGGTGGGGAGGTGTTGGCGGTGCCGCCGCCGAAGAAGAAGGGGATACGGATTGTGCTCAAGGCGAAGGAGCATGAGGCGCTGAAGCTGACGACGAGGGAGGAGACGGATGTGGAGATGCTGATCGAGGCGTTCCGGACGCAGCGGGATATTGGGCCGGAGTGGTCTGTGGCGATCTACTTTGATGGGGAGAGGTTGGAGGAGGATGCGTTGGTGTCAGAGATTGATATCGATCCGGACGACGTCAACCAGATGGAGGTGCACGTGAAGAAAGTTTGAGGGAAAGGCCGGTGGTCCGGGGAAAGGGTGTGATGATGTCGGGCATCTAGCCGGCGATGATTTCACTATAGGGCGACGGGCGAGACTATGATACCCAGCGAAGCTTCAAAGACGGAAGAGGGAAGCACGCTAGATTTTAATCGTCAATATTCTACGGTTGGCGTTCTTGCAAGCCTTGGTACTGGGTATGAAGATCTATTCTCATTCATGCATGACACGACACATAAACCACAAGATACTCCCAAACGCCGACCAGCCATGCCCTTAATGCTTTTTTTCCCACATCCCGACCCGACTAAAACCTCTCCTTCATCCGCGAGGCGATTATCCTTAGGCCGTTGTAAACCTTGCCCGGCTGGGCGCCGAGTACCAACGAGACGATGCTGGGGGGTGTCAGCCAAGTTTGTATGTCAGATTGTGGAGAGAAAACGCACCTCTCCCGCGCCATCCCAATGTTCTCAAAGGCACCAAGAATATGCACCCTCGACCCGGCGAGCACAATGCGTGTTTTCGTCGCTGCGGTCCACGGTTAGCCTCCCTATCCCTTCTATCACCCTTGACCCACAAGAACAACTCACCATTCTCAATCGCAAACTTGGTTTTCTGTTCAAACCGTCAGCACGTCTCCCATACACAACAAAAAACAGCCCTCCGCCTCCGTAAGAACGGAAGCGCAGCAGCCAAAAACGACATACCCCGTCCTTGCCCGCAATGCGCCCAATAGCGCGGCCCAGCGCGTCCTGCCCCAGCGTCTGGCGCACGTCCTTGATGTCGAAGGACTGGATGTACAGCGAGTCGAGGCGCAGCAGCGCGATGGCGTCGTCAATGTCGAAGCCCATGGCAAAGGCCGACACAAAGTCGGCGCCCATCTGCAGCGAGTCGTTGGAGGTCGTGAACTTGGACGACCGCAGCTCCACGCGCTTCTCCTTGATGTTCATGCGCACTTGCAGCTTGCAGTGGTCGACCAGCGGGGGGTAGCTACGTAGGTGTGCGGGTTAGGGGGTGGTATTCGCGAGGGTGGGTAGGGGAGAAGGGGCGTACATCTGGAAGGTGTTAGTGGGATATGGCCAGGGGGAAAGGAGGGGGATAGAAGGAGACGTGCCTTAGACCAGTTGCTTTTCAATGCAGACATGCGGTTTGGCGGGATAGGAATCTTTCGTGTCTCGGCGCGGCGGACGGGGTCCTGCGGAGGGGGCAGGGCGTCAGTGGAAGTCCTCCTCTCTGGATTGTCGGTCCAGACATACCACATCCTTCCCCGGCGCAAACCTTGGCCGTCCTTCTTCGTCGACTACCATGTCCGTATCTTCGGCGGTTGTCGGGGGCGCAATAGCGTTAGGGTCGACTGTGTTGGCATCCTGGATGTCGAGGAGGAGCTGATCGTCCTGCTCGGGCGCAGGGACGAGGGCCGTTTCGGGGGCAGCCACTGGCTGTACGAGTGCTGTTGGGGCGGGCATCGTGACGAGTATCGATTAGAAAACCTCTCGGTGTCGTCTAGGGATGGGGCAAAAACGGTTCGGTCGGAAAGAGGGGCTGTCGAGGTTATCGTCGGTCGGTGTGCTCACCGTCTTCACTTTGCTGCTGCGATTTTGATATGGTGGGGTCGAAATTCGTTCAAAAAGTCGTGGACCCACCGGCAAAATCCGGTCTTATCCATTGGTTGCATGCCCTGGCTGTCCAGTTGCACCCCTGTAACCCGGCTCAGGCGTCATCGCCGACAAGCCTTTTCATGCATGCCGCTTTCCAAGGTTTCGTTCGCAGCCAGTGCTTGCTCAGCTCCCCCTCGATTCGTCGATTAGCTTGTTATAGCTTGGGCCATCCGCAACGCCCCCTCCCCTCTCGAGACGCGCATCGCCGATCGCCTCGACAATGGCCTGAAGCTGACCCTTAGAGGTCTATGTGCGGCGGCACGTCTTTCAACAATGACCTCTGGGCCAACGACGACCCAGCTGGGCCGCCAGTTTTGGGGCTCGATCCGCAGTTCCGTTACAATCCTCACCCCAAAGCTCCCGACACGCCGCCCGCTCCCAAACCAACCATCGGCGGGGCAGTCTCTATTCAACACACCACATGTCCAGAACACCCGCTTCTTCCATACCGCCCGACGATTCTTCCAACCCCACCCCTCGCGGGTCTCGCCCAAAAATGTCCGAAAGAGCTGCACCTCGGGCGGCCTTCTGCTGCTAGGGTTGAGCTCCAGCCCGTCATCTACAAGTGCGGTCGTCACAACATGCACCGCAGCGGCAGATTCGGCGCTCGTTGGTAGCTCTGGGCAGAGGGCGAATCTGAGCTATCTGGCTAAGCAGGCATGGCGTCGGAGCCGGCAGGCCAAGGGCGGACCAGGGCGCGCCGTAGGGTCCGGGACGAGGGCGAGCAGCTCGGGGACGAAGGGGGATGGGGAGAAGAGCAAGGAGGTTTCCCCGAAGCGGGAGCCCGAACCACCTCAACAGACCCCCACCAAGCCACCAGCCCCGGGGACCCCCGAGCACGAATCTTTGGCGGACTCGATGTCCAAATACCTGCATCTCCCGAAGATGCCGCATCGGCCGACAAAGGAGGAGCTGCTTTCCGCGGCTAGCGGGTTCCGCCAACGCTTGAAAGTGCGCTTCAAATGGTTCTCTATCAGGAGCATGCGACCTTGGAATGCAGACGAATGGGGGGCATTTGTCTCATGGTTCCTGTTTGGCCACCTTGTGTGGATCTTGGTCGGAACTACGACGTTTTTCTCCCTCATTATTCTCACCATCAACACCGTATTTGCCCAAGGTAGGTATCCAAGATTTACCGATATCAAGGGAAAAGGCTGACAGGACATCAGAAACTCTCGCCAAGTGGATCGGCGACTACCTCACCCAGTCAGCCGGCCTCACCGTCGTGTTCGAATCGGCTATCGTGCCGAAATGGAAAGACAACGTCATCACTTTCCGTAATGTTTTTGTTTCTCGGCGGCCGGGTCAGGGGAAGTCAACTGTGAAAAAGGGATCTTCCAACGCTGCCGCGGAAGCGGCGGCGGCGGCGGCAAGGAAGGCAGGCCTGGACACAGCCGTCGAGGAAGAAGACGACGGTAATTACACGCAGTTCGACGTGACAATTGACACGGTCAACGTCACTTTATCATTCATCAAGTGGTGGAACGGCAAGGGCCTTCTAAAAGACGTCGAGGTCAAGGGCGTCCGAGGCGTGGTGGACAGGACATCGGTTCACTGGAATGGCGAGGCCGTGGACCCCCTCACGTACCGGCACGAGCACAACCCGGGAGATTTTGAGCTGGATCATTTCAGGATGGAAGATTTGTTGGTCACGATCCACCAACCGGGCGGCTTCCGTCCGTTTTCCGTCTCCATCTTCTCCTGCGAGCTCCCTCAGCTGAGGAAGCAGTGGCTCTTCTACGACTTCCTCTCCGCGTCACACATGTCGGGTTCGTACGACGGGTCGCTATTCACTATTCACCCTCGCCAAATACACGGCATATCCTCTGCTGGTGAGCGGCGCCAGGACGAATTCGGCGACTCGTCTGTTTGGAAGAAATTCTCTCGGTTACGCATAGATGGGCTCAAGATCGACCACCTGAACCGTGGCGTTGAGGGGCCGTTTGGTTGGATCTACGAAGGCAACGTAGACATCGTGGCCGACGTTATGTTCCCAACCGATCCCGAAGAGGGCATCGGCAAAGTCGTAGCCGAGTTCTATGACAAGATGGAAGAAGCCGTGACAAGCAACCGCTACATCCAAATTCTCGACCACACCACCACCGGGCGCAACCGCAAACGCGAACCCAAACGCGAACCCGACACCATCGACACCTCCGCATCGGGCGTCTTCATAAGCAACAATCCCAACGACATCAACACCACGCAGTATTCCTCCCCCCTCGAAGAAGCCATCTCCACCCCATCCAGCCTCACCGCCACCACAGCAGCAGAAAAAGCCGAAGCCGAACTCGTCGAAGAAGAAGAAACGCCCTCCTACCTCGTCATGGACATGCGCATCCACCTCAACGACGTGCGCGCCGCGGTGCCGCTCTTCAACAACCCGCACATCAGCTACGTCAACCAGGCCCTCGTCCGGCCCATCGTCGCCTACATCAACGCCAAGCGCACCTACATCCCTATCACCTGCCGCATTGTCAAGCGCCTGACCGACTTCGACGGCGCCTGGACCGTCTGGGACTGCGGCCTCATGGACGACACCAGCGCCGAGGTGTATTCGGCCTTCGCCCGCGACGTCGTCGACCAGCAGAGCCGCGTGCGCAGGTTTAAGCGCGTCGGGCTGTGGACGGTCAGCTTGGTGGTGCATGCGCTGTTGGCGGGCGTGGCGGGGGATTTGATGTAGACGGACTTTTGTTTTTTTGGGGGTTGGGGTGAAGGGGGAAAGGGGGGGGCGGGGGTGGTTCTTTTCTCTCAACTCTACGGCGTTTGGTTGGATGTGTACGAAAACAGGGAGGGGATCATATACAAAACAGGGAGGTTGGCGGTTTGTGTGGGTGTGTGTTTATTTGGTGGCATGGGATGGCGCAAATCGGTGTTGTGGCTTGGTATGACGAGGTATCATGAAGGTTTGGGGTCAACGCGACGTCTTTCCTTGTTAGGAGGTGCCGCTGCTGGATGACAGGGCAAGGTGAGCGGTAGTTCCGATATCCAGGGTCATGGTTGTATCAAGATACGTGATCAAGAGTCACTATTTTGGGGTATTTGGTCTCGCCCATACCTACGAATCGTCCACTCTAATCCATGTAACGAGAGCTTGAAGCCTAGCCAGCTATAGAGAAATCACATTACAATGACCTTCTCATAACACATAAATCCAATCATGACTTGTTTGTGAAAACTGGAGTAACCAGAGGAACGAGAGTGTCGCCCTCGAAGCTGTTCGGACCGAAACAATCGAATTGTTGTTCGCTAGTGGAGCAATACTCTAAACACTGTCTTCAATCTACCTGACCCCCAACTACCACTCCCAGATAGATCAACGCTGTCTTAGCGGACCAACGGATTAGCTCCGGGCGGTCTCCTCTTCCCCGCTGTAACAACCCCTTGCGGGGACGACATTGTGCCTCGGCCGTGACTCGACAAGCCTTAGGTGAGGATTTGTGCCGGCGTCGCGCAGGGCTTGCCCGTAGGTGTTGTTGTTGCCGCTGGTCGTGGTACTGCCGGCGGGGCCATCGCCTGCTCTTTTCCCCTTGGAAGACAAGGACAAAGGGGGCGTCCGGCGAATTAACGGGTCATGGCGCTAGGCTTTCACATAAAGTCGTCGCTAAAAAACGAACGTTAGACCCAAGGGCTTGAGAAATGGGCAAGATTGTCACTTACTCGCCAAAGCCAGCATCGTCATCGTCGTAAGTGGCCGTGTCGGCCACTCCACCACCACGGCTGACGCCGGCAAGAGAAGTCTTAGTCTTAGCGGCCTTCGATTTCTTGCCGCCCTTATCAGCAGCCTTCTCTTCCTTCATCTTCTCGTTGCTGAGAGCAGTCAGGGAACTGGCGATCTTCTTAATCTGGTCGCTCGGCAAGTCCTTGGAGAGTTGCTTGGTGAACTCCTGCAGGAAGAGGGTGTAGTGCGCCTTCTTGGCGCTGCTCGACAGGATGGGACCCAAGACGTTGCGCAGCTGCTCAAACTGCGACTTTGTCCCGGGCTTGAACAGCGGTAGCGCCGACAGGTCGACCGTCTTGCTGGGATCGCTCGCGTCAATCGGGACGGCGCTCCCAGCTGTCGTCGCCTTGCGGCTGCTGCTGATGCCGATGCTACCGAAGAGATCTTCGGCGTGGCGCAGATCGGATTCCTTCTCGGTGCGGCGGAGACGCTCGCGCGCCTGTGCCTCAGTTTCCTCCTCACTTTCCTCGTCATCGGCCTCTGCCCTGGCGGCACGCTCAGCCTGGCGCTCCGCTATCCGCTGGGCTTTGCTCTTCTTATTGGCGGCTGCTTCTGCTTCTGCCTTTGCCTTGGCTTCCGCGGCCTTCTTTGCCTTTTCGCGCTCCACCTCGGAGTCTTCGGCGGCATCCCAGGATTCTAGAACCTACGGCAGTGGCAGGTTAGCCCGGGGATGTTCGTATTGTTATCGGGCGGCCACGGGGCGCAACACGTACATCGCTATCCTCAGCCTCCTCATCGTCGAACTTGCGGCGTGCCGCCCCAACTACCGGAGAGTTGGGAGCGGAGCTAGACTCCTCCTCCTCATCTTCTATAAGAGCTACGAGTTAGCATGGTTGCTTTCCGGGATTTAGAGCGAGGCTCGTTGTATTGGCCTCGGATGCAGTTGGCGGGGTACATGTGAAGGCATACACCCCGCCAAAAAAACAGACCCCCAGCGCCGAAAATGTGGCCTTCCGAAAAATCGCGGGGTAGAGAAACAAATCGCGACTTACCCCACTGTTTGCGTGGACCGGGCATGACTGCAGGCGTTTATCGGAGTTTGATGGATTTGTGATTTGGCGTCGTAGCGCGAGGGCTTCGGTATGAGAAATGCGCCGGTGGTTAGGTAGAGAATGCGGTGGAAAGTTGTTGATTGGGTTCGAGGTTGGGCAGCCGACGAAAAGTTATTTGGGTGTGCCACCTTCGGCTTGCCGCTCCGTCTGTGCTTGTGACGGCGGGGTCCACACTCGAAACCCGAAACGACGAAACAGACTCGGACCTGCAATACATTCTTGTGAAGATAACGAGGTTCAGATAACCAAGTACCTTGGGTGGTAGCATTCGGACCAATAAGTCGATCATACACCATCTACTTCGTATGACCTCGGTTTTCTGTCCTTTCTCAGGTATTTTTTTGTTTTGTTCTGGGTCTTTGTTTCCGCATTTTCCTGGTGGGTATTCAATATGTCGGTCAGATCTGTATGGATCTGTAAACGACAGAATAGGGAGGTACCGACATGCTGTACTTCGATATTAGTCGACACAATTCCAGGCTCTGGTCTTCCATGGCAACCGCGTTCTTATCCCTGTCGGGCAGATCTCGACTGCGCAGTTCTTTGTGACTCGTCCTGGACTGTTCCTTCCAGCGCCGCAGATCGTGCCTCATCCTGCCTCAGCCACAGCTTCATATGCACAGGGTAACAACACGAATCTAAGATTCTCGCAGTTTGGGCGCGGTGGTGTTGCCATCTGTTAGTGCTCGCCAAGAGACCTTCAATCACAAGAGCGCGCCCGGGTCCGCCTGATGGTCCTTCTCCGTTCCCGTGCGCCACTTCATTGGCTCGAAATTCGCGCCGCTCGGGCCACACGAGCTGACAAGGCAGAATCCCACTGCCGGAAACGGAAAGGAGGTGTGCAGCCCTGCGGTGTGTGGCAGTGGCCGCCATCTGCCAGCCAGCAGCCATCTCGCCCGCCCCCCGCGCCGTTCGCTGCCTGGTGCGATTCCGGTTCCTGCACCTCAATGCCTGCTGCAGCTTTGCGGTGGACGGCAAGTCGGCGAGCCTGGTAGAGGCAGCCAATCGCTGAGCGCTGTCGCCAACAGCACCTGCAGCCTTCAAAACCGCACCCGAGTCCTACCAAGTCCTAAGCACGCGCGCCATAGCGTGGGGATTTCGGGTTTTGGTGAGAAGAGCACTCATAGGACCTCGGTGACGATTCCGCAACCTCCCTCACGCCTCGTTGGCACCACGCAATCCACACAAACAGAAATATAGAAAAAATGGGTGGCGGATGAGTCGGATTCGTGCACATTGTCCTTTCATCGCTTTTTTACCCTCGAGCGTTGCCCCTCTTTCTTGGCCCCATTGGTTGCACTTGAGTTGGGGTCCGTTCGATTTGCGCTGGCCTGAGGTCAACATCCATCCATCATCGTCAGTCAGATGGATAACAAGAAACCTTTCGCCTCCCTCATGGAGGACCACTCGCTCTGGCCCGGCATGGCCGTCCGAAATGGCGGCCGGTCGGGCTCTCAAAGTGGAGATGAAAGCACATGCCCGGCGCCGTCTGGCTCGGAGCTCCATCTCGAACCCAGCCAAGACCACGATGCCTTGTCTTGCGTGTACGTACCGAGCTCGCCGTTGTTGTTGTTGTCGTTGTTGTTGTTGTCCTTGTCGCAAGCCGAAACAATGTTGGCCCTAACCATGTATACAGAACCAAAGAAACATCCCAAGAAGACTGTGCTAGGCACAGATTCATCGTCTGGGCGGCGGTGAAGCGGAACTCGTCCACGCGCATGACTTCCGAGGAACGACTAGAATGCCCGCTGCTGAGATGTACGCAGCGCTTCCCGGACCACGAGTCGATGCTCAAACACCTAGCGAAGTGCAGGTATCTGGCCTCGGGCGAGTATTGGTGTTACGATCACATGAGGGTGGAACGCTTCGACGACCTCAAATGCAAGAGGTGTCTGGGTCACCCGTCGAAAAGGAGGAAGATGTTGTCACTGGCCAAAACCTTCTTCCACTCGCTTGGGCATAAAGGCAAAAGGGGACCTGGGGCTGCGTTTATCGACGACGAAGCGTTGCTGCAACCGCCACCGAGCTACGACTCTCTCAACATCCCCACCACCGACGCCAACGCGAGCGAGTTGCCGTCGACCGAGATTCTCGAAATCGATTCCTTCGAGGTGCCCAGCCTCGAACCCACGCCTGCGCCCGCTCCCGTCCTTGAACCCACTCCGGCGCCAGCCCCCGGTGATGGCATTGACCCCCAGGCTCTCCTCATACCTGCGGTCCCATCCCTCCCCGAGCTCGACTCGACCGAGACTTTCACTCCATGGCAGCCTGGGTCGGGATTCACGCCGTCGTCCTATCCAATGTCGACCTACCCCTTCCAACCCGTAACGCTGGACACCCCTTCCACTTTCGACGCGCAGCTCTTCGCTACCCCTCAAGAGACCGATCTCCTAAGAGGTCCAACTTTCAGGTCTACGCTGCAGTTGACCACCGCCGGTCTAGCCAACCGTCGCCAGGCCCCTCGACCTGCTCCCAGGCCGGCCACTACGGTCCCGCGCAGCAGCATGGGCCTATCGCCCAGCTCATCGGTCAGGTCGACAGCCAGCACCGATACCAACGCCAGCACGGTGAGCTACGGCAGCTCGATGATTTCTTCGGCTTCGGATTGGAGTGGAGTCTGGTCGATAGCGTCCGGCTTGGACACGAGCATGACTTCCCCGATCGAGGGCGTCGTTGCTGACGAATTGTTTGCGGACGTGTTGAACGGCGACCACAACGATGCCTGCCCCGGTTCCTTGCATGATTTCTTCTCAGAGCTCCCCGCTGATCTGCCCATACTCGACAACGCCTGCGACATGGCGTCGGACCCGCTTCTTGGGTTTCAACCCATTCCATCCTCTGGTCTGGCTCCTCCGCCTGGCATCGCACCGGTTGATGTTACTCCTCAGCCCATTGAGTTGGGCGAGCCAGAGGTTGAGCAGACGGACACGTGCTGCTCCGAGACGAAGTCGCTAGTGAGCTCGGCGTGGGACGCTCTGCAAGAGCACATCCTGTCGTCTATGGTGAAACTCCAAGGCCACAGGGGGAACCACGTTGCCAACCAACTCAGCTCCATGTCGATTGAAACAGTCGCGGCGACGGGCCTACGGGCTTTGCATGCTCTCATCGACGGTCAGCAGCCGTCATCGGCCAGCGATGCCTTGTGCTTGATCCATCTCGTCTACGCCTTTTCGCTGGTGCTTCATGGGCAAGAGGCAGCCGACCGTGCCAACAGCCTCTTCCTACAATCTTTGGTTTATCTCAACGGGTTACCGCGAAACGACAGGAAACTTTACCATCAAATAGTACTAAACATATGGCAACCGCCAAACTTCAACCCGGCCGAGGCCAGTCATAGCCTTTCGACGACATCGGGCAACACATTTGGGCTTTCACCCGATCCCAAGGGGAAGTCACCAGAGGGTTCTTCTATGAGGGCGTTTGGGCGGCGAAATGATGCAGTACTTGCTGCGTCGCGTGATTTCCTTGATGGTATGCTCTATCCAACAAATACCTCATGAACATGGCTAACCACGCGCAGAACTCGAGATCAGCCTCTTGAATCAAGGGCCTCCTCCGCTTGATTCTCAGGGCCCCGACTTGCATATCGCGCATCTGAAGGACGTAAACCCAACCGGTTTGATGGAGGGGCCGTTGGTTTCAACAGCGAAAGACGTTTTAACGATGCTTTCTCAACGATTCAACGATGCCAGCCTCAAGACCATGCTCGTGGAGATCTATCAAAGGCTCTGCACCTGCTCCATCTGCAGCATACGGCGTTTTGAAGTTGAGATCCTTCAGGCCGGCAAAGTGAGTTATGCAAGTCGATACTTCCGTTGCCTAACTAACAATGAGACGCAGACTTGCCTGCCTACCGGGAAGTTCTTTGGCGATTTTGCTCCGACCGTTAGAGAGTTGTGCGACCGGATCTACGAGCAACATGACGTGGGGCCCTCTCGACGCGACGTCTACCACGGTTTTGGTGTCAAACTGATCGAAAGCCTCGTATCTGAGTTCGGCCGCTCAAGCAGCAAACCGAGGACACCGCCACCCGACGACATAGATATGTTTTTGAACGATGTCTCCGAGGCAGGTGACACACCAGTAAACCAGCAATCGGTTACCTTCCCGACGCTCCACGACTATGATTCGAAGCCCCTCCAGCTCCCCACGCCGACAGCAAGCCCCGGCGACAGCCCAGCCCGAAACTCGGCGGGCAGCCCGGCCGCGGAGCCGACGCAGCAGCCATCAGCCGAAACATCGGAGCAGCAACAGGCAGGGCAAAAGGTGAACGCGGATTCATGCTGCGACATCTGCGGGTACCGACCCAAGGGCGACCCACAGTGGTTCAAGGGCAGCATGGCCAAGCACCGGAAGCTGCAGCACAGCACGGCGCCACCCAAGATCTACAAGTGCCCGTACCCCGGGTGCACGAGCCAGTACAAGAACCGCCCGGATAACCTGCGGCAGCACCAGATCGAGAAGAACCATTGGGTGCAGGGGGACGAGAGTACGCCGAGGCGACCGAGCAAGAGGAAGAAGGTGGCGGAGGAGGATTAGGGGGGTGTGATTTAAGGGGTTGGTTAACTAGGGAATTGGGGTTGGGGGTTGGGGGTTGATGGGTAAACGGGTTGGCGTGGTTGGCGTGGTTGGCGTGACATTTATTTTGGATTTGAGCGTGTTCTTTTCTGGGCTTGTATAACTCATGATACCACTTTGCATAGCGAGGGACTCGCGTGCTTGGAAACGGCTTTGGTTAACGGATAGATGCAGGACGGGCGAGTCCTGGCTAATGAAAACGGCTCGGCAGGGTCGAGTCTGACACTTGATTTATTGGAAAACTATGTGTGTGATGAATCTCGAGGAGTTCGGGAAACCGTTTTGATACCATGCTGGAGAGAGCTCCGTTGTAACGGGTACTGTCGGCATCACTAACACGGCTTACGGCGGTCAGCTGAGCTTGTACATATGTGTGTACATACAAGTATTTCTCACCCAGTCGTTGGTCGACAGGAGTAAATAAATACTCGTGTCATAGCATTCAACTCTGGCATCAGGCCATCCCATTTTCCTTCAATAACTAACCTTCACTCCCGCGTGTGATTAACTTCTTAAGAGCAGAGATCACAAGCGTACCGTTAGGCACATTACATCCACTCATACATGTGTGTACCCCTGTACCCCACTCACCTTGGGCCGCAAGTTGAAGTTAACTTCATCACCCCACCACCCATCTCATCTCACCTTCATCTCACACACATCAAGTTGATTTCACAACCACCAACCCCTGAGACGCCGATAAACAAAACAAACCGAAACTCACGAAACTCAAGGCAACACACGCCAAAATGGCTTCCATCCCGCACATCACCGTGCTCGGGTCGCTGAACATGGACCTAGTCGCCTACGTCCCACACCGTATGTGTTATGTTTTCTCACATTCCCCTATCTCGGTTTTTCCCCCTACCGCTTTCCATCCCTGATTCACTGTGCTTTTTTGAACTCGGTAACCGGAATATTATCTGACATTTTGGGGACACATAAACAGATCCCCTACCAGGCGAAACCCTCACGGCGGACGAGTTCGCGACATCCCCCGGCGGGAAGGGGGCGAATCAGGCGGTGGCGTGGTATGTTCTGGCTCCTTTTTGGGTGACGTTAGGGTGTATGGCTGGGGTTGGTGATGATCGTGGGTTCGAGTGGCAGGTGCTGACGTTGCTTGCTGGATAGTGCGAAGCTCTCGCGGGCTAGGCCGACGCCGGGTGTTGAGGAGGAGGAGACGGCGAGGGTGGCCATGGTTGGGTGGTGAGTTCACGCTCTATTTTGTTCCTTTTCTTTCGGAGGAGGGGGGTCTCTATGCATCGGTTGACTATGCGACCAAGTGCCCCAGAGCAATCCAGCGGGCAGCGTAGAAAACCCCCTTCTCCCCCCGACAGTTAAACACCACGCCCATAACCCCCCGAAAAAAAAAAAGAAGGCACGCCATTAACCCACCCCAGCGTCGGCGCCGACGGTCACGGCACCCAGCTCCAAGCCAGCCTCACCAGCTACGGCGTCTCGGTCACGGGCGTCTCAGCCCGCGCGGACCTCAAGACCGGCGTGGCCCTCATCATCGTCGACAAGCCCACAGGCGAGAACCGCATCGTGCTGTCCCCCGGCGCCAACCACGCCCTGCAACCCGCCGACGTCCACTCCCTCGACCTCCTCCGAACCACCACCACCACCACCACCACCGCCAACCCGCCCCAGACCCGCCTTCCCGACCTGCTAATCATGCAGCTAGAGATCCCGTTCGACACCGTCCTCGCCGCTTTAGCCGCCGCGCGCGCCGAGGGCGTGGACGTGCTGCTCAACCCGGCGCCGGCGCGGCCGCTGCCGGCGGAGGCGTACCTCGGGCTGGCACACCTGGTGGTCAACGAGACGGAGGCGGCGATTCTTGGTGATGTGGAGGAGCGGGTGCTGGACGAGGTGGCGGGGCTGGAGGCGGTGGCGACGGGGTTTGTGGAGAGCGGGGTGCAGAATGTGATTATCACGCTGGGGGGTAGGGGGGTGTATTATATGAGTGGGGATGGGCGGAGGGGGTTGGTGGCCGCGGAGAGGGCGGTGGTGGTAGATACCACGGCCGCGGGGGATACGTTTGTGGGGAGGTATGCGCTGGATGCGGTGGGGAGGAAGGGGGAGGGGTTTGATATCGAGGCGGCGGTGAGGAGGGCGAATAGGGCGGCGGCGAAGACGGTGGAGAAGGCTGGCGCGCAGGACTCGATTCCGTGGAGGGATGAGCTGGAGTAAGGGGCTGGGGTTGGGGCGTGGTTGAGAGGACAGGCATGGGATGTAAATAACTACGGCATTTTGACGGTGCATTCAGGCTTGATTCGCTATCCATGCTACCCTACCCTCTCTCCATTTTGGCCAAATCGCCGAGCTACCTGAAATAACGGCCCTAGTCTAGGGATATATATACTGGGGCTCCTGCTTGGAGAATCCGTCTCCTCGTCCCGGCTTGAGGGTCTTCACATCGAGCCCGTTCACCACACGCAGGTTGAGGGGTCGCGCGTTTATATGGCTGGTCCGAAACTGCTGATACAACTCCGGCAGCGCAGCAACTTCGTCCTCGGTCATATCCGGGTTGACCTCTGATCCAATGTTCACGCCGCAGGTCTTGCAAAACAACTTGCGCCAGATTTTGTTGCCGAATTTGTAGAATGACACGTTGTCGCGGCCCTGGATGACGAGCTCGTTTGACTGGGGATACATCCAGACAAAGCCACCCTGTTGAGATGATTAGTGAGTCTACGGCATGAAAAGCAGTCAAAAAGGGGTCACTTACCAACCGGCAGTAGCTGCAGTTGCACTCCATGAGGAGGCGGTCGTAGGTGCCGTCCTCCAGCGAGCCCTTGACCCTCACCGCCGTGGTCACGGCTCCGCAGTGGCAGCTCCCGTGGTAGGTCTTGCCGTCCTCGAAGCCAGCGGGGGCGGGCTCCTCACCTGAGAAGGGGGGGGCGGCGTACGGGGTGCCATATGTGTCACCCTTTGACCTAAACCATGGAATTTATGTCAGCGAGAGTCGACCAAGAGGGGAGGAGAATACCTACGTCTTGACTTCGAGGCTCCAGAGATCGAGCCGCTGGATAGTCCGCGCCTATTCCCACACCCTTTGTTAAGTACCAGCACACAACAAGCACACCCCCCACCCCCCCTTCAGCAAACTCACATTAATCCCCACTCCCGCCGGAAACATCTCGCTCTTCGCCAGCACCGTCGTCCCACATCCTCCACAAAACTACGTACCCAACAAGTCAGCCAACCAATCACCCAAACACACAACACCCACCCACCCCCGACACCCAAGCAGGAGGAGGATGAGCAGGCAAGGTACATGTAATAACATACCTGATGGTCCAAAGCCTTGGACCCAAACGAGTACCCGACCAGCTTGCCCTCGTCCTTGACCACGGTCAGCGGCTTCTTGGGCACCAGCCACAGGTAGCCGCGCTTGTAGCAGATGCTGCAGTTGCAGTCGCCGGCCGAGGTGATCTCGGGGGCCTCGACCTCGTAGACGAAGGCGCCGCAGTGGCAGTTGCCGCGGTAGGTTTTGAGGGGGGGCTCCGCGGCCGCGGCGGTGGTGGTGGACATGGTGGGCTATGTGAAGTGGGGGTGGTGAGGTGGGGGTGGAGATATCGAAGTTGGGGCTGGGGGTTTAGGGTGGTGGAAGAGAGGGATAGGGAGAGATATACGGATCTGTGGGTGATATGGGGATGGGGAGGAGGAAACGTGGCTTCAAGTCCGAGCCAAATACGAGGAGATAACTCAAATTAGTGAAACGAGGAGTCTCCCGAGGATGCAGCTGAGCTGCCCAGTATCCAAGCGACTGACCATTGACTAGGCTAGGTGAAGGAACCCCAACGCCAGGGGTAACACATGAAGTCTCGGTCAGCCTCTTTCGTCCGGCAACCCCGCAGGACACGGTCCGTCTGACGCGCTGGGAGCAAACGTGTTGGTTGGGGTTCTAGCCCCGAATGGGAAAGCGAGGTCGCGCTTTCACGTGAGACTGGCCAGATTGTTGGGTACTGTTTGGTCCTGCATATGTGTATTTGTCAGGATCATGTTGTTGTCCCGAGCGTGAACCAGGTCCCCGACCACCGAGCGGAGCCGACCCCTCCTCCGAAACTCAACCATTACCTCCCTTCCCGTCCAATCGCTCTCGGTGTTCGGATGCATATGAATGCCGTCTCACCTTGGAGCATATCGATCACTATCAGTTCACTTCCGTTTACGTCTCAAGTTATCTATTCCCGACTCTATGGTAGTCCCTTGACATCATTTCTTACGCTGGTCTGAACAGGGTATCACGTCGCAAAGACTACTCATATCAGTAGGTAGTAGCACCCCTTCCTTGACAGGACACGCTGTTCAAACGAACAGCCCCTCCCTCAAAGTCTCCGTTTGTCATCAATTATTCGCTGTGTTACTTCCAAGGAGTGAAGGAGCGTGGGCAAACAACTATTGAGGGAGCGAAAAAAAGAGTGAGCTCTCCCGACACAAACCAACAAAAAGAGAAACAGATAAGCCAAAACGCTCTCATTGAGTTGTCTCTCGGCCAACAGAAGGCCGGGCTGGGACGACGCCAGAAATCCAAACTGTTGGGTCCAAACCAATTCAAGCCATACTCAACTGCGCTTCAGGTAACGAATGCCGTACTAAACACTTTTCTTACACCAACCACTCACTCAACATCCCGCACGAGCCTGGCACCGACCCAGGCGTAGGGGTAGTTGCGCTGGTACCAGTTGACGCTGTTTGGGCTAGTGTTAGTAAATTGGCCTTCTCTGTTTTCAAGGAAGTGAAATAAATATAAGAAGAGAAGAAGACTCACAAACTCCGCCTCCCCGCCACCCTGGGATGCGTCGCCCACGACCCGCCCAGTACAATATTGTGCTTCTCGTCAAAGAAGTCGGCCGTGTACCCGGGGTACAGCGGCATGGGCTCAAACCCTTCCCACGGCCGCAGCACACTGCTGGTCCACTCCCACACGCCGCCCATACCCGCCTGGCCGGCGAGCTGGTTACCACGCGAGGTGACGGGGGTGGGGTCTATTTTTTTGGAGGATGGTGATGTTAGTTTATTTCCTATCTGGGGGAAAGGAAGAAAGGGGGTGGTGTGCTTTGGGAGGTGAAGTGATAGCTGGGGGCTTGCTATAACATGGCAAGGGGGAATGGAAATAAACATACGCCAGTGGCGGAAGCCGATATTCGTGCCATCCAAGTCGACAAAGGGCGGTTCTTGGACGCTGGCCTCGGCTTCGGCGGCGCTGCTCACACCGGGCGGGGTGGCCGGGGGCGAGATCTCGATACCGTTATTGCAGAGATGTCTTTGCCGCGGTCAGCACTACTTCCTATACCAGACTAACCAACTCTATAAACTTACCCATTCACAGCCGGAACCGTCTTTCCAAGCTGGTTCTCAGCCTGCTTCTTCTTCAGCCCCTCAGCATACGTATACACGCTGCGAGCTTCCTCAAAGGTGGGGATGCGGCCGCCCATCCACGCGGCGCAGCCGGCCAGCTCGTCGTAGGACGCAAACACGGGCCAGTCGAGGGCATGCTTCAGGGGCACCAAGCCGTAGACGGTGCGGACGGCCTTGCCGTTGAGGAAGGACTCAGGGAGGACGGCGTCGGCGCCGTTAGTGCCTCCGTTGGTGTGGCCGTTAGTCTCGGTGCCGTTGGCTGCTTCTTCCTCCGCCGATGCGCTCGGGTCCTGCGACCATGAGGCCGGGACCTTGGCGATGTGCGAGCTGTACATGTATTGCGCATACTGATAAAGTCAGCCACCAGCAACACCACGGCCCCTGGCAACTTCAGGGAATACCTACCTCCTCATTGCTGATCGGCCTTCCCTGAGCCTGGAAGGCATTGACCTGGACCCGTCTCACAGGCTTCTCATTGTCCCTAACCACCACCATCATATCATCAGTAAAACAAACCCCTATCAAACAGACCAGACCCAACCACAACACAAAAAAAAACGACTTACCATCCATAAGTAACATCCACATCCGTCCCATCCTCCGGATCATCCAACCCAACAACAACCTGCTGCGCCGGCACATCAAACCACTCATTCGGCACCCTCTCGGCCCTCGCCTTCGCGGCGAGCTTCTCAAAGTCCGGCACGGGTGCCGTCGGCGGGGGGCGGGTCCTGTCGCTCTGCAGCATCATATAGAGCAGGGTCTCGAGGTGCATAGCCTCGTGCTCGAAGCCGACCCACACCGCGCGGCCGACATGGCGGGGGATGGCGGCAACGCCGTCGGCATAGAGGCTCTGCAGACGGGCACGCACGCGGCCCTGGTAGGCGCGGATCTCGTCGACGGGGGGCCACTCGTCGGGGACCTCGGAGTGGGCGTGGCACAGCTCCGGGTTGTCGACGTCCGGGTCGATGCCGCGCTCGAAGATGGAGTAGTAGGTGGCCGGGTCGGTGGGCGGGGTGTTGGTGGTCTTGGAGAGCTGGATGTCGAGGAAGGTGGGGATGTGGCCGAGGTAGAAGATGCAGGCGTTGCGGAGCTTGATGGGCTTGCCGAGGAACTCCTCGGGCGGCAGCATATCGCGGGTGACGACGTCCCAGGCGGCCCAGAGGCCCTCCCAGTCCTCGAGGGAGGGGAGTGCCGTGCGGGCGTAGACGGAGGGGATCAGGCTGAATGCCATTTTCGGTTTGGCAAGCATATGAAGGCCTCACACGGGGTGCGATCACGTCAGTTGAACGGGTTCCCAAACGGTTCAGATAAGGGGTCCCGAGAGGGAGGGTTGCCCCCCCCCTCCCACGGGGAGGGCCGCGATATGCCGACCCCGCAGCCCGGTAGCCACCAATAAGCCATTGACGACAACGCCGCCATAGTTCACTTATAAGCCGGGTCGTGTGACCGGCCCCACGTTACCAAAAAGACGTGGGGTGCGTCCCGGAAAGGTGATGTGGCTGGCTCAAAATGGAGATGCCGCAGGTGAAACCCCTTTTTTAGAGGGTAATAGAAAACAAGGTACTCACCATATTCCTTGCGGCGCCGCCATTGGGCAATCTCTGTCATGCCGGAAAGCTTCCAGAGCTCTTCGGATTCTGCAGCCGAGTACTTGAGGCTCTGTTCGACCTGGATCCGCTCGTGGGGTTGAACCCGCTCGCCCATGACGGTGGTGTCGCGCACCGGGGCATAGAAGGCCTGGTGGCGGCCGCCCTCGGCGTCGTACACATACTCGCCAATGACGCGCCAGTCGTTCTCGACGAAAGCCGTCTCGCCGAGAACTTTGTTGGCATGGCGGAGACCATTCAGAATAAATCTGGATTCGTCAGCGGCCGGTCACATGGACCCCATCATCTACTAGCATGTTAAATGCTGCAGGGGTTTTGAGGTGGTTGGCATACTCATGGGTGACGCCCTCCTTGTCTTGAATGTGTTGAAACAGGTTAGAGTCAAGACGCACAAGTCACAGCCCACGAATACATACCATTATACGCGTGGCTAACGCCGGGTTAGCGACCCGAGGTTTCTAGGGTAAGGTAGCCAGGGCGTTCATCAGCACTACTTACTACACCCTAGCCGGGTCATCACAAGCATCCATGCCAATGAGCATGGTGTCGCCGGGGCCAAGGACGTCGGCAAAGCTCTTGAGAAAGATAGCGGCATCGCTCCGGTCAAAGTTCCCTACCCAAGTCGTGTCAGGCCGGCAGGGGGGTAGGGTCACACGACGACCAACTCACCAACGCTCGAGCCCAGGCTCAAGATGCACTTCTGGCGGGATGCAATGGCCGGGTCCTTGAGCCAGACTTGGCCATCATCGTAGGTTCCGAGGAGGCCATGGGCTCGGACGTGCTTGTAGGGGGGCAGCTGGGCAAGGGTGCGTTCCAGCTCCTGCTGGGAGAGGTCCAGTGCGTAGTAGTCGATGTTCTTGGCGGTCTTTTCGAGGGCCTGCAGAAGCAGGTTCACTTTTCGGAGGTTTCTGGACAGGGGGGTTAGTCAGTCACAGTCATGGTCATGAACGACTCCCCACGCCGGGTGCCGCATCCGGGCTGTGTTGGCATATCACTGACCCGCTGCCGAGCTCAATGAGCATGGCCCCTGACGGGATGCCCTTGACAATGTCGGCGGCATCCGACGTAAGCACTTCGATCTCATCATTGGTCAAATAGTACTCGTCTAGGTAGGTGATCTGGGGGCTTGAGTTAGCGTGGGGTGAACACGCCACCCTCGAAGCCGGGACCCAAAGGGGGGGACCCGAGGAACGTCTCACTTTCTCAAACAACTGCAGGCCCCTCTCGTCGTAGAGCAGGAGGGTGGGAAGCTTCCTAGGGCCGTCCTCCTTGTGAAACGATGAGAGCACCTCGGTCTTGAGGTTGAGCTCGACCGCGGCACGGCGGATGTCAATGATGTCGAGCTTTGGATGCACAGCGGTGTGAAGGTCTGACATCCCCTGCTTCTCCTTGATGGCCCCCAGGCGGGGCATGGCGCCCTGTGGCGTCACGGTGGCTTCTTGGGCGACAGGCATGTTTGTCTCTCGCGGGACTGGCTGTTGAAAGCTAGGTAGGTATGATCTGAGAGCTTGGACAAACTGGAATGGCGAAAGCTACACTATATAGCTAATTGTTTTGCATGTAGGACTCAAGTACCGAATAGTGATTTGGAAGACAAAGATGGGGCGGCGGGACTATGGGCCACCTACCCTTCCCCAGGTCAGGGCAGTGACTTGGTCGGGAGGGAGGACCTTCCGGTTGTATGTGTACATCGCCTCTCACCCACCCGGACGCGTTTGTGGGTAAGACAGTGGTCGATCCCATGTTCTAGTACATACTGTACCCACAGTGTATGTGTTAGGGCGCTGGAATCCAGGTACCGATTGTGGACACACTCGAGGACCTTGGAAGGCAGTGCCGTTCACGTCAGAGGGGTGCCGTTATTTTTAGACCCCGCGGGTTGGGAATAGCAGACCCGCTGTTGGATTCAGTACAATTGAATAGGTGGTAGGTTGTCGTGGTTGTCAATTCCGGAACAGATCAAAGAGGCCGTTAAGGGAAGTTGTCAAGGAGATGAGAGACGAGAGATGAGATGATTGAAGAATTTGCCGAACAGATTCAGATTGAGGAAGGAAGGGATGGACTACCTACCTACCTGCCTTGACTGCTTTGCCTGCCTCCAATGTGTAACAGCAGGAGCCATGTCATGGATGATAGTTAGCTCCCTGGTATGGAAGCCCTGGACTCGGTTACCAATTCGCCGCCAGTTGAGTAATTCACCCCAGAAACCGCATCGGGGTCTGACAATCCATCCTGGATGGAATACCCGCCTTCGTTCGTCTGCCACCTACATACCGGCCCTTCCATTACCGATGACCCCGTGGAGCACCCGGTTCCATTCCAGAACAAATTCAGAAACGGATGCAGGCCCCACGGCCAGTCTGGTGAGCGACTGCATGGAACGGCTGAATTCCTTTTGTCATGGAATGACCACGGGCATCGCGGGCGTGCTGATGGGAGTGGGAGTTGATGATGCAAGGGACAAATCACAGCAGGGGATCGGGCTTGCGAGTGCCAGCGGCCCCACGCCCGGCTTAAGCTGCCATGTGGGGCGGCTAACTAGCGCCTCTCTCAGTGGGTGGCACGCCCACGCCCACTTCCAGCGGCCACTCGGCGCGTCAGTGCGCTAGGGTGTTACTGGAGGTGTGCGGCCGCCCCGGGTGTCCCTGAACCTGAACCTGGCCTGGAATCTGGAAGCGTGGCGGGATGGAACGGCTATCAGAGGCTGCCTCATGTCAGGGCAACTGCCATCCATCGAACCACTATTCATCATGTGCGCATTTTAGAGCCTGCAAGACCGACCAGACCCTGTTGTTGCATCGTCATCGCCGAGGCTTGTCCCTCTCCAATCCGAGACCCCAAAGGCTTTCCGATGCAGCTTTCAAGATCCATCATCCCGGGAATCTCTAGTGTAACTTGTGTGAGCTAGCTGCTATACTTTGTATGCACATCCGACACATACACCCGACAGTACTGCCGTGAGACCACCACCTCCGACAAGAACCCGGATCACGCCGGAGGATGCATCAACGAGACGGAGCAAACATCCCTCGACAAATCATCAACAGACCAATGACACCGACAACCCCTCCTCCTTACCCCTCTCTGCCTCGGGAGACCCCGCGTTGACGGAGATGAAAAAGGGATGGAGGCGCGCGCGTTTTGTGGGTTGCGTTGCCGAGTCCCCTTACTCGAGACGCGAACGTGGTGAACCTCGCACACCTACATGTACTGTACCTATCCAGTGCTATCCCATCCCCGGAGATGCATGAGAAAATCCTCACCATACATATTAACACGCTTTGAAATCGCTCAACGGGCTGCCCGTACACCTGCGTGTGTGTGGGGTCAGAGGGTAACGAGAGACGGATGCAAGAACCTTGGAAATTTATACGAGGCGGGGAGTCTTGCTCACTTCATTATAAGCCGCAGCAGGAAGCTGGACTGATGGGCGTTGAGGGCCGCTTCCCTACACACTACCAAGTAACATACATTGCACTCGGTGCTGTCGCGGCTTTCCTGAATGGACCCCTTGCAGGCGCATGCAGGCCATCGTCGACGTCATCTCGGCCAATGGCATCTGACACCCCACGCCCGGACGGCCGGCGCCCACCCACGGCCTCGGCGGTGGGGTTGCATGGGAAGCCGTTGTTGCGTAGTAATCGTGGGCCCGAGGTTGCCACGTTCCTCGAATTGACGGAATCCGATGTGTACAGGCCCGAGATAGAAGATAGAGCAACTCGGGGAGTGAGCACTAGTTTGTGCTTGCGCTTGCGCTTGCAACGGCAGATAATATTGTCAGAAATAACAACTACAACACGTAGGACCTCCCCCCATCCGACTCCCCTTTGACCTAGCCCCCTTTTTCCCGGAACCGAAACGCCTAATCATGCTACATCGCTTGCTTGACGCCAATCAGCTCAACTAATTGGCCGGTCTACACTGGCGGAAAGACGGGAAAGAAAAGGCTAGAAGGTAGGGAACCGCATTGACTCTCTCGCCAGATGCCCCCTTCTTCACCCGGTACTCCCTCCTTCCCCCCCTCAGATGTAGTTATCTACCATCTCCCAAATTTGCGACGTCATCTTGACGCCCTGCTCAGTAATGATACCATCAATAAGCTCCGGGTCCGTGTAATCCACCTCGTCCTGCTCGGCAACCATCCCAACAACGTCCGGGTCCGCGTCGGAGCCCAGATCCGGCTCAACACCAACATTGTCAAACTTGCTGATGTCCTTCTGGCGGATCCCCACGCGGTTGACCATGGGGTAAGCGATCGGGGTCTTGCGGCAGATCTTGTGGGTCTCGGCGGCGACGTAGAAGCGCTTAATGCCGCCCTTGACCGTCTTAGTCAGGTGCGCGAGCTGGGCCGTGCCCATGCCCGAGATGATGCCGCCGTTCTGCATCACCACCTCGGTGCCGACCAGCACCAGGTTGATCTGCTTCTGGTTGCCCAGCACGTAGGCCACTTTATGCGGCGAGATGGTCTCGACCTCGAGCCCGGCCTCGCGCAGTTGTGCTACGGCCACGTCGCTGCGCTTGTTGTGCTCATCCACGATGTAGATCACCTTGAAGTGCTTGCTGTGGTCGGCCGCCGCCCGGAGCAGGATCTTGGTCACCGTGCGGCTGCCCCCCGCTGTGAGGACTACGCAGCCGTCCGACACGTATCGGCTGCCCCAGATGGCGATGCTGTCGCGGTCGGCCTTGGCGCGCTGGGCAAAGAGGTCCTTGTTGTCGAGCAGGTGCTGCCGCGTCTCCTCGAAGCTGAGCACACGATCGGAGCCGCTCGACGTGGTTGTTGCGGTCGGCCCTCTAAGCGATCGCAGCAGGTATTGCTCGAACAGATCGGCCCCGGCTAGCAGTGGGAGTGGGTTGGGTGCCGAAGCGAGGAGTTTGGCCTTTTCTTTCTTAACAATTTCGACGAGCTCCATGGCTGTCGAGGAGGATGTCTCCCGGAGCAGTTCGATGAGGGACTCGATGGCAGCGACGCCCATGGTGAGCTCACGATCGGAGTTGAGGAGGTCGCGGTAGGTGCGGACGATGCTGCATCTTGTCAGCAAGGTTATTTGCCGAGTGCCACGAAGTGAGAGTAGCACTCACTCGAATGCCGCCCCATTCTCACGCTGCGAGGAGGGGTTGGATGTGGGATTTGATCGAACAGGGAGTTGTTGGGTTGTAGCCCCTAAAGCTGGGGCCGGTTCCGCCGGGTTGTCGGTCGCCATAGTGATGGTTGTGAAAAAGAGTGATACTCCAAAAGTAGGAAGCCGGTTTCGACAGAGCATGCAGGTACTCGGACTCTACAGTTGAGGATGGGGATTCTTTGTGGTTGATGGAGGAACCGCGGGGTAAAGATGTGAATTTGCGTGAGGGAGAGAGGAAACCTGGGCGTGTAGAGACGGGGTATCTGAGCACGGCCTGATCACAAGCAAAGCGTGAGTATTTATGTTGATATGGCGTAATGCAACACCTAGGTAGTTCGTCTGATCACAGTATTTGTCTGCAGTTCAGTTCTGGCTTGTGACTCAAAGCTCAATTGGACTCGGGCTCGGGGCATTCTGCCGAACCACACCGCCCATTTATCTTAATGCCCCGCAGTCGCCGGTGGTGGGGGCTGCGGGAGGGGCATGGCGGGGTCGTTCGGGCAGTGAAGCAGGCAGGCAGGCACCGATCCGATTCCCCACCAGGAGCCGGCATATTGCATCCCCGGTCAAGTGCCGGGGCGGTAAGTTCAGAGGTTCAGAAATACGAATACCTGACCTTGGAATTACCTCTGGCTTCTCTGTTCATCTCGCCCAGGCAAACGAGAAACAACACAATCCAATATGGACCCCTCAGCGATCATGGACCCGGCGACGGGCCGTCCTCTCCCCCCTGACGCGATTGTACGCATTCTCCGTAAGACCTCTTTCTCTCTCTTTCTTTTCCTTTCCCTTCTTCCGTGAAACCCAATTCCAATCCCCCCCGACTAGAATAAACAGCTAACCACCAACCCCAGACATAACCAACAAAGTCCACGTCTACTCCCTCCCACGCGACGCCGTCTCCACCACGGCAGGCTACGCGGCCGCCTCCTGGACCACCGACCCGCGCAACCACATCTTCACCGCCCGCCTCCGCGTCCTCGAAACCTCCTTCACCTCCACTCCCGAAATCCCCCAGCAAACCCAAACCCAAAACCCAGAAGAAGAAAACGACACCGAAGACGCCCCGCAGCTCCTCAAAGTCGACATCCTGCTCGAAGACCCCTCCACGGGCACGCTCTTCGCCGCCGCCCCCTACACGACCTCCGCCGCCGTCGAGCCCACCACCGACAGCTCGCGCTTCTTTGCCCTGCGCGTGCGCGACCCGGCCTCCGGCCACAAGGCGACGCTCGGCGTCGGCTTTGAGGAGCGCAGCGAGGCGTTTGATTTCGGGGTTGCGCTGCAGGAGGCCGGGCGGGCGCTGGGGTGGGCGCCGCCGGGGTCGGGGGCGGGGGCGGTCGGTGCGGGTTCTGGAGGTGGTGGTGTCGGGGCGGGGGTGGGTGCTGGTGGTGGTGGTGGTGGTTCGGGGAATTTGTTGGGTGGGTTAGGAGCCGGGGAGGAGAAGAGGGATTTGAGTCTGAAGGAGGGCGAGACGATCACGGTGAATTTGGCGGGCACGAGGTTTGGGCGCCGCGCGGGCCGGTCGGACTCGCAGGGCGAGAAGAAGGAGGGGGAGGGGGCGCAGAGCCTGTCGTCGTTCGCGCTGCCGCCGCCCCCCCCGCCTAGCGCGCGGGAGGTCAGGGCCCAGAAGAGGCTGAGCGCCCAGCAGCTGGGCTTTGATGACGGGCAGTTTGGCGAGTTTGCTTGATACCTATCTTTTGTCTTCTTTTGTGCTGTGCTGTGCTGGAAGCCGAGGTGGGAGGGTTGGTGCTGGGCCGTCCTGGGGGATGGGACAAAGCTCTCTTTTTCCCTTGTTTGTGGTAACGGGTCGGAAGGTTGGTAGTGGCTTTTCGGTCCCGAAATCTTGGAGCGGCTGGACTTGAAAGAACTTTGGATGTGGGAAGAGCGAGCTTAGCCGTCAGTTTCTATTGTCTTGGTTGTAAATCTTGAGTTCAACGTCTGAAGCATTGAGTTGGAGCCCTTAGATATCTGAAGCCCGAAGCCTGTCTAAATCTAATATTAACACCAATCAAGTCCAAAGTCAGATCGGGGTGAGAGTATCGGTGATGTAGCCTGGTGTTCTCAACAGTGATTCGATGAAATGAGTTATACAGTTGAGAATGGGGCTAAAATGAACACAAGTTCCTCTAGGCACCCACGCTGGGTGTTGAGACTGGACCGACTTCGTATTCATGCTGTTTCGTACTCTTCAAACCTCCTTCTCAACCACCCAGGGCACGACGGCTTCCATATTAACCTGGTGGTCCCTCGTAGAGTCTGAATCATCAGCTCCATTTACTCAACGCCAAAATGAGCACCAGTAACGAGACGGAACCACCCGCGTGGGGTGCTCTCCCCGTAGAGCAGTACCTGATTGTAAGCACTTTATCTCGACCGGCCGACCGGACCTCCTCCTCCGTGTACTGACACTAACCGCTCCCCCAGCGCAACTGGGACGCCTCCTCCAAACTCAGCCCCGACAAGCAACGCGCCGCGCTCGTGGAAGCCTACATCAACGAAGATATGCTAGACGCAGACCTACTCACCTCTCCTCCATCTCGCATACCCACAGAAACCGAGATCGCCGAGATCCTGGCGCCGTGGCGGCCCCAGAAGCTGCGCCGCATCGCCGCAGCCTATGTCGTCCCAAACAGCGGCCTCCACGAATGGTGCTTTCTCAGGACCTACTATGGTGGCGGCGCGGCCGATGACGCTAAGCTTCGCGGGTGGCTGGATTTGGACGAGTGCGAGTGGGCTGGGGTTAACCCCGAGAATGAGTGGCACGCTGTGCTGGACGATCCGGCGCTGTTTGATGTGGGGGATGACTGGCAGCGGGTGTATGCTCTGCTGCCCGAGCTGGCGGCGCGGGTGTCGGATCGCCGGTTTAGTGATGAGGATGTTGAGACGGTGCGGGAGTGGGCGACGATGCATAAGGAGCCGGGGGAGGAGATTGATGATGAGGAGTACGAGGATTGTATAATGCAGGTTGCAATGCTAGGCTCAGCCTGGCTGCTTGTGCTAGATGAGGAGGCGTTTGAGACGGGGGAGCTGGGCTTGATCCTGAGGGACGCAAAGGGGAACTCGGTCAAGGAGACGACGATTAAGCCTGAGGACCTGAACTACTATTATATAGCATCTGCGATTAAGGGTATGGTATCCGAGACAGGCTACTGGCAGAACGCTGTGATGGGGAAGAAGTACCGGTCTCGTGGTAGGATCATGCGCGAGCTGCTGCTGAGAGTTAAGGGAGAGTGGTATATGATGGGACTAGGTGGAGGTTATAATTTAAAAGCAGGTCACTCTCTCGTGTAAGCGGTCTCGGCTTTTTGTGATCTAGGGGCTCCGTAGGTTACTGTTTGACCTTGGCGACATGAATATAGTATTTAATCCAGCGGCGAATCTGCTCCCTTCCATTAACATATAAGATTAAACAATCTTAGGTTCCCGAACCATACATTATTACCCGCCTCCTATCCAGCCGTCGACTGCAAACTGCCACTGCGTGACCTCGACCACATATTTTTAAAATAAGGCAAGCTCAGCCGCTTGTCCTTCGCCTTGAGCGACTTTGGAATATAAAGCGAGAGACTGCGCAGTTTATCCCTCCACGCCTGCGTCTCCTCCGCATCAGAGTCCCACTTGGAAGGGCTGTCGCTGTCTCTGCTTTCATCCACGCCGTTGGCACCGCTGGTCTGGTTATCATCGGCCGCCCTGCACTCGCTCTTTTCCCCTATGGCGGAATCACATCCGCTCTCCCCGTTCTCGAGCCCTGTCCACTCCCTTTCTCCCTCACCGACCTCTCCCTGTCTCAACCCAGCCAGAACCGGCTCACCCACCAGCTGCACCCAAATCAAAGCCTCACCCTTTTCTTGTTCCACATTCGCCCCAGTATCTTCTCCGCCTACCCCCTCTCCCATCACCCCACCATCCTCCATCCGCCTTTCTTCTCCTATCCCCTCTTCTTCTTCTCTTCTCTCCCCCATCACCGTGCCCACGCCTTTCACCTCCCCATCCACCTCATTTCCTAAACCCTCTCCCACCTCGACTTCCACATCCTCTCCCGCCCCTGCCACCACCACCACCACCCCCTCGCCCTCTCCACAACCCTCCCCCCCAACCTCAACCACCCCCGGCGCAACCCCCACTGCAAGCGATGGCCCCAAACCCGGCGCAAACCCCGGCTCAAAACAAGGCGACAGCGGACTCAACAGCGACCCCGACCCGGACCTAGCCGACGCAGGTCCTCGCAAGCTCGACACCGACCCGCGCACCTCCGACTCAGCAGCAGCAGTCCCGCACGAGAAATAATCCGTCACGGGCGTGACGGGCGTCGTCTCCTCGCGGCAGGGGCTGAGGCTGAGGCTGAGGCTGATGCGGCTGCAGCAGATTGCTTCGTTTGTGGTGGTGGTGGTAGTAGTAGGCGCTGTTGTTGCGCGGCGGGCGGGCGGGCGCGTTGGGTTGGTGGGGTTTTGGTTTTGGTTTTGGCTGGGGGTTGAGTGGACGGTTGAGTTGGTGGTTGAGTTGGTGCTGGGGCTGGGGGTGAGGTTTGCAAATGGGGCCGTTGTTGTTGTTGTTGTGAAGGGGGCTGGGAAGGGGAAGGGGGTGGGCGGGTAGGTGAAGGGGGCTGGGAAGGGGAAGGGGGTGGGCGGGTAGGTGAAGGGGGTTGGGTAGGTGGCGATGGGCGAGTAGGGGGTGATAGGGGAGTAGGCGGCGGCGGCGGCAGCGGCGGGAGGTTGGGTGGTTGGCTGCCACTGGTGGACGAGCAGCCAGCGTTCTCTGTTTTGGAGCTCGACGTGGATCTCGCTCAGGCGAAGGTGGAGGAGCTGCTCCTGCTGGGTGCTCTCAGCGATTTTGGCTCGGACGAGCGAGGCTTCCTTCTTGCACCGTCTTGACTCCGAAGATGGGGAGGCGGCGGCGGCGGCTGCGAGGCGGGCTTCGATGGCTGCGTAGCGATGGAACAGCCGTGTTGCCCGGATTTCCTGCTTCTGGAGATCGTGAAGGAGGTAGGACCGCTCCCGGTGCAGGTCTTCTAACGGCCGGGGGTCGAGGGCCGGGACGGCGTGCACGTAGGTGCTTGCCGGGGATAGAGCTTGGCAGGAGCCGGTGGACTTGGGCTTTGCCGGCGGCATGGTGGTACTAAGACGGAGGAGGGGCCTCGGCCGGGCTGCCTCAGTGCTGCAGCCGGGGTGAGGGGAGACGATGGTCTTGGGGGATACGGGTCTGCTTGCTGAGTCGATCGACAGCATGCTGCCTGGATGACTTTAATCAGATTAACAGGGCAGGGAAGCTCGAGCCCTGACCGACCCCGTGAGCAATGCCTTATGCGAAGGCTTTAAGTGTGCCGTTGCCCCCGAGCTGGCACCTCCGCGGCAGCCGCACAAAGAGCCAAAAAGAAGGATTGGGCGTCGGTAGGTATCCCTGCGCGCCCTTTGTTTGCCATCACGAACCGGCCATCGCTAGCCGTTCAAAACCCCACTGCCAGCCACATGGCTCCCTAGAAGAGTGTCTTCAAGCAACCGGCCTGGCCACTTGGCGGCGTTTGCCGCTCCAAGAGAGAGCTTGTTCGCGAAGCATTATGTGGCGTTGGCGGCGTCGTTGAAAGAGGGGGCGACGTTCCAGCTTACCATTCCGTGCGCTCGCTCTAGAACACTGTTCTCGATGGCCCTTGCTTAGAGGCTGAAGCAATCGTTCCTGGGCGTGATGCAGAACCGTTTGAGGGGCCTGCCGCTCCGGGGCCTTTCGGGAGGAAGTGATATGCTCTTTTGTAACAGCGCGATTGGCCTCGGCGTAGTAGCGTCTCTCGCTAGTATTGTCGTCTTTATCGGCAGCATATTGTTTATATGTAGCCCTTAGTGGACAACCTGCGTAAGCGTTCGGATGATACTGTTCCGTCTGTTGGTGTTGAGGTAATTCCTGGAGGTGTTGGTCACAGCGAACTTCGTGATCCTGGCGATCTGTTTCGGGGGCTTGGGATGACGAGGTGGCGCACAAGCAAACCGTTTTTCGCAGCACCATCCGCAGTGAAGAGAATGTCACGGGCCTAGGCGTATTTGCATAACTCAATGTATGCCCTCCAAACACGCCCCAATCGATCGATCACGGCTGAAGATGCGAGACGGGATATCCAGGTCCGTCCACGAACCAGCTTAAGCCACCTCGACTGCTCAACAAATCAGAGACCGATATGTTATAGATGACAGGTAGATCTAGCTCATTATCCCATGCGGGGAAGAAGCTCAAAGCAAGCTGGGGAACAACGCCGTCATGGGTTGTTCGGTCAAAGCGAGCACCGTCGGATCTCGGCCGCCCAGCGGGGAAGGGCGACAAAGTTGATATTGTGCGCATAGTGCCCACCTCTCTCAGCTCGGATGCAGCCCTACACAATGCCAGTCCGGTTTTGGAAAGCAGCTCGGACATGATGTTGTCTCGGGAGCGATAACTGTTTTCCGAGCCCGCGAGACAAGCCCCTCCCGCCATACAGCTGAGTTCCGGGCGCCTCAATAACTGGTTGGTTTGCAATTGCTTGCCCTATGTCCGTGTTAAGGAAGTGTGGCGTTCAATGCCCAAACATATTATTTGTATCGTTTGTTACTCATTTCGGTGTCGGCTGAGGAATGCTAGCCAGGAAGATGATTGATTATCTCGTCGCTTGAAAATGTTGAAGCTGTCAGCTGCGGAATCAATTGCATGATATGGTATTGGGGTTGACGCCCGTCTGCCTTCGGCCGAATCCCTTCGCTAATCCACAACGCCGTGGTTATCATATCCTAAGGCCCTCTGCCAAAAACGCCGGTAAACTCAAGCTGTAGTCCTTGCTCGTGGGGGTAGTCCATGCCTTCTCTCATTTTTCCTAGTCCTTACCGCCACCACCTTGTGCCTTTCTCACGGCCGTCGTTTCTTGCCTAGTACCGGGCCTCATTAGCATCCTGTCCCAGGAAAGTCTCAACCTTCCAGAAGCAGAGGATCATTTTCAGGGGAGAGCACCTTACAAAAAGAAAAGAAAAGATGAAAAAAAAAAGGAAACAAAAATAAACAGCAGACTCACTCAATCTTGCCCACCCCCTTCAACCGCAAATACACATCCGTCCCCCACCCATGCAAACTCTGCACCGCAATCCCCCCACCAAAATACTCAGCATACGCCCGGCTCAACGGCAGCCCATAGCCCAAGCCCGCGATAGAGCTGCTTCCATTACTAGCCGCCGAGATAACGTTCAGGGCATCACCATAACTGTTGCTGCCAAACATACCGCTGCCGTTGCCGCTATTACTAGCGCCGGGAACATCGTCGTCCGACTCGCTAAAAGTGGTGAAGGAGTAGCTCCAGATGTGCGGGAGGATGTCGGAGCTGATGCCGCCGCCGCGGTCGCGGATGCGGATGGTCACGCCGGGGGCGTTATCGTCCAGCGGAGCAATGGCATCGCGACCGAATACGCCGCGGTCCTCTTGTGGCGGGGAGAGATGGACGGGGGTTTGCTGATTTTGGTTTTGGTTGCGGGCTGGCTTGACATCGGGCGGCTCCGGGGCGATGGTGATGACGACGGGCTCGCGGTTCATGCCGTTCTCGACCGTCGCACGGAAGGCGTTCTTGAGAAGCTCCGTGACGATGTACTCGAGGTGCATGGGAACGAAGGCGAAAGTGGTGTCGGGTTCCCCATCGACAACCCATTGTGGGCGGACGCCGTAGTTTAGCTCGCAGATGTCGGCGACGAATTCGCCGCACGAGTTGACGGTGGAGGCGGGACGCAGGGCGGTGTCGATCACCCCAATGTAGCTAGGGTGTTCGGGGCACGGGGTCGGGCTCGCGGCCGGATCGAAGTGCGGCGTGCTACTAAAGTGTAGGGCGATGTGCTGCTCGGCGACGAGGCGCGTGCCGATGCGGGCGCGCAGATGCTGATCCAGGAAGCGGGTCACCTCGGAGGGCGATATGTATTTACGACACTCTAGGAAACCGCGGGCGAGGATGGGGATGGTATCGGTGTGTGTCTGCACCAACTCGGCCAGCACCTCGGTAAAGCGTATCTCGTCCTCCAAGTTGCTGATGGTGCGCCCTTGCCACGGCAGCAGAGTCGAGAGCGAGTGCTGGTAGTTATTGTAGATTTTGCTGATATTTGGGTTCGAAACGACGATGTACGGGAGGTTGCGTAGCGCTTGTATGCGATGGGCCAGTCGTATCGGTAGCAGCGAAAGGGTGAAGCGGGCCGACGCCAACAGGGCCTCGGCGGAGAGGGGAGGGCGGCCATGTCTAGGTAAAGCAAAGTCAGTCAGTCACTACTGATGGAGTAGAGGAAGAAAAGGGGTAGGGATTTTACTTGACAAGATCGACAAGACTCAGGGGATGCAATGGTTGCCTTGCTAGGTGAGGAACAACATCGTGGTCGTGGCGGCGCCGTTCGCGATCACGTTGAGGATGGCTGTGTGCTTGTTGGGTTTGCGGTTTGTGATGCGCAACCGAGGCATCCTTCAAATGTTGTAGGGTTGAAGATGCTCTTTGGGTGTGATTAAATCCTCGAATGGCGCTGGGGCGAAACCGCAGCGGCCTGAAAATAGGATATCTCATATTGACATATTTGCTTGCGCAGAATGGTAAGAGTCGAAAATGATAGAATTAGGTCGCGGGGCAATCAGTTGGCGACAATTTTGAGGTCGAACGGGGTATGAGCGAGCGAATGGGATTGGCAAGCTAGCATTGGGACGTGCATCTATAGATTATAGATGTAAAATATACAACGCTTAAACGTCCAACCTAAACAGTAAGCTGCGGTGTTGATGGCAGAAACCTGGCGTGACTCTTCGTCGAGGCACATGTCAGAAGCAGGGAATGGGGCTCGGATGAGAGATCTCCACCGAACCGGAGGCTATGACGACAGGGTCTAACCGTATCGGGTCACCGGCTTTGCGGGTTGCTCTCTTGCTGTAGCGGGCTGTAGCGGGCTGCACAGGAAGAAGCCTCCGCTACAAAGTTCGTGGAGGGGACAGTGGAAAATGACAGAGTCCGTAAATCAAGGGGTTGTTGGTAAAAATAAGCGGGAGCCGGTGCAAAACCCTCATAGAGCTGTGGAAAGATGACGGTACCAAGTATGGTTCTATCAAAGGGTGGCACAGTCCAATTAGTTAACTAGTTAGCTGAGATGGTGAATCGCAAATCACCCCCAATTGGAGGAGGCTTGACTGTCTCACTGTCAACTCGGCACCTTGATGGGTGCCGAAGTCGCTCAGCTCAGTTCAGCAACACCACCCCCCGCCTGCCCCGCCATCATGCCCCGCACTGCCGTCCCCCTGGCGAGCCCAAACACCCCCCCTAATTAACTTGGGTTCGAACCTCCCCGTCCAGCTCAACGTTTTTGACATGTTCGTGGCTCTCTAGCGTCACGATAGCATCATCGGGGTAGGTGACCCTGCGCACCATTGAATTAGCATTTCGTATTTCGGCGGCGGTGGTTCGGGGTGGGAGTGTCTCACTGGAAACCCTTGATCAGGGTGTACTCGTGCCCGATCTTGCCGCCTTGGTTGATGGCATGCTCCTTGGCCCTGCGTCGTATCAGTACCTTTTGTTCCTAGCCAAACACAACATTTCATAGCTGGACAGGGGAGGAAGGGGTTACTTACGCCTGGACCTGGTCGTCAGTAGCCCCGTCCTTGCAGGTCACCTATGTCACCTTGTCAGCATTGCTGGCCCGACGCCATAGATCTGCTGTGGGTGGAAATATACAATGTAGGAAGGCATGATTGCTTTCGGCTTATGTGGTTGATGTCGAGGTTACTTGGTGGTCTTGTTGAATGCGAGTGATCTGGAAGACTTGGGGAACGAGCAGAGACTTCTCGAAATTGGGCGTTGGGTGCTACTTATAACACCAACGGGCAGTTTCGCAGCTTCTTGTTTGGGCCGAGTTGGAGGCCCAGTTTGCGTGATGTGACGCGGCGTGTGAGAGCCCGCAGAAGAGGGGCATACGTCATGCGTTGGGCCTTTCAGCTCTGAGTCGTGTGACAATGGTGCCCGCAACAAGGTAAGGCATGAACTTTCAGACTGTTTTTACCCACTGATGTGACGCTTAGCTTCGGGGTTCCCGCGTCTTGCGCCTCGAATCTCGAACTAGATTCGGAGTAACCCGGGGCACATCATGCTCTAACGACTTAAGATGGCTCTAGGACCATGATATTGACGTGTGCGTAAGATTCCACGTAGGTTGCGTAACCCTCTTCCGCGTTTTGGTCTTACTAGTATCATGACAGTATTACAAAGCAAAAGTACGAGTCAATGTGATCACAAACTGCTGTCTTTAGGGGAAGAAGAGGGAGAAAAGGTTACCAAAAGGGGAAGGGGCCAGGGCCTGTCGATCCTCTCACATGATTTCCACGTGATCTCTGGGGTGGTGCCTGCCTGCCTGCCCTGCCCATCACATGTGGGGTCAACATACCGATAAGCTTATCGCTTATCGCGCCCGCCTGTCGCCCAAAAATTTCTGGAGCTTTGCATGAGGAATTGGATTGAGGCGAGAGGCTGTTGCGACTCGACTCGGATTTGGTGCAGCGACCACTCGACGCAGCAGAAAAGGGGTCCCATCATGGACGGGCAAGCACACAAGCCTCACCGGGCGTCCAAGAAGTCCAAGGAGAAGAAGACACAACATCAAGGGGGTTAGTCTCCCGTCTTGCGATCCGCCGGCTTTAATCCAAACTGACAGCAGCGCACGCGACTCCAGGCCAAAATCCAAAAGCCTTCGCTTTCTCCAACCCTGGCAAGCTTGCGAAGCAAGCAGCGCGCTCCCACGATGTACGCATGCCTCCTCCCTGGCACATCTTTAGTGACGTCAACACTGACACGACGTTCCCCAGATCAAAGAGAAGCGCCTCCATGTTCCCCTCGTCGACCGTCTCCCCGATGACCCGCCCCCGCGACTCGTTACCATCGTCGGCCCTCCGGGCGTAGGCAAAACTACACTACTGTGAATACCCCCCCTAATTTATACACACGGAAGGCATGAGTCGCTAATTGGTGATTGAATAGCAAATCCCTAATCCGCCGCTATGCGAAAGAAACCATCTCGGACCCGGTGGGGCCCATCACGGTCGTCACCTCCAAGAAGCAACGGTTGACCTTCATCGAGTGCCCGAACGAGCTAGAGGCTATGGTCGATATTGCGAAGGTGGCCGACATTGTGCTCCTCATGATTGACGGGAACTATGGCTTCGAGATGGAGACGATGGAGTTCCTCAACATTCTCGCCGCCACTGGTATGCCGGGCAATGTCTTCGGCATTCTCACCCACCTCGACCTGTTCAGGAAACCGCAGGCGCTCAAGGATGCCAAGAAGAGGCTCAAACACAGGCTATGGAGTGAGCTCTACCAGGGCGCCCACTTGTTCTACCTCTCCGGTGTCTTAAACGGCCGCTACCCTGACCGCGAAATCCACAACCTTTCCCGTTTCCTCTCCGTAATGAAGAACCCCCGACCGCTCGTGTGGAGGAATTCGCATCCCTACACCATCATCGACAACTACCGAGACATCACCCACCCGACCAAGATCGAGGCGGATGAGAATTGCGACCGGTCCATCGAACTGTCTGGCTACTTGCGCGGCACCAACTTCGCCGCTCAAGGCCAGAGGGTACATATTGCTGGTCTGGGCGACTTCACGGTATCCAATATGGAGGTATTACCGGACCCTTGTCCCACACCCGCCATGGAGCAAGCGCTCGCCAAAATCACCGGGAAAACGGGTAGGCGGCGCCTGGACGAGAAGGACAAGAAGCTGTGGGCGCCCATGGCCGACCGGAGCGGCATGAAGATTACTGGCGACCACATCGTCATTACTCGGGAGAAGGGGTTTGCCTTTGACAAGGATGCCGAGGATGTCGAGCGCGGCGAGGGCGAGCAGCTTATCGTCGATCTCCAGGCCGAAAGGCGGCTTCTCGGCTACACCGATAAAGGCGTGAAGCTTTTCGCGACCGGGGAACATATCGCCGAGGTGCCGGAAGGGGCTGACAGTGGGAGGAAAAGCCAAAGGACAGCTCGCTTCCTTGAGCGGGATGGCTCGGACGGCGAAGGGGACGTCCCCGAAGATGAAGGGTTCGTTAGTGGTGAAGAGGAAGAGGAAGAGGGATCCGACGTTGAGGCCGAGTTCGACGAGCAGAAGTTGGGCAAAATGTTCCGGAAACAGGCTGATAAAGACCAAGGGGACGACGTTGCCTTCGCCGATAGCGACTCCGATTTGGGTTCCTTGTCCGGGGAAGAAGAAGGCCTAGACGAGGACGACGATGAGGAGGAGAACGATGAAGAGGAAGAGTTTGACTCGGACGACGAAGAGGGCGCAGCCGTCAGGTGGAAAGACAACATGATGGAGCGGGCAAAAATGCTTCACGGGAAAAGACGCCCTTACCGGGCAGTAGACCTTGCTAGGTTCATGTACGATACGTCCCTGACACCAAAAGAGGCGCTTCAAAAATGGAGGGGTGAAGGGGATGAGGAAGCGGAAGAGGACATCGAGCAAGATGACGAAACCTTTTTCCGGAGGACAGGAAACGACGAGAAGGAGGATCTAGCCGAGGACCGGTCGATACCTCGTTTCGACTACGAAGACCTGGCTGCGAGATGGTCGAATGAGGATGCCGTGGAAGCACTCCGTAGTAGGTTCGCCACAGCCAACCTAGTCGACGAGGACGGTGGTGATGAAGAGTTTGGCGAGGACGACGAGGATGGCTTCGGGGATGAGGATGAAGACGATGAGGGTGACGGTGCCTTCGAGGATCTCGAAACTGGAGAGTCGCATGGCCTCGAACAGGAAGAAGAGAAGAGCGAAGATGAGCCCGAAGAGAACTTGGAGGCGGAGCGAGAAAAGAACGCCCGCCGCAAGGAAGAACTTAGGCTCCGATTCGAGGAGGAAGATCGCGAGGGCTTCAAGAATGACAAAGCCGTGTCAAGAAGAGAGGGCGGGGACCAAGATTTTGCCGAGGACGAGTGGTACGACGCGCAAAAGGCCATGTTGCAGAAGCAACAGGACATCAACAAGGCCGAGTTTGAGGAGCTCGACGAGAGCCAGCGGTTGGCCGTCGAGGGCCTCCGGGCCGGCAAGTACGCCAAGTTGGTTCTAGAGGGCGTCCCGGCCGAGTTCGTCAACCGGTTTCAAGCGCGGCTGCCCATCGTTGTGGGTGGCTTGTCGGCCACCGAGGACAGGTTTGGGTTTGTCCAGGTCAGGATCAAGAGGCACCGCTGGCATAAGAAGATCCGTAAGTTCTGAAATGAGCCCGTGGGCCATTGCAATACTAATCCTCTTCACAGTCAAAACGGGCGACCCCCTGATCTTCTCGCTTGGCTGGCGGCGGTTTCAATCGCTCCCTATCTACTCCATCTCAGACTCCCGGACGCGGAACAGGATGCTCAAGTACACCCCTGAGCATATGCACTGCTTCGGTACATTCCACGGGCCCTTGATTGCGCCCAACACAGGCTTCGCCTGCTTCCAGTCCTTCTCGTCTTCCAACCCGGGTTTCCGGATCGCGGCAACGGGAACGGTCTTGAGCGTTGACGAATCGACCGAGATCGTCAAGAAGCTCAAGCTTGTGCGTAGCCCTCCTAACGAACTGCCAATATTGATACTAACACGCCACAGACCGGTACGCCATACAAGATCTTCAAGAATACAGCTTTCATCAAGGACATGTTCAGCTCCTCCCTCGAGATCGCCAAGTTCGAAGGCGCCGCCATCAAGACCGTCTCGGGCATCCGCGGCCAGATCAAGCGCGCCCTCGCCAAGCCAGACGGCCACTTCCGCGCCACCTTCGAAGACAAGATCCTGCTCAGCGACATCGTCTTCCTCCGGGCCTGGTACCCGATCAAGCCGCACCGCTTCTACAACCCGGCCACCAACCTCATCGGCTGGCAGAGCATGCGATCAACAGGCGAGATCCGGCGCGACCAGGACCTAGCCACCCCCTTGCTCAAAAACAGCCAGTACCGCAAGATCGAGCGCCAGACCCGCCACTTCAACCCCTTGCGCGTGCCCAAGGCCGTCGCCGCCGCCCTGCCTTTCAAGTCGCAGATCGTGCGCACCAAGGCCCAGAAGAAGGAGACGTACCTGCAGAAGCGCGCCGTCGTGGCCGTCGGGGGAAGCGAGGAGCGCAAGGCCCGTGACCTCATGCAGAAGCTCACCACCGTGCGCAAGGAGCAGGTCGCCAAGCGCAAGGCTAAGAAGGACGAGAAGCGCGAGGAGTACAAGAAGAAGATTGCGGGTATCGAGGAGCGGTTGGAGAATAAGGAGCGCAGGGAGAATAAGGCGTATTGGGAGCGCGAGGGCAGGAAGAGGAAGCCCGGTGATTCGGGGGGTGGTGGGGGGAAGAGGAGGAAGTGAGTGGATAATAGTAACTGGTTGGTTTGGTTGGTGTACGGTAGAAATTGATGTTGTTGGCGTTCATATTGCTGTTATTGTCGCTGTTTACTTGAGGTTATCATTCCATGCTAGTGTCATCTGTTGTCGTGCCACAGCAGAAGAGGTTTTCGTCCGTAAAGCACTGCCATGGTTCGGATCAGCCCAAACTCTTGCCACCACACACGATCCAAGTCACTCAACATAGCCAAACACAACTAGTCAAACTCAACGTGACCAAACCCGGAGAACAATGCTGATAATGCTAATGCTAATGCTAACCCTCATTACATACGACACCTATGCAACAACCAGATAAACAGACAGACAGACGAACAGAGACGACACGAGGCAAGTACCCCGAAGGAAAACACAAGTTTTGAAGTTACTAGTAGTGGTAATAATAGTAGTAATATTAACCAAAGTCAACAAAAACCCCAACAGACGTAACTCAGAGACAGAGAGACAGAGAGAGAGGGAGAGAGCAAGAGCAGGGCCTCAAGGGCCCAGATCCAATTCAATCCGAGCAGCCAAGCAAGGCGATAATCCAAACCCCAAACCAAAAAAAAAAGACACAAGACACGAGGTCAAAAAGAAAATCCATCTATCCCACACACACAAAACATTCCTTATTAATGCGCGCCGCAGATTCACATATTCGCCAACTCATTATCAATCTGCCTGTCCATAAACGTGCGGCGCTCGCCCGTGAGCTCCGTCTGCAGGCGCTGCTCGACCAGGGCGCGTACCTGCTTCTTGGTGACGGTGTCGAGGTCGACCTCGCGCAGGACGGCCTGGATGGCCTCGATGATGGAGCCGTCATCTATGAGACCCGCGGGCGGCGTGATGCCCATGGCGCCGAACGAGCCAGTGCTCAGGTCCGGGTGCATGCCCAGCCTGCTCGGCGTGGCCGACGCCGTCGAGAGGCGGTTGTTAATCGCCATGTTGCCGGGGACGCCCAGGCCCGCGGGCGGGGTGCCGCTCATGCTGCCGCGGAGGTTGGCCGCGCTGTTGCTGCGCGGGTAGTCGGCGTAGGGCGTGTGCGAGCGGCGCTGGTCGGCGCCCATCGACATCATGCTCTGGCGGTGGGCGAGGTTCGGGTTGTCGACGTAGGGGGTTGCGCCTTGGAAGGTGCTGGTGCGGGTGAAGGGGGTGCCCGGAGTGCCCGGGGTCGGGGGCATGTAAGCGCCGACGCCGCCGCGGCCGGGGAGGCCGGTGAGGACGGACGGCTGGCGAACCGAGGAGTAGACAGACTTCATATCGTCCATCTCGTAATTCTCATCGTACATGCCCACATTGACGTCCATGCCGTGCTTCTCCGACTGGCCACCGCGGCGGCCGGGAAGGTTGTTGGCGAGGGCGTAATCATCCCAGCGCTGGAGCGGCACAGACCGCGGGTCAAAGCCTTCATCATCGACGGCAACGACCTGCTTCTTGCCGGACTCGCCAATAACGATACGCGTGTTACCCCACGAGAAGTTGTCCTGGTTCCAGAACGAGTAGATGGGCAGGATGAGCCAGTACACCGGGAAGGCAATGATGTAGATGATCATCCAACCAACGTGCTGCCACTGGCGCTTCAGGATAAAGATCAGGGCCTGGAGACCGTATACGACCGCCAACATGATAATCGAGATCAAGGGGAACGGGCCAGTGCGGGTGATAACCGTGTACAGGAGCCAGCCGAGGTAGACGCATGTCGCCGGGAGGGTGATGGTACCGAAAAGATCGATAAACACCATGAAGCGCATGGAGAAGAAGCAGAAACCGCACAGCTCGGGGATGAACATCAGCTCCATCAGGTTGTGGATGGTGGAGTTGATCCAGCGACGACGCTGAGAGAGCAAGACGCTCCATTTCTCGGGTGCCGCGGTCTGGCAGTAGGCATCCGGGATGAACTTGTACGACATGTAGGGGAAGTACCTAGTCATGAGGGTGGTTAAGTAACGATCCTCGCCGAGAGACAACAAGTTCTTCTTGTGGAGTGTGTCAACATTGCAGTCGCTGTAGTCGCGGATGATGTCGTCAGAGATAATCAGAGGCTTGCCCTTGTCAGCCGTCCGAAGGCGGTACATGGAGAAACTAGAAGTGGTCAGTAAAATGGACATAGGCTTGGGCACACAAAAGGAGATACATACCATCCAGGCAAACAGGTGACGCTGCCGAACAAGGACTCGAAGGCCTTGGCGAGATGATGCGAGATATAGTACTCGTAGACTTGGATCATAGTCCACCACGAGCGTTCCTCGTTCTGCAAGCTTGTCTCGCCACAAATACCAGCAATCTTTGCATCGTTGGCACAGGCTGCTACAAGACGGTTGAGGGAGTCTTCGCGGACATTGGTATCGGCATCGACCATCAGAAGGTACTCGTACAGCTCGGGGTCCACGCCGATAATGTTGTTGATCTGGTGGAACATCTCGAGCTCCAGGGGGTTCATGGGAGCGCGGTGGTGGACGCGGTTGAGGAAGCTCATGAGCAGAATCTGGGAGTCACGCTTGCCGCGGTTGCCGGGCTTGGTCTTCTCGCGCTCCGACTCCTTGCCCGTCTTGACGACAACCAGGTACGGGACGACGTTGCCTTCGTACTCATACAGACCAGAATAGACCTTGCCGTAGTTGAGCTGCTCGCCGCCCGTGCCGACGGATTTGAACGCCAGTGCGGGCGGGTCGACCTTGGGGTCCACGCCGAGGATATCTAGGACGATCTTGGGGGTGGGACGGTCGTTGCCGGCACCGACGATGATACCGTCGCAGATAACACAGATCAGCTTCCGCTTGTTGTCGTACTGCAGGGCAGTGAGGGAATCAAGCGCCTGCCGCAGCGAGTCTTCGCCTTCCGTGTACGCCGGTACCTGGCAAATGACAAACTTATCCTGGGGGGAGGGGCGTTTCTTGGAACCGAACTGGAGGGCCGATACGAATTTGATGAGAATAACGGCGCAGATGATGGCGGTAAAGACAATGAGAATCCACTTGTTGAACTGACACCTCGCCGTCTCGCGGTAGTCCGTGATGCCCAGGTAGAACCGGTTGTTGAGGCAGTTGAAAGTGTTCTTGATCTTGATGGTTTCGGTGGAATTCGCCTTGTCAAGGATCTTGGCAAATTCTTCGGTAAGATCTTGACCGGGGTTGTTCCTGATAGCATTGACGACCGTGGGCTCCAAGAACGCCCAGTTAGGGTGGTCGCGATGGACCTTTTGGGTCTTCATGTAGTCAGTCAGGTCGTAGACTCTGTTCTCCCAAAGGAACCACGGGCGCTGGTCGTCGTCTCCCTCCTTTTTGATCTGGTTGGGATCCCAGACAAGTTCGCCCGTAATGTACTCCTTCATACGGGGCAAGAACTTCTTGGAGTACCAATCAACCTTCCCCATGGATCCGGTGGGATCTCTGGCATAGTAACCCGAGTCGTGGATGGCTAGCTGCCACTCCTGCGAGTCTGTGTTGTTGAGGTCGAGCCGAATCGTGTCATCCTTAATGCCTAGTCCAGGGCATGCCAGGGTGAGCGGGACGATGAAGTAATTGTCCATGTCTAGACCACCCAGGGGCTCCATGACGTCGCGCGTGGTTTCGTAGGAGGGGGTGCCGTGCTCCAGCTTCCAGAACTTTGTGATGTCGTAGACCTTGCCATGGACGCTGACCCAGAAATCATCCCCTCCCTGATGGTTCTTAACCTCGTTCCGTGACCAGGCCTTGTCGTAGTCCGGACACAGCAGTTTACCAAAGAAGATGATCCAGAAGACGATGACACCGTTGAGAAACAAAATGAAGAAGCAGATAACGAGCTTTTCTCGCCACGCCATCCGCACGTCGGGCCGCTTCATGCGCCCGACGTAGTGGAGCAGAGGCGACGGGATCCAGAAGGTGAGTGCCCAGACCAAGATAACCCATGCCCTTCTGCCAGCGGTGATGGGCTGCTCCTCGATCTTCTTATTCGCCGCGAGATCGCTTTCCAGGCCAATCAACTGGCCGTCGGCGTCGTAGTAAGCGTCTTGTTTGTGAGTGTCGCCCTTGTGGCCAAGGCCATAGTCGCCGGCAACGACGTTACGCATACCGGTCACGGCGGTAGGGGCGATGGATGGGGCCATCATGGGACGGACACCGCCGCCTAGGGTCGCCTGGCTCATGTTCCTCTGGTGGACCAGCTGTTCGCGGCTCCCGTTGGAAGAAGCGTCTTGGAATGGTTGCGGGGGGAAGAAGCCACTTCCGGTGGCAGAATAGCCGGTAGCGAGGCCACCAGGGGGCATCATGTTAGGCATGCTCCCGAGTCTCTCAGCCTCCCCGGGCTTCAGGTCCATCACGCCCTCGGCCTCCCACCAAGCGCTTTCCCTCATCCATACGCGCTCGCGGCCGATCACCACCTCGCCATTGGCCCAACCGCGTTCGAGGATCCAGCTCTCGATACCGTCGCGGCCATCCATGCACCCAAGCATACGGTAGCGGGCAACAAACTCGTCGAAATCGAAATCCACGGTGTAATCGAGGCGCTTGTTCCGCCTGTTCGACCACTCGGGAAGCCGCCAGGCCCGGAGTTGCCTCGACACAGTGCCTGCCGACCACGCCGAGTTAACGGATGGTAGAGCGGCCAGGTTCGCCGGCGACTCGTCGGTTGGGTGGATGCAGAGGTGGTACCACGCCCGGCTCGTGCTGAGAATGGCAGGCAGGTCGATACGGCCGCCGCGGCCAAGGTTAATTCCCTCGGCGGGAACGGGAATGAGTAGCTGTTTTAAAAACCCATCGTCCTCGGAAGCCAACGCAATCTTCTCAAGGACCTCCTCCCGCTTTTCGAGCATGTGTTGCCTCTCCCTACCAAGCGACCCAACCATGATGCCCAATTCGGGGCCCGCCTCGGCGACAGCGCTCTGCATCTCTCGTAGGACGGAGCTGTTGACAGCGGGAACCTCGACGCCGTCCTGCTTCATCTCGGAGTTGATGCCCTGGCTGTCATCGAAAATACCCCGCATGGCGACGGCCTTGCCCAGGTTCGGGTCGGGGATTTCGAGGAAATGGAGGCATACGGTATCTCCAGTGTCCTCGGCGGGGTTGGGTGCCCCGCCGACCTGGCTACCGTCTGCCGACTCCTCTCCGTCCCTAATTCGGCCCATCTGGGCCGCGATGGCCTCGTTGGCCTTCTTGATGACCCAGTCCACCAATGCTTCGTAAAGACCCCCAACAAACGTGGCACGGTCCTCGGTGGTACATTGCCTAGCGAGAACCTCGGGTTCGAGGCCTAAGAGACCACCGACATCCTCGCTGATCTCGTCCAAGACATCTCCATCGACGTTGTAGTCAACGGTGTTGCCCAGCTTCAGCAAGCCGGCAAGGGTGGAGATGAAGTTGCGGTGGGCGGACCCCTTGATACCAATCTCCTTCAAGGCGGACCGGAAGTCATCGGCCGCGGCACCATCGTCGGCGGTGGGCAGGTAAGAGGGAGGGTCGTAGGTCCCCGAGCGTGCCAGCAGATTATAGCTGGACGCGCCCTTGAGGCCCAGGAACTCCCGCTCGGCTGGGGTAGACGCCGATGTAAGAAGATAGTAAAACACGTCAAAGGCACGGTTGCCGGCCTCCGCGGGAATGCGGAGCAAACCCTTGTCCGTGTCGATCCCGCCCTGTGACAGAGCCACTGACGCGCCGACTATCCTGCCGGTGAGATTGAGCGTCAAGGTGACACCGAGGGCGATTTCTCGTGGTGTTGACGGGTTATATGGTGTGACGCATCGGAGGAAAGGCTCGATAGCCTGCAGGGATTGGAGGATCGAGCTCGGGATGGAAACCGGGAGGGATGAGAGAGCAGGTCGGAGAAGGGAGGGGGTGGATGTGTGGAGGGAACTGGCGACTGTTAGCAACCAAACAAGTCAAATGGTCTTTTTGGACGCTTGACGAGGGGCAACTCACCCAAAGATGATGCAACCATCTTCGGCACGGCGGCGGGCATGTTCCCAAGCCCTTGTTACCAAGTCGGTGTCTATCGTACCGCCAATGATCCCGTTATGTCCGGGCTGCGAGGCCGTGAGCCACGTGTTGACCACGAGACTTGTCCCCGCGTCAAGCTGGTATGGTTGCGAGGAGAGGTAGATGTTGTGAATCGAGTTCAGCAACGTTGTTGTCGAAACCTGGGCAGACTGCTGGCCACCCCTAGAGCCGGTCAGGCCAGGCTCCGAGGCCATCGAATACATGGACATGCGGTTCGCCATGTTGGCGATGTGTGCGTTGCGGCGCCCCGAGAGGGACACGGCCGAGGGCGGTTTCGTTCAACCGGCCAACGCGGGATGTGTTCGGGTTTCCCCAAATCAAATCGAGTGGTGATATCAACAGTGACCCAATTCCCCGACCAGCACAGCGCTCAGGTTCGTTTAAACGCGCTGCAGCAACTAATACGGTGAGGATGGACTATAGTGATGATGAATTAGCGAGTGTTGCCGGATACCGAACTCGTGCGTGGTGTGTGTAGTCGGGGTTTTGGCGTGGGATGCGGGCTGGTCGCGGCGGCAACGGACGAAGGAACACTGAGCCCCCCGGTGCCCCTTTCTCAGGCAAGCAAGAATTAAGACAGACCCTGGAAAAGCGAGTCTTCCCAAGATTATTCGGCTTCAACGATCGTCCCGGGAAAGAGAAAAGCAAAAAAACCGAGAACCGTCAGAGCGAGTGACACGGTTTCGGGGAAAGGCAGCGAGGGAAGCAATGACCAAAAAAGATAGGCACAAACGAATGTGTTTGCAGCCGCGGGCAGCTTGCAACAGCAACGAGGCAGAGGCAGAGTGGTGCCCCAGGGGTGCTGCCCAGGAAAAGATCCATTGCGGCGGTCGTCCGAGTTTGGCTACGGTGGATGAAATCGACCAGGTGCGCAGTCACGCCAAGGAAGGTGTTGGCTTCCAGGTTGTGGGTCGGGATTTGCATGATGTGCCGCGACAAATTCTGGGCGTCTGGCCGGATTGGGCCTGGAATGGCCGTCGCTCACTCGAGACGGCTCGAAAATCCATGCTTTTTGGTGCTCGAACAATTTCTACAATTTCTTGCAATTACGATACTTACGTGCATAAACATGAAGTCACCCTTGCATAAGGTAAGGGAGTTTACGCATTCCACCCGGTCTTCATGATGCCGACGTGAGCTTACCCAGCCGTCTGTCAACAACACTGTCGACACACCTCCCCCTCGAGCTCTCTTTCTTTTTTTCTTGCCGCCCATTAGAGGATTTCTGTCGTTACAAGCCGGCGGCGTCTGATGACTGGAGGATGGCATCTGAAGCAGCGCGGCGGTGCATTGTGCAGGCCTAAAAAAAGGCCTTCGCGGCAGCTGCCGGACGGGCGAATACGAGGCCCTGGCACACACATGGGCATGATGGGATGGGGAGCTCCTGCCAGGCGCATGCAAGTCTCCACACGGAGAACGAAGAGCTCGCATGACCCAAGCGCTGGTCACAGCGTCTGACCCAATTCTTCTTCGTATGGACAACTTGGAAATGCAGGTTTAGGGGGGCAAAAAAATTGAAAACACGAGCCGTTGCGCAGTTCGTGAGTTACATAGTTCCTCGGTTCTCGATATCGTTGGCTCCGCTGTCATAGGGCTGTGTCCATCAGCTCGTCTTCCAGTTCCTTCCATCTTCTTTCCATCACCAACTTTACTACTTGGTAGCGTAGCTCGGGGTTAGGGTAGCACAAAAACTGACCCCCATCCCGCCTCTTTCGACTTTTCTGATCGTCAGTTAGAGATGCCTTTCAGCTGCAAACTAACTCTCAACTATTATCGCCATGGCCAATTTTCCACCGCACTTGGGAAAGTCAACAGAAGACGGTGACCATACTTGGTAAGTCATGCAGGCCCGTGTCTCGGAATGACCAGCATACCAGCATACCAAAAGCTCAGGCAAAAGCTTCCTATTGCGTTGCCGATCTGGCACATTGTCCGGCCAGAGCTCGGACGTCAATGGCATCATCCAAAGTCGACCTGTTGGACTTGCGATGAGATGGATGGCGCGTGTGGGGTGTGCGGGCGCCAACGACTCAAATCCCCCAACCCCTGATTCAGACGCTGCCTGGCGTGAGCCGCAGGAAAGCATCACCTCAAACACAGGATGCCCGGCGCAGTGAGGTAACCGCCGACGATGGGCTGCCTACATCTTGTATCAAAAATAAAATACACCCGGAAAGAAAGAAAATAAACCACCGCCGCTTTGCAGGATTCCGCCGGTGTTTGATCAATGCGAAGGAAACGTCCGAAGCGGTGCTGCGTTGCATGGGAAACGGAAACACCATTGTTGTGTCGCCACTCGACCAATCCAGACCAGCTTTGTAGATCTCGGATGATCGAAGTGCCAATGTGCTACACAACAACGCTTCTTGAATGGTTTACAGGGGCAAGACATCGCGCCTCGGAATTCAGCCCTCACACCGACCCTCTGGGTCAGAATTTTCGGGCAAGCTTCGCTCGAGCAGCGCATTCTCTCACACTGCACTGGCTTGCAAGACACAACAAGCACCAATGCCGAGAATGCGGTTATCGAGTGAAGCAAGACACGGCGGCTGACGCCCAGCCGGATCTCACGATGCAAGCCACCCATCCCCTGCGCTCCTGAAATGCGATCCACCGCCAGTGGAGAGGGAGAGCCGGCTGGTGCGGCGAACGCCTGATCCTAGTGTAGTCATCAGTCATCAGTCTGAAAAGGTCAATCAATGCATCATCGAAATGCTCTAGAAGGTTTTCGAGACCAGGGCTGTGGGTACCGGGAGCAGAACCGAGAACGTTCTCTTCACGGTGTTTCCGTTCTGCCGTTGCGCAGAGTCTGCATGACCCAGGCTTGCCAGGCCAGAACGCAGCCCCGATTTTCAGAGAGGGTCGCATACGATGGAAGGTTGCGTTCCAGAGATCTTGTTTATTTTGAGCCACTTTCCTGGAACTGCGATCCAATGCCAGGCTTCGGCTTGGACCGCGCCCCTGCCAATCAAGTGGGGTCGGTTCGAGGGCGGGCACAGCGGGCCAAGTTCGTATGGAGAAATTGCACACTTGGTAGCCCACGCCTTCCGTAGCAGGGATGTGCCCTCGGAAAAAAACAATCCACTCCCCCCTTTCCCGGCCAGCCCAGCCCAGCCCAGCAAGCCCACCCCCTGGCGCGTGCAAGCAAAGCAGTGTTGGGACGGAATCGCTGGGCCAGGAGAGTGCATTCAGTTCCATCGCCCAGACGACTCCCAGTCCCCGCCGCCAAACATTTTGTCACACGCTCGCTGCCTGTGTCCTTCGTTCAGACACTCGTTTTAGACGCTTTTTTGCACATCCCCCAGATAACTTTCGTTTTTTTTTTGGCCTCTTTCTCCCGCGATCAGTCTTATTTTAATTTTTTTATTAGCTTCCGAGACCGAGATTGCGGCAGTCAAGGCCCGTGCCGCCGTCGTCAACGGATCCGGGACTAAGGCCAGTGGCTTGCTCCGACTGTCCCCTAGGGAGAATTCCCCCGTGTCGAAGGACACACAACACAGACAACCAGAGAGTCCAAACACCAGCACTTCCCCCTCGCTATCTGGTGATACACTGTCGGAAACCATTGACACTCGGGCGTTGACCACGGCCAACTCCCGGCCGCGCTGTCCATCATGGCCGCCCTTAACCTCCCGCTCGGCGCGAACAACGGCGGAGGGGCCCATACCCAACCCTCGCTGCCTTCGCTACCAGCCCATTCCCAGTCCGACACGCAGTTGACGGCGCATCTCGCCAGCCGTTTCCATGTCTCCATCCCGACCGCACGCCTCTCGTCCCACGCGCTTATCCTGACCAACACGTATACGAGCTCGACTAAGGGCGATGGCTCTAGGGATTCATCCGCCCAGTCCGCGGCCGAGGACATGGCGGAGCGGGCCTACCTCCGGATGGGGCACCGCTTGGAAAACCAGGCCGTTCTCTTTCTGTATGACAGTCCCCAGACTCCAAAAGGTTGGTGTGATATCCGTCGCTGGTACTAACTGTTTGGCAGTGGTGAATCCGGCTCCGGGAAAACGACAGTACGAGCTCACCTCATGACTTCGCTGCTCAACCGCTCCTCCACTCCTCTCTCGGCCAAGGTGTCTCTTGCTGCGTACGTCTTCGATACCCTCACCACCACCAAGACCGCCACGACACCCACGGCCTCCAAGGCTGGTCTCTTTTACGAGCTCCAGTACGACACGGCGTCGTCAACAAGCCCCGTCCTCCTCGGTGCCAAGCTACTAGATCATCGTTTGGAGCGGAGCAGGATAACGGATGTTCCCACAGGTGAACGTAACTTCCACGTGCTGTACTACCTGTTGTCGGGTACAAGTGCTGCCGAGAAATCTCACTTGGGGTTTGACGGCCCCGAGAAACGGTGGAAGTACTTGGGTCACCCCACGCAGCTCAAGGTGGGCATCAACGATGCTGAAGGGTTCCAGCTCTTCAAGACGGCGCTGCGGAAGCTCGAGTTTCCCCGTAGCGAGATTGCCGAGATCTGCCAGATCCTGGCCGGCATCTTGCACATTGGTCAGCTAGAGTTTGAGACAACCTCAAGCACGACCGCAACAGGGGACGACAGCGGTGGTTTCTCGCACGAAGGCGCCCAAACTGCCACTACAGTGAAGAACAAGGATGTGCTCGGCATCATTGCCGCTTTCCTAGGCGTTGGTGCCGCTGAACTCCAAGCGACGTTGGGTTACAAGACGAAGATGATCCACAAGGAGAGGGTGACAGTCTTGCTTGACCCAGCCGGCGCACGGGGGAACGCGAATGAGCTCGCCCGGACCCTGTACTCACTTCTCGTTGCCTACGTGATCGAGAGCATCAACCAGAGGCTGTGCGCTCCCGAGGACACGATCGCCAACACGATTTCCATCGTGGACTTCCCTGGTTTCCAGCAGCAGAGCGCCACCGACTCGACCCTCGATCAGCTCCTGGCCAATGCCGCCACCGAGTCCCTCTACAACCTAACGCTGAAGAACTTCTTCGACCGCAAGGCCGACATGCTCGAGACCGAAGAGGTTGCCGTGCCCGCGACCAGCTACTTCGACAACTCGGATGCCGTCAAGGGCATGTTGAAGCCGGGCAACGGCCTGCTCAGCATCTTGGACGATCAGACCCGCCGTCACCGTACCGATATGCAGCTACTTGAGAGCCTGCGTAAGCGCTTCGAGGGAAAGAACCCTGCCATTGGTGTAGGCGCGGCTACCGCCAAGCTGCCCGGCAGCAACTTCTTCACCGAGAACAGCGCTGCTACCTTCACCGTCAAGCACTACGCCGGCGAGGTGGAGTACCCCGTCAAGGGGCTCGTCGAGGAAAATGGCGAGGTCATCTCGGGCGACCTGATGAACCTGATCAACTCGAGCAAGAGCTCATTCGTCGCTCGCCTTTTCGGGCAGGAGGTTCTCAAGACCGTCGTCCACCCCCAGGAGAAGACAACGGTTATGCAGGCCTCTGTCAGCTCCCGGCCGATGCGCCAGCCCAGCATCATGTCGAGGCGTGGGCGGCCCTCGGCTGCTCTCCAGGCCCGCCAGCAGCGGGCTATGGAGAAGGACGTGTCTGACCAGGGCAGCGATGCCGGCGATGGTAAAGGGCCCGGCGGCGTGCGCATCTCCGAGCAGGGTGCGTCTGGTCAGTTCCTCTCGGCGCTCGACAACGTCACAAGGTCTGTCACGGCACCGGGCACGAACTGCTACTTCGTTTTCTGTCTCAAGCCCAACGATAGGCGGATCGCGAACCAGTTCGACAGCAAGTGCGTGCGGGCACAACTGCAGACGTTTGGTATCGCTGAAATCAGCCAGCGCCTACGCGCCGCCGACTTCAGCTTGTTCCTGCCGTTCGGCGAGTTCCTTGGGCTGGCAGATGCCGAGACCGTGCTCGTAGGCAGCGAGCGCGAAAAGGTAGAGCTGGTGGTCGAGGAAAAGCGATGGCCCAACAACGAGGTTGCCATCGGTGCCACCGGTGTCTTCCTCAGCGAGCGCCTCTGGATGGAGATTGCACAGCTGGGCGATAACCTCTCCCAGTCCGGTCGGTATGGGCTTCCCTCGGACGCAGGCGATGGCACGGGCACCCCCGCGGATCCCTTCGGCGTGTCCAAGGAACGCCTGCTCATGTCTGAGAAGAAGGGCGCCTACTTCAGCAGCAATGAAGTCGACGCGCGCTCCGAGGCCGGCGTCTCGGCGTTTGGGGCCGGCGACATGTTCCAGAACTTGGATACACGCCAGCAGATGGCCGAGCGCGGCAACGAGAAGGACATGCAGGAGGTCGAGGAGTACAAGGACAGCCCCAGCCGCAAGCGTTGGGTCTTCATCGTATACATGCTGACTTTCTTCGTCCCCGAGTTTTTGATCCACAAGCTTGGGCGCATGGGCCGCAAGGATGTGCGGATGGCGTGGCGTGAGAAGCTGGCCATCAACATGATCATTTGGTTCAGTTGCTTGGTCGCCGCCTTCTTCATCGTCGTCTTCCCGATGCTGATCTGCCCGAAACAATACGTCTACAGTCCGGAGGAGATGTCCCACTACGACGGGAAGGACGGCCGCAGCTCCTACGCCTCTATCCGTGGCCAGATCTTTGACCTTGGCGCCTTCGTGCCCCGCCACTATCCCAGGTACCTGTCACAGAAGATGCTGACCGATTACGGCGGCATGGACATCACCTCGCTCTTCCCCGTTCAGGTGTCGGCGCTCTGCCAGGGCCAGTATGGCTCAATCGATCCGGCCGTCCTGCTCGACTACAAGAACACCAACATCACCGGGTCCGCGGCCGTCATCAGCAGCCAGGACAGGAACTCAAAGTATCACGATTTCCGCCATTTCACCAACGACAGCCGGCCCGATTGGTTTTCGCAGAGGATGAAGATGCTGCGGGCCAACTACAAGGTCGGCAACATCGGCTACTCGGCCGAGTACGTGCGTACTCTTAGCACGAAGGCGCAGGTCATCGCCATCCTTAACGGCCGCATCTACGACATGACGACGTACACGCAGAACGGCCGGCGGCAGATGAACCCGCCATGGGAAGACCCTCCGACGGACCCTAATGCGGTGAACTTTATGCATCCCCTCGTGGTCGACCTCTTCCTGCAAAGGTCCGGTGACGATATCACGTCGCTCTGGCAATCACTCGGTATCGACAAGGCCCAGAAGAAGGCGATGCAGCTGTGTCTCGACAATCTCTTCTACATTGCCGACTTGGATACGCGTTCTTCTGCACGGTGCAAGTTCGCCGAATACCTGGTCCTGGCGATATCTATCCTTCTTGCTAGTGTCATCGCCTTCAAGTTCTTCGCTGCTCTCCAGTTCGGCACCAAGAATATGCCTGAGAATCTGGACAAGTTCGTCATGTGCCAGATTCCAGCTTACACAGAAGACGAGGAGTCCATTCGCCGTGCCGTCGACTCGGCCGCGCGCATGCAGTACGATGACAAACGCAAACTTTTGGTCGTCATTTGCGACGGTATGATTATTGGTCAGGGCAACGATCGCCCGACACCGCGCATCGTGCTCGATATTCTGGGCGTGTCCGAGACTATTGATCCCGAACCCCTGAGCTTCGAGTCGCTCGGCGAGGGTCAGAAGCAACACAACATGGGCAAGGTTTACTCGGGTCTGTACGAGGTGCAAGGACACATCGTACCCTTCCTCGTCGTGGTCAAGGTCGGCAAGCCGTCTGAGGTCTCCCGCCCGGGTAACCGTGGCAAGCGTGACTCGCAGATGATCCTGATGCGCTTCCTCAACCGCGTGCACTACAACCTGGCCATGAGCCCGCTCGAGCTCGAGATGTACCACCAGATCCGCAACATCATTGGCGTAAACCCGACCTTCTACGAATATCTCTTCCAGATCGACGCCGACACGGTCGTTGCACCCGATTCGGCTACCCGCATGGTTTCCGCGTTCCTCGACGATACCCGCCTGATCGCTGTGTGCGGTGAGACGGCCCTGACCAACGCCAAGGCGTCGTTTGTCACCATGATTCAGGTGTACGAGTACTACATCTCCCACAACTTGTCCAAGGCCTTCGAGTCGCTCTTCGGTTCCGTCACCTGCTTGCCCGGTTGTTTCTCCATGTACCGCATCCGCGCTGCGGAGACCGGCAAGCCGCTGTTCGTCAGCCGCGAAATCGTTGAGGCGTACTCGACCATCCGTGTCGACACGCTCCACATGAAGAATCTTTTGCACCTGGGTGAAGATCGTTACCTAACGACGCTGCTGCTCAAGTTCCACAACAAGTACAAGACCAAGTATATCTTCCGCGCTCATGCTTGGACCGTCGCTCCGGACTCGTGGCAGGTGTTCCTATCGCAACGTCGCCGCTGGATCAACTCGACAGTGCACAACCTGATGGAACTTATCCCCTTGAACCAGCTGTGCGGTTTCTGCTGCTTCAGTATGCGCTTCATCGTCTTCGTCGACCTCCTCTCCACCGTCGTCCAGCCCGTCACCATCGCCTACCTCGTCTATCTCGTTGTCATGGTCTCACAGAACGCCACTGTCGTGCCGGTCACCGCTTTCGTCCTCCTGGGTGCCATTTACGGTCTGCAAGCTATCATCTTCATCCTGCGCCGCAAGTGGGAGATGATTGGGTGGATGATCCTGTACGTGATGGCGGTGCCCGTCTTCAGTTTCGCCCTGCCGCTGTACTCGTTCTGGCACATGGACGACTTCAACTGGGGTAACACGCGTGTGGTGGCCGGCGAAAAGGGCCAGAAGATTGTCATCTCGGACGAGGGCAAGTTCGACCCGGCCAGCATCCCGCGCAAGAAGTGGGAGGAATACCAGGCCGAGCTGTGGGAGGCCCAGACCCAGGCCGGCGGCCTGCACGACGACGCGCGCTCCGAGATGTCGGGCTACTCGTACGCCACCCGGCCCAACGTCCCCATGTCGGAGTACGGCGGCTACACCCCGAGCCGCCCGGGCTCCGTGACGGGATACGCGGGCATGCCGACCGCGCCCAGCCGCATGTCGCTGGCCGCGTCGGAGATGCTCGCCCACAACAACAACCGGCAGAGCCAGTTCGGCGGGTCCCAGTTCCTGGGCAACTCGCAGTCGCAGCAGGAGCTGGAGATGGCGAACCTCGCCGGCCTGCCCAGCGACGACGCGCTCCTGGCCGAGATCAGGGAGATCCTGCGCACGGCCGATCTGATGACTGTCACCAAGAAGGGTGTCAAGTTGGAGCTGGAGAAGCGCTTCGGTGTGCCGCTGGACTCCAGGAGGGCTTATATTAATAGCGGTGAGTTTTTATCCCCCTCTCTTGATGGTGTTTGGTTTGGTATGATAAGATGACTGACTGTTTTGTGTGTCTACAGCAACCGAAGCGATTCTCTCTGGACAACTGTAGTAGACTGCATGGCTTAGGTGTTTTTTGTTCCTTTTGGGTTTTGGGTCTTTCCTTGTATCTCCTTTTTTTTGGCTTCCCGGTCTGGTTCCGGCAGCACTCATCGACCCGATTAACTACCTACTGAGTACTTGCTTGGTTTTTCTGACTTTTTGACTAATATAATGCTTGCATTGTTCTGCTGGAGGGTGTTGAGCTCACGCTAGGGAGAGGGTCGCAAAAGGAGAGAGAGAGAATTGGAATCGATGTGTTTTCGGGTTGTTTGTTCGTTTCCCTTTGGGCTTGCTGTGACGGCCGCATTACGGATGAGGAGCTGTTGAGATTGTTGAGTCTGTTGTCGTGTCTGTCTCGTTTTCCCACCTGTCTGTCTGTCTGTCTGCGTGTTTGTCTGTTGAGGTGAAGCGAAGCATTGGGAATAGTTTTGGGTATTTTATTTGGGGGAATTTATCTATAGATATTATAATGATATGACATGAACCTTGTTTAGTAGACCCAAGTAGAGCATTGAGGCGGTAAGAGGAAACGTGGAAAACAAAATGTGTTTTGATATGGATCGCTTGGGAGAGGTTCTCCGTTGTTCCTTCACTTTGCTTTCTTGACTTCATTCCTTGTCCTTTCCTTTCTTTCCCATCTATCAGTGTCACTCACAATCTACTAATCGTGGATATACATACATCCAACTTTAAATAAGGCTGAGATACACATAACAAATCATAGTTACTACTTGCCCCCCTAGATGTTTAATAACAATTATTTCTATCTCCCACCACCCCTCTCATATAACTAATACTGCCATTTTCTTATCTGGAGAAAAAAGCCAAACGGCATAGATATACGAGCCAAGCAAGAAAAGAGGAGACAACCAAAAATGAAAATAACTCTCGACAGAACAAGAGCAAAAGCATATGACAAGGGTGAGATTCGAACTCACGCCCCTTTCGAGACCACGGATTCTGATTAAGGGTTGAACACCTTAACGTGGCGCCTTAGACCGCTCGGCCACCTTGCCGTTTGTTTTGGATGCTGGTCGAGATCGGAATTTCGCTGCTTGAGCGAGCGCGGCGTGGGGTTTCGTTGCGCACACAACAAGCCTGCCCCCTATTCGCAACCGAACCATATTTTTGGGTTCACCATATTTCTCTCACAACTGCGATTGACGGATTACTTGCATTGTGTTTCGTGCGCCTCTAAAATTGCAATTCAACAACTCGACTTGCAAATCCGCAACTATCTCTTGTCCATAACCCCCCCCCCTTTTCCCCCAAATATCGTCCCGACAATACCCTACCCTACTTTTACTTCCTCGCAGCAGCAGCAACAACAGCAGAAGCGACCTCCTCCCCCAAAGGCAGCACGTCGGGCACGGGCCCCAGCGGGGTGATGGACAGCGGGTTGATCTGGGTGTGGGAGCGCGTGTAGTGGTTCTTGATGTGCAGGAAGTTGGTCGTGTCGCGGAAGGCCGCGTGCTCCCAGTACAGGTGGCGCATCCAGGCGTGCAGCGCCGGGTAGCCCGAGCGGATGTCGCGGATGTTGCACTTGAAGTGTTGGACGTAGACGGGCTGTATTTTGGTGGATAGGGTTAGTGGGGAGTTGGGTTTGGTTGGGTAGGTGGTGTCGTGGTGGGTTGGAAGGGGGGGGTTAAGGGTAAAGGGCGAAAGGGGGGCGGGTTACTTACATCAAACCGGATGATGGTCACGAACCTATTCGACAAGAAATATTCGTCAGCGTTGTTCAGTCTGGGTTTGAGTCAAGAGAACGTACAGCCGAATATCAACCTCAGTCAGGGTCTGGCCAAACCAGTAGGGCCCCTCGGCCGCGGTCTTCTCGAGATGCGCCTCGGCGCGGTCCAGCGCCTCAAACAGGGCAACGACATTACGCTCGTAGGCCTCCTGGGTGGTGGCGAAGCCCGACTTGTACACGCCGTTGTTGATCTTGTCGTACTGCCACTCGTGCGCCTCGTCGATCTGCGCGCGGAGAGCTTCCGGGTAGAACTCGATCTGGCGGTACTTTTCGTCGATGAGGTCGTTGAACTGTTGCCGGCGCTGTTAACAACTAGCTGTTCTCGGTCGGGAGGCGGGATAAACGAATGCTGGTTAGTGTAACTGACCTCGGTCCCCAGCATGCGCAGAATCTCGCTGCTCTCATTGTTGACAATGGTCTTCATCTTGATGTCATACAGCACGGGCACAGTGAAGCGGCCCTCATACGAGGGGTTCACCGAAAAGTAGAGGTCGCGCAGGTGGGTGAAGCCCTCGTGGCCGGGGACGGGGTCAGGGATGACGTTCTCCCCGGCCGCGTCGGTGTCCTCGGCGGTTGGGAAGCGCCAGCCTAACGGGCATGTGTTAGAGGGAGGCTTATCATAGACAGCGAGTAAATGGTTGGGTGGGAGAGCTTACCCTTGGGTCCCATGTGCCAGTGCACCGCCGAGAACGAAATGACATCCTCCAGCCCCTTGAGCTTGCGCGCAATGAGAGTGCGGTTGGCCTACCACCCGCGCGATGTCAGCCAGCCCCTTAACCCCTTCTCTCAACTCTTCTCTCGACCCTTCTCTCAACCCCTTCCCTCAACCCCTTCCCTCAACCCTCCTCTCGACCCCTTCCGCCCCCCCTCTCCAATCAACCAAAAAAAGGGGGAACAACTCAACCCAACCCAACCAAAAAAGAAGTAAGAAGATAATGCACTCACCCACGGACAAGCGTAGCTCACATACAAGTGATACCTGCCCTTTTCCGGTGGGAACTGTGCGCCCGGCTCACGCGAGATAAAGTCACGGAAGGAGCTCTGCTGGCGCTTGAATTCGCCCGACTTGTCGTTAGGCAGGACCCAGTCCGTGATTTTGCCTGATGCATTGGTGTCTTTGGTTGCCTGCAGATGCGGCGATTAGCTAAAGGGGTGAGGAATTGGATGAGAGATGTATTGTTTGGGAAATGAGATGGATTGGATAGGAGGGGCCGTATTGTTCTGTTGGGTATGGGGGATCGGATGGATGGGATATGGGGTTGGGAGAGGGACTTGCCATGGTGGCGATGTGAGCGATTCTTGGTGTTGTTGGCTTTGTGAATAAAGGTCGCGCCGCTAGTCCGGGTATGGATCCGGTAGCTCGTGATGATGCAAAGTTGCGAGACTGGCGATAAACTGCCGAAACAAAAAGTGACGATGGTTTCTCAAAAAGTGGCGAGAAGGTCTCGACAAGTGGGCGAGCACCACTTCTTAAGTTCATGAGGACAGGGAGAGAGGGGTTACAAAGTTGCTGGAGTTACTGCATTTGGCCTGCCGGTGCTTTTAAAGCCATGTATAAGTAAGTGGTAATAATACACTAATACACTGCATGTACACACATACCGTGTCTTACAACAACAGCTGCTTAGACTTGCATTATTCAGGTCCGACACATCAGACGAACGTTGGTAAACCCCACCGTTTTTCGTCAGTTGGGCTATCTTTCAAAGGGCTTTTGTACTGTGTATGCCCACAGCAAGCTAGCTTCTCGTTCAGAAACTGACAAATAGTGACGTAATCCCAAGGCCTCGACTCCAGAGCTCTCCACCCTTTGCGCATGGTGATGAGTAAGGGTTGAGATATCGCAATGCGGCTAATCTAACCAACTAATAGAATGTGCCACTCACAGTCACAGCTGTAGCCGTTGCCGTTGGGGTTTGGTCCGGCCAACGCCCAAAACGAAAAACGAGAAAGGTGCGAAGCCCCTGCATAACAAACACAAGGTCTATTTTCTGCCAGTAACCACTAACCGTGTAGTGTAAGTCTTCGCACTCATCCCAATCTACAGTCCCATCCCATCCCATCCCACACCCCCCCTATTTACCATTTACCGAATCCTGGCCTTGATGTACGGCACCTCGACATCCTCGCCGTCGGCATCCTCTGTGACCACCTCAAAGATGAGCTCCTTCTGATGCGCAGGGATCGGCTTCTTGGTAACCGACTCGACCAGCTCGCTCAGCTTCATGTTGAACTTGTCCTTCTGCTTGGCCGCCGGGAAGAAGGCCGCAAACAGCAGGCTGACCCCGGAGCTCAACATGGCCACCGTGAGGCCGCGCTTCTCGAAATCGTCGATCAGCTCCCGGAGCGTGATGTTGCCGACCTCGAACCGGTCCCAGATCTTGTCTAGCGTCACCTTGCCGTTGGGGCCCTTGTACTCCACTTTAGGGCTGGCAATCGGCTCGCTGAAGCCAAAGAACGGCAGTGCCAGGTTGATGAAGCCGTTCTTGTACTGCTCAATGTCCGTCTTGCCGTCAATGATCTTGTACAGCTCCAGAACCACCAGACCAGTAACCAGCGCCGTGGTCGTCGCAATCGCTGGGATGATCTTGCCCGCAATAAACTTGGTCTTGTGACGGTCCGCCTGCTCGATCTTGTAGTTCTCAGCACGCAGGTTGCTGGCGGCCGTGATGAAGTCAATGTGATAGTTCGTGTCGTCGTCCTTCTCAAACTCCACCGGCGTCAATTGGAAACCGGCTAGCGTCTTGGGCTCCGGCAGCGCATTCATGAGCTTTTGCAGCTCAGCCTCATCATCGAAAGCACCCGCGTTCGGATCCTGATTTATATTAGCCAGTGTTCATGTTCATCTCATATCTGTCAAAAACCCAAACATCACTTACAGCGTCCTTGTCATCGGCCTGGATCTTAACGTTGGAGTCTGGCGAGAAGTCCGGAACAATCATCGAATCCAATGCTTGGAGGTAGTCCTGCCTGGTCTTTCCCTTGACATTGATATTGTAGTTGAAAGCGTGCAGGTTGGTCGCCGCCTCGACAAACGAGAAGTGCGTCTTGTTCTCGGGGTCAAACTTGAGCGGGTCTGGCGCGCGCTTGGGGCCCGACCAGAACGGAGTACCGGTCGACGAGACCGAATCCTTGGGGAAGTTGTACAAGAGTTGCTGGATCGCGTTGTTGTACTGCTTCTCGAACAGCATGCGGGCCCACTGAACGCAGTCCTCGAACGTGAGGGCGCGCTCGTTCTTCAAGAAGTCCAACAGCATCTGCAGAGTCCCCTTCTGGTTGCCGCCAAGCGCCGCCGTCGTCTCCAGGTAGTTGGGCTGGGTAAGGTAGAGGTTCGCCGTCTCGGCCGGCACCACGAATGAGCTATCAAACAGCTCTCGCGACCAGGCGATGGTGTGCTCGATCCGGTTGGGGAAACTCCGGAGTGTGCACATGGGGAATGACTGCTCTGGCGGGTCCTGGGACGACGAGTAGGATTCGGTCAGCAGTGGGAGGACGACCTGCGTGTTGCCCTTGGTCCCCAGAGTACCGCTTTCTAGCAGGGGCTTGTGGAAGAACACGCATCGCCTGTCGATATATGTTCTCGCCTCCACATTGTCCAGAGCGTTGGTCACGCCGTCCAGGCTGTGCCAAAACTCCTCGTTAAAGATGCTCTCCGTATCGGGACCGACACGCTCCTTGAGAGTGACGATGTGGCCCTCGAGATCAGGGTTCATTGCCTGTGCCGCCTTCGCAGCGCACTCGCTCTTCATCTTGCCCACGTCCTTAGTCCGGAACAAGAATTGACGGTTCAGGTTGCTCTTCTCGATCGAGTCCATATCGGTCACCGTGATTTGGCCGTTGGGGCCAGTCCCGAGGCCGATCATCGCCCAGTTCTTGAGCATTTCACAGCCGATCGCGCCGGCGCCAACTAGGAACTGCTTCATGTTTGCAATCTTCTCCTGGAACTCACGGCCAAACACTGCGATCTGACCATCGTAGCGGGAGCCGGTGGGCTTGCACGTCTCCTCGGACCGGATGACTCCTGCAGGGAGGGACTCTAGGGAGTCAACATACATGAATTGCTTTACCGGGTGGAACTTGCCCGATACCGCTTTTAGCGCCTCCTGAGCAGTCAGGCCACCAAAGAATGCGGCCATCGGGCTGAGATCACCCGTTGCCTGGTAGCTAAGCTCCTTCAGCAGCTTCTCGTCAAACTCCACCTCGATGCCTTCGGTTTGGGCGAACTGCTTGGCGGAATTGACGATTTCCAGCGCATCTTCTTCGTTCATCGGTCGGGGGAGGCGGCCGTGAGTCTGTGCGAAAGCGTGCAGCTGCTGAATACCGATGTGGAGTTGTTGAGGCCGGTCGAACTTCGCGAAATCCGAGATGACAAATTCAGGATCCTTCAAGGCGGCGCTGATGCCCTTGAAGTCGATGAACTTGGGCATCTTGACTTGCTGGTACAACCCGCCCCGCTTGTAGTGGCCCAGGCCGGATACGTCGCCGATCGAAAAGGTGTAAGGCCCCTTGACGGTAACCTTCCGGGGTTCGCAGCCGTTCAGTGCTTCCATGCCCTCGACCTCGGAGAATGTCACGTAGTCCCCATCTTCGAGCCCGTGGCGAGTCTCGTCTAGGGCGGACACCAGGCCCGTCTCATCGATGCCAGCAACAATGCCGTTCAACGGGTTCTCGCCGGTCGCGTCGATAATGGTGAAGTTCTTGCCAAAGTCGCAAAACACCGAGCCGAACAGACCGAAGGTATCGGCTACGATGAAGTAGATGCCCTTCTCGTGGCAGTAGTCGCCGACGGTCTGTTGGATGTGTTGAGGTGTGTTTGTGAGGACGACGACTTGATATTGGTCGAACTGGGAAAGGTTCTCGCCGAGACTGCGCAGGAACGCCAGTTAGCACATGCTACAACTCAGTACGATATCGGCAGGACTACATGTTACGTACCTCGCAGACTCATGGATGCGCACGGGCGTGTACGCGTTTAGCTCGGCAACCCGGGGAGCGGTGGTCTGGTCGCGGGGTTTGCCGACGTCCTCGGCGCGAAGGAAGAACTGAGAGGAGAGATCCGCGATGGCGACCGGCGCCGGGTCGTGGAGGGTAAGGCTCTTGACGCCGGCAAGGGCGATGTTCTTGGCGATCTCGACACCGAGACCCTTGAGCCCAACGATGAGCACGTTCGAGGCGCTCATGCGCTTCATAGCCTCGTGGCCGAGAACATAGAGCTGCCGGCTGTAGAGGGATTCGTCGATGTCGTTCGACCCCACGACCGACTCGTCGACTTGCATCCTGGTGACGAGGTCGACCTCACCCGGCTTCTTCTTGTCCTGCGAATGCATCGTTAGAGCGTTTGTCGATCACAGCTATGGCTTTGACAAATGCCAAATCCCCTCTTGAAAGATGCGTCACACTAAAACTGCCCTAGTGGATGCTACAGCCGAGATCCCGGCCTGAGATGTGTACTCCGTGACGCAGCCCTTGGTAGGTTCGACGATCGAGGGGCCGGGGGTTGTTGGACCGGGAAAACGTAGAGTGCAACTCACAGTCATGGTTCGTTTGAGGGAAATAGACAAATCCCCGTCGGATACTTTGCGCTTCCCCAGTTTGGCGAGGTTGTTTTGGTTTGGGGCGGGAATGGGAAGTAGGGTTTCGGGGTCTTTGGTAATGGTTGATATGTATGGTATGGTGTGGTGGAAGGCGCGAGAAGAGTGTTGGATGTGAGGTGCAAGGCAGTCAACTCAGCCCCGCCTCAGGTGGCCTGGAAGTGACGGCAGAGTGGGGTAATCCAGCCCACCAGAGGTCTAGAAAGACAGCGACTAACCGAAAGTGGTAACTTAATTAATCATGATTAGAAATTATCTTTTTCGTCGCCCTCCATCGGTCACAGCCACAGTCACCGTGTTTAATAAGCTAGTTGCTTCTTGCCTACCGAGGCGCTTGATGTCAAGGGCCTTATGGATTGAAGCCTGACACTGCATCTAGCTCAGCGATATTTGCAAGACAGATTTGCAGCGTTTAGGTATTGGTATTTTCGCATATATTGCTATTTGAGCACATCGTTGTCAACGATCACTAAGCCAGGTCTTCTGGACCAAGAACAGACAGACATGGGCCTGAGACACGTTTGGACATCGGCTCTGTGAGAAACTCCTAGTTCAATTCCAAGGTACACCTGACTCCCCTATTCTTGTTTCGTTCTATTGTGCTATCAAAGGTTCAAATGAGAATAAGCTTGCGCGTGTATCAAGCCGTCTTGCCAGAAAAGGAAAATGGTAGGATATCAACGAAATAAGTTTTCCCAAGCAACGCCGAACCATGTGTGCAGATTGTTTTTCCCTTCGGAAACCAGAAACCTCAGCAGAAGAGGTCATTTAACCTCTTTAAGATATACGTCACTATCGAAACATGTTAGATCAGATGTCCAAGGAGTCATGCCGGGCCACTTACAAAATCAGATCAGCATTCGGTGGGATATGGCCATGGAAACCCCTGGAACGATGCAGTTAGTCCCAGGACTCTTGGTACATCACTGATGGAGTTTCCCGCAAGTAGTTATACGTACTTGTCCCCGTAACCATAGTCACTATGGACAAACGTGTCAGCCGATCTCTTCTTCCGTGCAGTAGTAGCCTGCACCACCGACGAATCAAGCAACTTACCTGGTAATATCAAGGGTTGCGCGCTCGCCAACCTTCATGTCCAAGACTGCCTCGTCCCATCCTAATGGCGCAGTGTGAGCCGACTTTCCTTTCCATCCGAAAGGCACGTTATATTTAGTGGAGAGTGTGTGGACTAGACCTACCCGTGATGAGCCTCCCGATCCCAATCTGTGTCACAAAATCAGGCCCGCCAACAGATGAGTCAAATCTGCGAGAGCTTTGTGTTAGTAGACACTCTCGACGCACAACTGGGGGTGGCCACTCACTCCTTTCCCTTGTTGCTTGGCTGACTTGTGTCTTTTAGCCAGCCAGTGTACTCGATTGTGACTGTCTGGCCCTTGGTGGGCTGTGGGCCGTTTCCCGCGACGTGAGTTGTTCGTGTTACGCCCATTGAACCCGAGTATTGTTAATGGGTGACGGAGATGCTGCCGGGGGTGTTGCCGGAGGTGTTGCCGGAGATGCTGCCGGGGGTGTTGCCGGAGGTGTTGCCGGAGATGCTGCCGGGGGTGTTGCCGGAGGTGTTGCCGGAGATGCTGCCGGGAGCCTGGTCTAGCAAGTAGATTGTTGCCTTGGGATCGAATTTATAAGTGACTTTCCTTGCCCCCGTAAGCTGAGTGTGGCAAAATAAAACGAAGAATATGAAGGGCAGAGGGCGAGTGCCGAGGAAAGTAAGTGAAGAGTCCGCTAAGGGAGGGACCGAAGAGGGTTGGCCAAGGTCAAGGTACTGCTGTTATGACTCGACTAAGTTCAGAGTAAAGGCGAGCTGGCATGACACGAGGGGACGTTTGTAGTTGGAAGGACTGGAAGAGACGGGTGTCAAGCGGCCGTATTTATTATTCCGTAGCCACCTACTCAGTTGCTCCCCAGTGCCCAGTACCCCGTGCTTCTGAACAGGAAATTCCCAAGTGTCCCCCGGGGGTGATTCCACCGGACCGTCGTCATGTTTGGGAAAAGGTACTTGTACTTGTCCTCGGGCCACGCGGCTCACACGATGAGGTGTACTCGAGACAAACAAGTCAGGGCGGGACAAGACAAAATGCTTTGCCTGCCCGCGTATGCAGATCGGCAGTCCATGACCGGCCAGTGATGGCCCGCTCCGGAGCTAATCCCGCCTGCCTGCAAATTTTAGTCTGGGGTGCTGATGCAGGCCGGGTACCTTAGTAGCACTTGGGTTGGCTCCGGGAAAGGAGGATTGGTGAAGATTGGCGAGGATTGGTGAGGACTGGTGTAGGCGGAAGGAGGCATAGCATGGGTTTGGTCTGCACGGTCTGGTCGTGGTCGGCGAGTCGGCGACTGCCTGCACGAATAACAGCGCCGGTCCCGGTTGGCTGCGTGGTTCCGCAGACAGAGATCTTAGCGCGGGGTTTTCCGTGGGGTTAGGTACCGAGCTGTTCGTTCGATTTCAGGACCCCTGGGCTCTTTTTCCCTCCATCTTCACCCACTCTGCCAGTCTCGAGCCAGTCTCGAGCCACTCTTCCCACCTCCTTTCTTCCCCCCTCGTCGCCCCCTCACGCGCGAATCGGCCACTGCATCTTGCAGCTTGCCAACACGATCACCGTTCCCGCCACCAATGGCCTGCCGTGGATCGCAGCTGTGTGCCGAAAAGGTTGCATGCGCTAGCTTCTGCGCCCATCATCCATGATGCGGCCGCAGGCATGCCATCGCAGCCCGCCCCCGTCCACCATGACGGAGAAACGAGAGAGAGAGAGAGAGAGACACTGTTCAACAAGCAGAGTTCCATCCATTCATGGATCCTCCGATCAGGCCGCCGAGCCGTTTGCTGGCCCCGTTCCATTCTTTGCTTTTGGCTTTTCGTCAACCCACCCCGCCCTGTGCTCCCATCACATGCCGTCCTTGGGGGCCGTCTCTCGACGCATTGCGGAGTGCGGGCCCCGAAAAGAAAGCGGGGAGCCACCGGGAGCGTTGGAATGAAGTCTCGTTCTCACACAATCGGTGAATCCCCCTGATTCACTGCTTGGCCCGTCGTCGGAGATGTGCCCGAATCCGAAGTACCTTCACGGCTCGGGTGCGGGCCGTATCTGGCATTTGGCAACTCCGATCCGTGTTAGCGTATCGTATGCGTGCGAGATCCTCCATCTATCTCGACGCACTGTGTCCCGTCCCAACGTTGTACGCGGAGAGGGCAAACACCCGACTACCAACTAGGAGTATGGCAGGGCGAAGACGGGCCGCATCTGGCGCCGGTCAGACGACGAGGCAACAGGAAGGAATGTTGGGCGCAGACATGGTGGCGCGCGACCCAAGAGCGGGTTGCCGCGGCGGCTTGGCTATCCGTGCTCCTGAGTCCTATCATATCATGTATGTGCGTAGGGCCAACGAACCGTCATGCATAGTCCGTTTGTCGCTCGCAGCCCACCAGACTCATTACCAGATCTGCATCCCCCGGTGCGGGAAACCGACTGGCTTCTGGCCGTTGAATACCCCCCGGGACCCCGTTCCTACCATCCGAAGATGGTGGTTTTTGCCCGTGTTCCTGACACCGTCAGAAGCCGCGCGGTCCCGCCAGCTTGGTCACTCCCCGCGGTTGCTCCGGCCTCCCGGCCACCAACCTACCCGATCGAGGAGCCGAGCCGAGGAGCGCCGGCGGGCGACCAACAAGCGGACCAGAGATCTGCCGTGGATGCTGACACGAGACCAGAGACATGACAGATCGGTATCTGTTGTCCTACCCTTCGCCGGGGAGAGCCCAGTCCCGGCCGCAGGTCAAGGGTTCAGTGCGGGCGATGGCATACAATGTCTCGATCTGCACAACCGATTATTTGCAGTGTCTTACCCTGCCTGTAAGGCGTACCGAATCTCACCCCGGATATCTCGACCATGACTGGTCTCGGGCTGGCGCAGGACGGCACGTTGAACCAAACATGCCACCGTCCTAGCATTTTCGGATTTCTTGTCGTAGGGTAGAGGAGCCCAGCATTGCGCGTTTTTCTGCCCGAGCATCTGCTCGGCTTCCCTTGTTTGCAGACCTGATGATACTCCACCTGGATGGTGATTCCACTATCAAAGTCCACAAACGCTTGTCTCGGGGTTCTCTGATCGCCGGACCAGCGAGTCGGGTACTCTCCTCACCTCACCTGTCACCTACTCGCGACTTCTGCTTGTCCCACAGTAGTTCTGATCTTGGTCTTCGGGCTTCTCGTCGATCAAGGCCGATGCTAGTGTCGAGACGGATCCCTGCCTGCGCAAGGCCGGTTGGAAATAAGTAGCGGTAAGCAACATAAAAGACCGGCACATCGTCTCGGGCGCTTGCGGCATCGAGATCGTGTGTAAGATGTGACCGGGAGACACGTGGAGGGACCCAAATGGGCAAATCCTGCGTCTCACGGAACCGGCAGGCCGCTGCGGAGACCAAGATCCTGCCGGTATGATCGATGCCGATGGCCGGGGCGGATCGGGCTGCCGTAGTTGGTCTTGAGTTGGACAAAATCCCCATCGATTGCACGAGGAGAACCCAACTTCCTGACCTCATCCTAGCGCGTTCTGGGAAAGTGGATGCGGGAGGCACGCACATGCATCTGCCGTCACAGCAGTGCCTAAGAGCTGCTGCCCGATGACTTTCGGCCGATCTGAAACTAGCGGAGAACCCGCCGGAGGATCAAGACTATTCAAATCTCATGGATAACAGCAGCCAGCGACATGCACACTTGAACGGCTCGCTCGCTTCCGGCTCGCGAATCGTTGCGTGTTTTCAACCTTGACGGTCTAGTGGGGGTCAAGAAAGGCAAAAAAACTAAACCGATCGCTGGCCTGCAGTTCTTCGAACGGGATCGACGGGTCGTGCTGACGATGCCTTAAAAAAGCAAGCCAGAAGAAGTTCCGGGGCCGAGACCGACGGAAACCCCCCACTACGCGGGCGATCGACCAGCCGTCGTTGCCGCTTTGAGGTCCGAGATCCGGCATGCCGATCCCGGACGCCGAGATAGGCGCCGGGCCTGAGCGGGCGCTGATTCACCCGACGGCTATCCCGCTAAGTCACCTGCCCATATCTCCTCCTCCCACGCCCATCACGGCCGTGGCTTGAAGGATGAGTGACGAGGCGGGTGTGCACGGCACGTTGAACCCTCTCCCATTAGGTAAGGTTAAACAAAAGCCGCCGCCGCCGCCGCCGCTGCCGCCGAGCAAAGAAGCCGAGAATAGCAGCAGCAAAGTCCTTACGTGTAGACGTCAGGTAGGCCACACAAACAGGACAAAGAAACGACCGGACGAAAACGTGGGAGGCAGGCATCCCGGAGATCGAACCGCTCCAGGCCGCCTGCCCCCTCACCCTCCTCTTCTCCGCCCGCACCTTGTAAGATGCCACTCGCCTCGTGCCGAGGGGCCGCCATTCGAGGCCGACCTGACCAGTCCTGCGGCCCCCTTGCAGGTGGTGGGTGGCCCGTTACGTTTTGAGATAATGGGGGTTACCTACCATGCCACATTCGCCATATCATATTCGTGCTTGAGAGTCCTTCGCATGCACGATGATGAGTAAACAGCCGCGTTGGGTTGAAAACGAAACACGGCCTCGTCAACACCGCAGAACAACGCACAGCGGTAGGAAGTGGAAACCCCACGAACTAGACCACAACACACCACACTCCACCGCGCCGAGCACGGCAGCTATGTTGAACACGGTGCAAATACATACGAACAGATAGATAAAGGAGCCCCCCAAACCATCGCCCCCCAGAGCGTGCCCGGATAATTGGTACCCAAGTTAACACCAACCGCAAAAGCAGAGGGGCCAAAGTGTTGATCAAAGCTGAAACACCCGTCTTTAGCTTCGCACGCTTCGCTCATGAGCGGCGGAGCGGGGCAGGGGGGCGGCCGGCGTTCGACGTTGGAGTTACAGGTTACAGGTTACATGCTTGCTGCCCGGTGGTCACTAGGGTGCGGGTTACAGGTTGTGGGTTAGTTACAGGTTACAGGTGAGAGGTGACAGCTCAGGTGACGACGGGGTGGCAGGTTAACGGTGAGGCTGAATGGGAAGTTGGGGGCGGGTGTGCCGTCGGTGCCGCGGTGCTCGTGTTCCATTTGGACGTCTGGCGGGCAGTGCACGGGGCGCTGTTGGGTTGTTGCTTTGAAGGGTGGAGTAACTCGTTCTGGCTTCTGATGGTTTGTTTGTTTGTTTGTTGGTTTGGGGATGATTGACGATCGAGAGTGGTGTTGTCAATTTAGTTGGTTAGAACTGACTGGGAGGTGGTGGGTTGAGATATATCCAAGATTGGGGATGCAGTAAAACTTGCATCTTCAATATCGGCAATCACCAATATTGGATCTTCACCCATCACTGATAACCTGCGTAAACAGTTCCCGCCTTAGCCGGTCTTGCCGGGCAGACATCGCCGCCTGTTGGTGATGGCTCCTGCAGCTGCGCTTCATCGCACGGCGGGTTGCGACCCCACGGATGAAAGCTGGAAAGTGTGCGAGGTCCACACAGATCCGTAATTGCTAAATAAAACTTGCCTTCTTCTCTCCGCCTTCTCTCAAAGAACGGATGATCTGTCTCATCACTAACTGTTGGCACAACCTGAGGGCGGGGAGTTGATCTCGTGCCTCACGGCGCAGATAGCTAGCGGGTTTGGGGAAGTCAGTTGGCGACGTAACTCAGACTCCAGTTAGTGTATGGAGGTTGCGGCGACCAACCATCCTTCTTCCCTCGCATGCGTACTCAGCTCACCTCCATACCAATGGTGTCATCCCACGCGCGTGATCTGGCTGGAAGCGGAAGACGGCCGAGGAAGGCAAGAAAGGAACCGGCATTTTGGAATCGGCGGGAGGGGCACAGAAGGCTGTCACTCGCGCTGGACCTGGTTCCTGAACGGGACCTGAGATCCTGTCAGATGCAGCCTTGTGGCGGGAATTTGGGGTCCCAATTCTGGAACTTCGTTTTCGATGGTGGTGAATAATCGCCTTCCCATCACCGTGCTGCCCCTGGTTGACTAGCGACTCTATTCCTTGTCTTGTAAGGCTGGCAAGGTGAGACCTGACTGGTGGGGTGGTTGACCTTTATTTGGCTCGACGATCCCGCAAATCGCGAATGACGACACCCAGAGAGATCGTCGATGGGCGATGGGCGATGGGCGATGTGGGATGTGCGCTCCTAATGTTGGCGGAGGCTGAGCTGCGTGCGGAAGCAGGAACAATCCGCTGCTGTGAGCGCCGCATCGGAGCCTCAGCGGCGCAGTCTGCAGTCGTTCCATGCTTCTGAGTGAGACACAACTGGCTGGTGCCATTGCACATTCATTGTTGGAGTCTAGATTCCAGGCTCTTCAAGGCAACCGTTACAGGTGAGCGGCGGCCTGTGGCTTGATGTGGAACTCTGAGCTCTCCTCCGTATGTATTGCCAATTGTGCCCTAAACTGGGGCATGTCAGCACGCGTGAACGCTACGCCGCCAATTCCGTATTTGGTATGCGTGTCGTGGTTTTTGAGAAGCGGAAAGCCGGCCGCACGTGTTTGGGTTGGTGGTCTGGGGAAATTGAGCCTGCAGACAAAGGGATCGTTCCGTTTCGCTGGCACACGCCGTTTCGAAACGAGAGGTCTCGTCACTTGCCGGCGGAAGCAACCAAATTGCTTGAACCTAGGGATTAATAGCTGGATCGCATATGCGGCCATGGACCATAGTTTGTACAATATTCAATACCGGTTGATTAACCGCATTTCGGTTGACCAACGGAACCACCGTCCAAGATGTTTGACGCCCTCCATCCCCTTCTGGACCACGCGTTCTGCATCCTCGAGGCGATCGGAACTCCATTCGCGCACCCCGGGCCCAGTCCGGATTGGGCGATGGGGAGGTGACATTGTCGTTGGCGCCGTACATCATCACCACCAGCTGTACGTGCCCAGGAGGCGGCGACAACAGCTGAGCGAGCATTTTCTGCGGCCCTATTCGTAGAGTTGATTGACGATAAACTGGTGGAACGGTGAGGTCGTCGCGGGTTGAGGTTTATCAGCGCTGCTGCACGACAAACTGCTGCAGCTTGTGCGTGGCCCGTCGGCGAAATGCGACTCGGACGGTTTGTCGCTCGGTGTTTCTTGGCGGTTCGGGATGAGAGCTAGGAACACGGCAGTCCACCGTCGGTGTTGCATTGGTTCGGAAAATGGGGATCAGCGTGTTCTGCCCTGCGAGAGACAGTTGGAAGGGATGCGGCCAGCACGTGTTTTTACCATGGCCTTGCAGAATTCATCAAAATTCATCATTGCATATCATTGCGCTTCAATGCTTGCCGGCACCGAAAGAAGGCGGCCTTTGGGAAGCAATTGCGCGCGCGCATGCAAGCTTCAGCCAGAGAACTTGAATGGAGATTGATCTTTTTGCCGTGCTGCAGGGATCCAACGCATGGCGTAACTGAGCAATATCACCTCGAGTGGGGTCCTCCTTCAACGCGAACCAACCACATGGGCTTCAATCTCTTGGCACTGTGCAGGTGGGTTGGCTCTTGCAGACCACTCCCAGATATTGAAAGGTCAAAGTAACCTTCTTTTCTGGTCGGTGTCGACGATAAACACCGCAAAATCATTTTGCCAAAGGTATTCAATACTTTTGCGCTCCATTTTCAGGTCCGGGCCACGCGCCGCCACCATGCCTTTCCCCAGCAGCTGCCCCTTTGGACACCCAACCGGACTTTCGCATGGCGGGATGGTGCCTGGCAGCCCGCAAGCCCTTGCTGCGTCCCCAGTTCATCGCGTCTCCCACCCACCTGTCGCCAACTTCCATCCCCCGTCGCCAACCCGTTCCATACTCGTTGGTTTGGTTTCGGTCATTATTTTTCGTTGACAGGATCCGGACTGCGATGAGTTATGTTCGTGTCGGGTATTGTCAGTTAGTTTAAAACGTAGTGTTCCTTGGGCCTGCTCGTATTCAGTTTCGTCGCGGCGAGAATTCCAAGTCCGGTCATTGTCACCGTTGTTGCCGAGCCAGGCTCCGTTTCAGCTCGTTAGGTGCCAGGTACCCGTCGACGCCATGCTAGCCCGTTGGTACCTGGATCCCTAGCGGCTCCCACCCCACCCCTCGACCCAACCAGCCGCTGAGCGCCCAGTGCCCTAGCTGGTGTAATCTTCCCCGTTGCTACCCTCCCGTCGTCGCTCGCTCTGCGTTCTGGGTCTCGCACCCTTGCAGCGCTCCGCCCCAACGCCCTTCCCTTCCTGCAATCCCCCTCTCCAGCCCCTTGTTGTTTCTTCCGCTTCGCTTTGGGCCATTCTTTCTTGGTTGCGTCCCGTTCCGTTCTCTCAAGCCAATCCTTCCCTTTCTTTTCTGCTTCACTCGACATCCCACCTTCCCACCTCCGGTGATCTCCTTCGACGACGTCGCCCTTCAGACCAGCCCCCGCGACTCGACGACCGACCAGCGCATTCTCGCCGCCATCCGACCTTTTTTTGCGACCTGGAAAAAGGACCCTCCCGGAAGACCGACCGAGATTCCCGCCCCGATGCCCACCTTGTCATGACCCGTGAACGCGAGCTCTCGATACCACGCAGGTGAAGCACCGTTAATACCGAAAAAAACCACCAAATTTGACGATTTTTTCGTCAAGTCGCTCTTTTATACGCAACCCGTCGTTTTTGCTTTATCTAGAGGGGCTCGTCTCGAGTTTCCTCGAATCGCCAATTGTGAGTCCAACCGAGGGGGAAGGAGGAGGAGAAGGGGGTACAGGGACTCGGCGAGGCATTGGGGGGCCATTTTGGGGCGCATTGATTCCCGGTGCAACGAGCAAGGCGAGACCCGTGCCGGCCTGTGCCTATGGCGTCCGGTGAAGCGCCTGTTGTGTTCTGGTTGATCATGCGGATCCTCGATGTTTCCCGACCTCTGGCATCCCGCTGGGAATCATGTTGACTAACCCGATGGCCGACCACTAGAACCACACTCGTTCAATATCTTTGTCAAGTACACTCATTACGATACCCTGACAAGTGAGTGCCACATCGCTGCCACCAACGCTGTTGGCAACGCTGACATGACTTCTGCGTTGGCAGAACCCTCCACTCCTTTCGCGAGTTGCCTCGCTTCTCAACTTACTTCACACTTGACGAGATTTCGGAGCGCATGACCGAAACGCCATAGAGAGGTAGAATGAGGACATTTTCAGTATTGACCGCCGCCTTGGTGGCGGCCTCGTCAGTGGTAGCTAGTGGGGAGACGGCGAAGCCCAAGTACTATTTCCCTCGCCATGTCAAGCGGCAACTTAGCAATGGGACCACAACATCGCACGAGAGCGTGGCGCCATCCACCTCGTTAGACACGACTAAGAGGCAGTCCAACTCGGACTCGGACTCGTCCAGCGACTCCAAGGTTACAACCATCGTTGTCCCCGTCACGGTTATTGTCTCGCCACCTTTCCCAACTCCCACTTCGGACTCGACCTCCACCGAGAGCGAGAGCGCATCTAGAAGCGTATCCCGGAGCGTATCCTCGAGTGAAAGCTCGTCTGACAGCAGCACTAGCGAGCCATCGGACAGCACCTCTACTAGGGATAGCTCGTCCAGTGTTTCCTCGTCGACGAGAACCCCGGTTCGCAGCACCTCAACGAGGGACAGCTCGTCCGAAGAGACATCCACTACCGAGAGCTCATCTGAGGAGGCTTCCTCTACCGAGACAGCTCCCGGCAGCACCAGCACTCCCGACGACAGCTCAGCCAGCGAAACCTCGACTCCCGAACCCGAGCAGCCCTCTTCGACCGTCGTGCCGCCGCTCCCCGGCAATAGCACGAGCAGCATTGCGGATGATGAGCCTACATCGACTAGCAGCCCAGCGGCACCGGAGGAGACAACAAGCACATCTGGAATCCTGCTAGCGCCCACTGGCATCGTGACGACTAGCGCAAGCAGCTCTGAGCCTGGCAGCCCGCTTAGCTCTCTCTTGAGTGATATCGACTCGGTCATTTCTAGCATTTTTGACCCGTCACCAAATGCCACCGCCCCCGCCACTCCCACCTCCACCTCTGTCCTAGGGCCCACGGACGGTATCACCGGACCCGGCACAGGTGTTTCAACAACTGCGGCGCCGTCGACGGTGTCTGAGCCGACGGTGACCGAACCCCCTGTGTCGGATAGCACAAGCGTCAGTGAACCGGGTCTGCCTCCGGTGACAAACTCGACCATCTCGTCTACTGAGAGCACGATCACGTCGCCCCCTCCCGGCAGCACGTCAATTCCGGGTACTGGCACCAACTCGACGACAAGTATCAGCCAGCCGCCGGAGAGTACCCCACCGACCTCTTTACCCGGATCTGTGCCCGGCAACAGTTCAGTTCCGACCGGCAACAGCACAGTCCCGCCGGTCCCGTCGACTACCATCACCCTCCCTACCTCGGAGGCATCTACCACCACTAGCGACACCACCAGCCGCCCCCCGGAAGCTGGCGTTACGAGCATTCCGGTCATCACCACGTCGTTTGAGGTCACGCAACCGTATATTCCCTCGACGATTCTTGTGGACCCCATTTCGACTACGGCCTCAGGATTAATCCCGACGACGGCGAGCGGGATCCCGACCGGTCTCCCCTCGGCAATTGCACCTAATAATGGCCCGACTAAGCAACCTGATGATACGACACTCATCCAGATCGGATTCTTCGAGGGATATAACTATCCGTTCGTTGTCCAGGAGGATAGGGCTGCGGGCCAGATTTTCAAGTACCTTCCTCAAGCCCTGAGCGAGGCGGCCGGATTCGATATCAGCAAGGCCGTAGTTAAGCGTCTGCAACCAATGGATACGCAGAACTCGCTAGGCTACATCACGACGTTGGCGATCCTATCGTATCCGAGGAGCATGGTGGAGGCCCTGTCTTCCGATATCAAGATCCCGACCTCAGCTCTTTACCACAGTAAGAGCCAGCTCATCTACAACCTCACGCAGCAGATCAACCCAGCGATTCCCATCTTTTTGGGCCAGGACTACAATGGAGGGAACGGCGGCGCAGGCGGCAACGGCGGCTCGGGCGGCGGCGGCAGCTCCAGCAACGACCCCTTTGGCGGGAGCGGCGACAGCAGTGGAAACCAGAGCGGTGCGCAGCGGGGCACGACAGCGGGCATCGTCAGCGGTGCGGTTGCGGTGGCTGCTGCGTACGGCGTGGTCATGTTTGTCGTGGCGCGGCGGTACAAGCGCAAGAAGCAGTCGCATCGGCGCGCGAGCTCCATCAGCAACCCGTCCGAGATGAGCGAGGCCGGCCGCGGAAGCCCCGCGCTCATGGGCGGCGCCCTGCTTAGCCGTGACTTCACGAGCAGCTACGGCGCGATGCCGGCGGGCGGGCGAGACAGCCAGGGCAGCGGCAGGAGCGGCGCGGGCAATTCGGGGCGGACGCAGTTCATCTCGGCGCCCGTCGCGGCCGGAAACTCGCTCGGCTGGAACTGATATTCCCCTCCTGTGGTACCCAACACCCTATGATGACCTCACCTGACTCCGATTTTGCCATGGCCATGTCTTTTTACCCTTTTGTTCCGCGTCATCTCTCGAACCACGTTTCAAACCAAAACCTCGACATATCTCGCCATCTAAATGACGCGGAAACACGCGAACCGTTTTTATGCTTCGATACCCCTCGGCCGGCGGTTGTGGCTTTTCCAGCGTCAAGCAAGCGAGGCCCGCGCCTTGCATTGTATCTCATCGTACTCACTACATCACGCATCCGCCGCACCCCGAGTCTTTTCGTTTTCCTGCTTCATGCGCCTCAACCGACCCTCAACTACCAACCACCCTATCTATAGACAGACGAAACGCACGGCGGAACCTCGACGTCTCAAAATCTCTTTACTTTTTTTGTCTATCTACTTCTTGGCGGACCATGTTTTAACCACTTTTTAAAACCCTTCTTGGTGATGATACCCTGACCGGACGGGACCCGAGGTCCTGGCTCCTGTTCTCCCCCTTTTTTGTATACAGCTTTTTTGGAGTCGGGACGGTGGGCGGATCCTGCCAGGGCTGGCGGCAACCCGGTCGGGGGAAGATTTAGTTTACAATTTTTTTGTTTTTACCCTTTTACCTTTACCTTGCACATTACCTTACGTTATTGCCGATCTTCGATCCTCCCTCCTGAGCCTGCCATGATGCGTGTTCCGGACCCGACTTGGGTTTTGGAATGCGGGGCGGCGGGCAGACTGTGCGGCACGCTTTTTGACCGGCTTTTTTGGTCTGGTTTGCGTCTATGTGGCTGTCTGCCTGTCTTGTCTTTCTGGCATGGCAGCTGTGGGAGGTCGTGGGTTCTGGTATTACCTAATTTATTTGTCCTTTTATTTTTTTATTTTCTTTTGTTCTGTTCTGTTTCCCTTACTTTGTTGTCTATTGTCTTGTGATGCGGTGGTTCGGGATCCGGGATGAGCGATGAAGAGAGGGAGGATGCGAGTGTTTTGGAATGTGAGTTGTTGGTTAGGGGAGGCTGATGAGGGGGGAAGGGCAGATGGGAGGTGGACCTTGCCACGACGGAGTTTGTGTGTTGTGTCTGTTGTTGGGTGGCACGATGGGATGGGTGGGGGGATGAAAAATGGCTTTCAGAGGATCTGTGGGCGTGGTTGGTGATTGTAGGGGAACGCGGGCTCTGAGGAGGTGTGTTGTGTGTGTGGTTGGGGAGTGGAGATGTTGATGATGATGAGCCTGTGGTGAATTCTGCGCCCTGATGGTTGCGGCTGCGTGCTTCCTTTTCTGGTTCAAGTTCGAGCAGATCCGGCAAGATAGATGAAGCTGACATGTCCGCTGATATTGTGCGCTTGTGGCCGTGTATATGCTTGGTTGGTGTATGTGTTGGTGCCTGTGTCATGTTGAAACATTGAAACGTCCACCTAACTACGTGTTCCTTTGATCACTTCCTTGACCGTTCGGACGAAAAAGGCGACTGATCTTCCCGATAAAATGCCAGCCACTCACGCTTGCGCCTTGCATTACTCGTGCCTCGAGAGAACGCGGGGTTCCCCTGGTCCAGTGTTATGCAATCATAAGACGGGAAAGGAACAGAACAGTGCGCTGATGGCGCAACCGGACTGTGACGGGAGGCTGTGTGCCTGTCTACCCTGAACTCATGGTCATTTCCCGAACTTTCAGTTACGACTCAAGGGTCCAATTCCAATCCTCGGTTCAACCTGACCTTCTCAACCCTGAAGCCCACGGCTGAGATAGAGCGCCGGCATCATCCGTCACGATGTCTTAGATCCCCTGGGGCTCCGATTCGATAACCTGATTGATAATTCGGGTCACGGGTCCACCTGCGCGCAGCATCAACATACACGGTAACATTGACCTGACCGCCGCCTATGACGGATGATATAGGGGTTATCCGTGCACACACAATGTCGTCGCCGGGTCCGTCTAGATTGGTGCAAGGGGCAGCGCGAGGGGAGAATCACGGTCGCGGTGATGGCGGTGTTGGGTGGCCGGCTTCCCCGTCCTCGTCCTCGTCTTCTGGGGTGGTAGTAGCAGGGGGGTCGGGGCCACGGCCGGGCAAGCGGCTGACTCCTGATACGGGGTCGGAGGACGAGTATGAAGATGAAGAGGATGATGGGGAAGAGGAGGAGAAAGATGATGAGGGTGAGGATGGAGAAGATGGGCTTCGGGGTGGGGTGCAAGGGAAGGCTGACGAGGAGGAAGGGAGGTCGTCGGGCGAACGGTCGCTGAGGCCACGGCGCCGGCGGAGGCAGTTGTATACAGCCGAGGAAGAGCAGGCCGTCGTGCGCAAGTTTGACCGGAAGTTGGTGGTGTTTGTTGCGCTGCTGTATCTGCTCAGCTTCTTGGACCGGTCGAGTATGTTTGCTTGATCGCATTCCCTTATGGTAGGTACATGCCATGTTAACGGATTACAGATATTGGTAATGCCCGTGTTGCCGGGATGGACGACGACCTCCAGTCTGTACCGCCCCGTGAGGGCTGGTACGAGTGGGCACTTGGGGCCTTTTACATCGCATACATCCTCTTCGAGTGGATGGCCCTCCTTTGGCGGGTCATACCGGCGCACATCTACGTGGCCGCGCTGGTGATGTCGTGGGGCGTGACGGCCTCGCTGCAGGCTGTGGCTGTCAACTACCCCATGCTTATCTTCCTGCGGTTTCTGCTGGGCATTGGCGAGGCAGGCTTTACGGGTGTGCCGTTCTACCTGTCCTTCTTTTTCAAGCGGAACGAACTGGCGTTTAGGACCGCTATCTTCGTATCCGGTATGTACAACGCAAATACTCTCAGCTAACCAGACTACCTGGGTGCTTACTTACAAAACACAGCCGCTCCTCTCGCAACCTCCTTCGCCGCCTCCCTCGCCTGGCTAATCGTCAAGCTCGCCGAGTACAGTCCCATTGCCCCCTGGCGCCTACTCTTCCTCATCGAAGGCTTCCCCTCGATCCTCGTGGCAGCCATCGCCTGGCGCATCATCCCCGACTCACCCCAAACCGCGCCCTACCTCACCGCCCGCGAAAAGAAAGTCGCCCGCCTCCGTCTCCAACCCTCCCACCCCCAAAACAACCACACCACCACCACCACCCCCACCACCCCCTTACGCGACACCCTCGCCGTCCTAACCGACCCCGCCGCCTGGCTCACTGCCCTCATCTTCCTGCTCACCAACACCGCCTACTCCTCGCTCCCCGTCTTCCTACCCACCATCCTCACCGCGATGGGCCACACCCCTCTCCAAGCGCAAGCCCTCGCGGCCCCCCCTTACCTAGCCGCCTTCCTCCTGGTGCTCGCCACCGCGCACGCCTCCGACACCACGCACAGCCGCGCGCCCTTCCTCATCGCGCACGCGCTGGCCTCCGCCGCGGGGTACGCCGTGCTCGCCCTCGCCGACTCCCCCGCGCTGCACCTCGCGCCAGGCAGCGTGTGGCGGTACGTAGCGGTGTACCCGGCAGCGGCGGGGTTTTTCAACGTCGTGGTGCTGACGGTGACGTGGAGCCTCAACAACCAGCGCGGGGCCGGGCGGCAGGGGGCCGGGTTCGCGCTGCTGCAGGTCGTGGGGCAGTGCGGGCCGCTGGTGGGGACGAGGCTGTATCCCGACGCTGACGCGCCGTATTATACGCGGGGCATGGCGGTGTGTGCGGGGGCGATGCTGGGGGTGGCGGTGTTGGCGGGGGGGTTGAGGGTTTGGTTGGGGAGGGTGAATGCGCGGTGGGATCGGGAGGAGGGGGTTGGTGGTGGTGTTGGGGGTGGTGGTGGTGGTGGTGGTGTTGGGGGTGGTGGTGATGTGGAGGGGGTTGGGGAGGAGGGGGAGGCGCTTGTTGGTGGTGGAGGGGTAGAGGTAGGTGGGGGGAGGGAAAGGGGGTTTAGGTATATGTTGTGATTTGGGTTGGGATGGGAACGGGATCATTATGTGTAGATAGCGCTGGATTATGAGCGGCATTGGGTAGATTTGGGCTTCATTTTTGGGTATATATAAGCGGCTTTGCGAGCGTGTTGATGACTGGGTTTATGGGCTTGGATGGGTTATCATATACGCTGTTTAATCTTTGATTCCAACACCATTGCCTTTTCGGCATAAATTTATACACGCCCGTTCGGGGTTGTCGGGCGTTTGATTTGCGGTTTCATGAACCTGCCTGCCCAGTGGACATTCCCGCCGTCCTGGGTGAACTCGTGGGGAGTGACTAGCCATGTTAAAATGGTACACATATCTTTGGGAACCATAACCCCCCCTTCTTGCCCCGGCGTTGTTTGCAAGTAGGCGAAGTAGAATCCACTGGGCGCACCAGGTAGGTAAAGGACTATCTTCGCCCAGATACCTGAAGAGATCATTTTTGTCGCATGCGCCCTTGACTCTGCTTCTCTCTGAGTGTCGGTAACCCGGGAAACAACAGCCAGCCCGGCTTGCACTTGTCAAATCACTTCCGGTGCTGGTGGCGTAAAGGCACATTCTGTATCTTTCCAGACAGCGTCTCCAGGATCCCATGTAAACGTGAGGAGAGCGGGGGCTTTCGCGCGGACTACGCCATTGCAAAATAGCACGTAGCATCCCCTCGGCCCCCCTCACGGCGCAGCCATCTTCATCTTTACCATGGCCATCTCGGTACTCTTCGCCCAGGCCCCATCCGGCTTCTGGCGATAGCACATCAACTTGCCCTCATCACCGACACTCCCTAGAATCTGCCCGTCATCATCAAACCCGACCCGCCAGACAGGCGTGCGGTGGCAGTCGAGGCGCGAGATCTCGGTCATGACGTGGCGGATCTGGCCGGGCGGCTGGCCCGCCGCGCCCCCGCGCCGCTCCACGTTGCCGCCCCGGCTCTGGTCCAGCCCCGCGCGGATCCCCGACCCCGCCGACATCAGCGAGGCGCGTGACACGTTGGTGGTGGTGGTGGTGGTGGCGGAAGTGGTGGTGGTGTCTTCCCCGTCCATGCGCACCCGCCCCACGCCGTGTTTCTTGACCCGCCCCGCTGCCCACCGCCCGCCGCCGCCGCCGCCTTCGTGCTCCTCGCCATCGGAGTGGGGGTCTTCACCCCCAGGCGGACGCAGGGCGTCGAGACGGAAAACCCGCACCCAGCCGTCCTGGCACGCGGTGGCGATGATGTCATAGCCCCTGATATTCCCGGGCGCCCAGGCTACGTCGCGGACCAGGCCACGGTGCAAGCCCAGGCCGAGCTCGGCGGCGAGGTAGAAGCCCTTCCAGGCGGCGGCCACGCCGAGGGAGGAGCGGATGGTGTCGCGGGTGCGGTAGACGCGCACGCGGTCCATGACGGCCACTACTAAGCCGAGCGCGTCTGAGGGCACGCCCGCCCCGAGCGCCGTGTAGCATACTTCGGGGTTCGGGTCGAAGCGTACTTTGAAGGATGTCTCCTCGCCGCGGGTTGTTATGGGCCGCGCTTTTGCGCCGGTGTGGTCATCGGCCCCTGTTGTTGTTGTAGTTGCTGGGAGGGTTGACAGCTCATCTAGTAGAGTGAAGGAGGCTAGGTTCTCGACCCGGTCGTTCTCGTAGACGGTTAGACCGCCGTCGGCGGAGAGTAGGGCGAGGTAGGTGGTGCGGCTGTCGTCGAGGTGCTTGAGGGAGAAGGAGCGGTAGGGGGAGCGGGCGTTGCGAGTTTCGAAGGCGGGCTTAGCGGCGGCGACAGCTGTCCCTGTCCCGGTTGAGGAGGTGTTGTCTGCGTAGGTGGAGGAAGATGGGGGCGGTGCTGGGGGCGCGGGGCTGCCGAAGCCGGTTGTCGGTGGTGGGTTGGCGTGGAGGTGTGGGGAGCGCGAGGGGATGGTGATGAGGGGCCCGTTACGGGTGGACTCGGCGAAGCGGCGGCCGGGGGCGGCGGAGGGGTCCTCAGCCCAGAGCTTGAAGCGGCCTTCGATGCCGAGGGAGGCGAGGAGGTTGGGGTAGATGGTGGTCGGGAGCCATTGCAGCTAGGAGAGAAGGGGGCAGTGTTAGTGTGGGGTTGGGATTCCTGGAATAGTATTCGTAAGATAGTAAGATAAACGTGAACAATACCTCTAAGATCTCGCTTGCATGGGCACCCCAAGTATCGCACAGTCGCCAGGAGCCGTCCTTGTGGCGGTTGAAGACGCGGATCTTGCCATCGACAGATCCCGTCGCGCATCGGTCGCCGTGGCCATTGAAGGCAACAGCCTGCACGAGATCCTGGTGGCCGTGCTTGATGATGGTTTCAAAGCTTGGGCGGTCGTCAACTGTTGGTGGGTCTGCCAGAAACGCAGCCGCTTTCGACATGGCGGTGGTGGGTAGTGGGCGGAGGGAGGTTGTGTGATTTCGGCTTGTGTTGATGCGCAGCACAGTGTGGAGGTTCCATGGATGTTGTTGCGGATGGTGGGTTGGAACCCCGGATTAGAGGGGTTGTAGGGTCGTTCCAGGGGGTTGCAGCACTGACGTCGGCATTTACTGGTGGAAACAACCGGGGCGATACCGCTCGCTCTTGGCTTCATCAACGACCGAGCACGAGCCGAGCACCAAACACCAACAAATTATCCACCACAGATCTTGCAATTGGTGCGCATCCGGCACTCGGCCGTCGTCTAGCCACGCGGAAGCTTCGATTAGTGGATCTTGAGGCTAACCAGGTTCATGGAATACTGCCGAGGTGTCGGGTCTAGGCAAGTTGGGGTTCTCATGGGGAAGAGCGGAGGTTTGACCTGTTCGGCACGCAATGAGCCACCCCTAGACAATTCGATGACGCCGTCGAGTCCCGATTTAAGAACACCGCAGAAGCTAGGGCGGATACGCAGGTACAGATTACCCAATACTTGTAGCCGCACCAATCGTTGCCACTGGGGCTACCGACCACGAGGAGCTTCCCCAGACCGTGTCATTCACCACGGCAGGTTCCGTTAGCTGACGATGGGAGGCTGAGGCGTTGAGGTTAAAGTAAAATGTTTATATAAGTAGCTCGCTCGGGTCTGCCGTGATGTGAAGATGTGAGTGTCGAGGCACGCTGTTGACTCGAGCATTGTCAAGATGAAGTGGACCACGCTCATCGTATCTCTCCTCCCGCTGGTGTCGGCTGCTCCCAAGCAGAAGACACCCGAGACGTTCACCGAGCGCGTCGTCTTCACGCCTCCCGACAACTACACCGACCCCCGCGTACTGTACGCCCGCACGGCTCAGTTCGAAGATGGCACCCTACTAGCAACATGGGAGAACTACAGCCCTGAACCTCCCCTGGTGTACTTCCCCATCTTCCAGTCCACCGACAACGGCTACAGCTGGAAGGAGATCTCGCGTGTCCAAGACACCGCCAACGGCCTAGGTAAGCCCCCCCGTCACAAGCAACACCCCGTGCGTGTTGAACCCACCACTAACACCCCCGGTCCCCCCTAGGCCTCCGCTACCAACCCTTCCTGCACATCCTCACCTCCCCCCTAGGCGGCTTCCCCGCAGGCACAGTCCTCCTCGCAGGCAGCTCCATCCCCACCAACCTCTCCACGACCCAAATCGACCTGTACGCCTCGACCAACCGCGGCCGCACCTGGTCTTTCATCTCGCACATCGCCGCCGGCGGCGAAGCCATCCCCAACAACGACAAGACCCCCGTGTGGGAGCCCTTCCTCTTCCGCCCGGACCCCTCCGCCCCCAACTCCCCGCTCATCTGCTTCTACTCAGACCAGCGGCAGAACCAGACCTACGGGCAGAAGATGGTGCACCAGACCACCACCGACCTGCGGCGGTGGGGCGCCGTGGTGGACGACGTGACGTCGGGGGTGTACACGGACCGGCCGGGGATGCCGACGGTGGCGGCGCTGCCGAATGGGAAGTTCATCATGACGTATGAGCACGGCGGCAGCACGGTCCTCCCCGGCTATCAATTCCCGGTGCACTACAAACTGGTGACGGATGCGGAGAGGTTTGGGGAGGTCGAGGGCGTGCCGCTGCGGGTGGCGGCGGATGGGTACGTGCCGACGGGGTCGCCGTATGTGGTGTGGAGCGCGGCGGGCGGGGTGAATGGGACGGTGATTGTGGGGGCGCATAGCTCGGGGGATGTGTTTGTGAATACGGGGCTGGGGGAGCCGGGGTCGGAGTGGCGGCGGGTGGTGACGGGGGTGGATAATGCGTATACGAGGCATTTGAGGGTGTTGAATGGGGGTGGGAAGGGGAAGGGGAAGGGGAAGAAGGGCGGGAAGGGGGTTGAGTCGCAGTTGTTGATTATGGGGGCGGGCCAGCTGCCGCCGAGTACGACGAATAAGGTGACGGTGAGTGTGATGGATATTGGGGATTGGTAGGGGATGGGATAGGTGAAAGAGGTTGGTGAGATGGTGGAATTGATTTGTGTGTTGATATTGGGTGAAAGTACTGGTCGAGATGAAGGAACTTATCACCACCAGCTGCTCACAATTGGCTGTAGTAACGAGAGATAGCCCCCTGATATTAGAATTTGCATACATTCTAAACCAAACCTAACTCGTCTTTCTATTCTATAATTCTAAGAGTTCACTAGTGTATACTCCAGTTATCCTCCATAAACACCAACCTCGCCAGCGAATGCCTCACAAACAGCCCCAACACGCCCACCACCGCCTGCGCGGCCGTAATCTCCGCCGCCAGCCTATCCTCCCTTAACGGGCCCCTCCACACCAACCACAAATTCAACAGCGTAAAATTACTCGTCTCCACAAACCGCCCCTCACCATCCAGCACCACCCTCAACAGCCCCAACCTGCCCAACAACCGCAACCCCCACGCCACCGGCGCGCGCGGCTGCCTCGCCTCAGACCACGGCGTGACGCTCGGCTCGAGCAAGCCCGAGCGGGCATTGAAACGGGGCAGGCGGTGGCGCGGGCAGGGGACAAGGCCAAACAGCTGCGGGGCCGAGTAGACGAAGTTGAAGATCTGCGGCAGCAGCAGCAGGACGAGCGTCTTGCTGAAGTGGCCGAGGATGCTAACAACGACGAACACCATGCCGGCGAAGTAGCAGTACGTGTCGCCGACGAAGACCCGCGCCGGGTACCAGTTGTGGTAGAGCAGAGCGAAGGACACGCCCAAGAAGGGGAGCAGGAAGGAGAGGGAGAAGAGGTGGGAGTCTGTGGCGGGGTGGGGGTAGGGGGTGAGTAGGTAGAGGGCGTCGTTGAGGGCGAGGAGGGCGGCGATGACGATGGACTGGGTCACTTCGATGCCGTTGATGCCGGCAAGGATGTTGATGCTGTTGGGGGAGAAGATGGCGACGGCGGCCATGTAGACGTAGTAGAGGGCGCCGAGGTCGACGAGCTGGCCGAGGTAGGGCTGGAGGTGGATGGGGACGACGATGGAGGTCACGCCGAAGTCGACGCGGTAGACGACGAGGAGGGGGATCGCGGCGAAGGCGGGGATGAAGAACTTGTGGCGCCAGCGGATGTCGAAGAGGTCGTCGGCTAGGCCGAGGGAGGCGATGGTGTGCAGAGAGACGATGGCTGAGAGATAGGACGAGAGCTGGAAGCTGGCTGTTAGTAACGACATGACTCGGCATGTGATAGCCAAGACACGGAACAGAGTAACTCGCCTTGCTATGCGGGAACCGGTGCAGGAACCGGCCCTCCTGCACATGCTCAACCTGCAGCACCACGTCCCTGTTCCCGCCTCCGCTTGTGGCCGCGACTACGTCCTTGTAAAAGGCGAAGGGCACAAACACGATCATGGCGAACAGATAGACCGAGGCGCACACGGCGCCCATGCACTCGGGGATCTCTCGGCGGTTGTGCTTGCTCAGGTCGACGCCCTTGAAACCAGCCTTGATGAATGTCGGGCCGAGCCAGCGGATGAGCGCAAAGGTAGCGCTGAATGCCAGGCCGCTGAGGGCCAGCGACACGATGAGAGGCTTGTCATCACCCTCAAAGACGTTGGCGAGGACGGCGACGCAGGCGGCCGAGAGGGTGAGGAGACTGAGCGACTCGGTGCGGGAGAGCGACGACGATGTCATGGTGGGCCGCCGGTCATGGCACGGGGGGCACAAAAAGCCGTATTGACCTAGTTGAGCATGCGTGTGTGCGGCGAGTGCCGCTGCCCCACGCTTTGCGATACTGCGCAGTAAGAATAAGAATTGGATCTTTCGGGTCGAATTGTTCGATGCTTCTTGACAGATTTCCGGATGACGCACGCTTGCAAGGGTCCTGTACTGTGTAACGACCTACTGTGGGACTGTCTGTACCTGGGGCCCACTGCTGCTGTGCCGTTTCAATGCGACGGAATGGCCCGATTGGATGGAGAACCAGGGGTCAATCGAACCCCTTGAAAGCGGCAACCATCAAGCGAGGCCCGAAACAGGACCGTCAGGAACCGCCAACCATCCTCCATCTGAAGAGTCTTCAACGCAACGGGAAACCAATTCGTGTTTAAAAACGTACGCAGTGGGAAGGTGCAAAACAATTGGTGAGCTTGTACGACTGACGCGAAAAACAAAACCTCAAAAAGTGACTCGGATACCGGGAGTCGAACCCGGGGCTGTTGAGAGAGCAGTCACTCCTGAGAAGTGAGAGTCAACGATGTTACCGCTACACCATACCCGATTGAATCGTGTGTGGTTCCGATTTGTTGCAACGGGGAGCGCAACAGCGAGCATGCATACCCCAATTGTCATCGTCCACCCCTCCCTCGTCTTTCGTTTCTATTGTCCGAAGACTCGACATTAACCCTGACCACAACCCCACCAACCTTGCTGCCGGGTAGCCGAGGGTTTCCTATTTACGAGAACAAAAGAGGGAGGTTGTCATAGTTAGTCCCATCTTCGTATCCCGAAAAATCCAAGCATCTCACCCACCTTCCTCGACCAACAACGGCCCCAGTCGAGTGAGGGACAGCCGGCTTGGCAGGCTTTTTTATTGTGCTGCCTAGTTAGTCTGATCTTATCTGAGAAGATCTGGGGAGGGACTGGTCCAATGGGGCATGCTCTAACACCAGAGGGGGGCTCTTGTCAGAACCTAATCCGTCTTCTCTCGCTTGAGCTTCCGCTTCTAGAACCGGGGTTGGAAGGGAACAGAAGGCCCAGGAGGCCCTACGAGGGGGACTCCGACTGGGTAGTCTGTATGACGCGAGCTCTAAGCCAAGGTCCGGCCGGGATCGACGTTGAGGTATTTCTCTGCAGTAGTAAAAGAGGGGGTGTTCGAGGTATCATCGTGCATTTCGCAGACCGATATTTGTCATAGTCGTTGTGTAGTGTAGTCTGTGTTGTGTTGTGTCGTCTAATACCCCTACGGGTCTGTTTGGACGTTGCCGAACAAGGTAAGGTTTCCAAGTTGGATGTAGAAGAACGAACTGAGCAAGAGGAGACTCTTTCATAGCATCTCATTGGCTGACTAGTCCCTGGGAGAGCCACTCTAAGTCAACCCTGGACTCACTCCTGGACTCCTGGAGTTGATGAATCGGCTACGCCGTCCAGGTCAAACACAAGCAAAACCCAAGTAAGAAAGCGTTATTCAGCGCCGTGAGACGGGCCACATGCCGCATGGGAAAAGAGCCAAAGAAAAGAACTCCACGTCCGAAGTGCAATAACGAACGAGGACACCAGGCAGCGACATTTTGACACACTAAAATTAGCGGAGTAAGTTCCCCGAACAGGGCGACGCTTAGTCACTGCATTGGGTGCATTGGGAAGGCCTGGAAGGCAACCCTTTCTTGCACCTGCACCGGCAGCCGATTCGTCGGCTTTGGTAGACTTTGGCAGACTTTCCTGGGGAGCAAGAGCAAAAGTCGACCGATTTACCCTCAGGACCGTCAGGCTGGCATGCATTGGAGGGCACGCTTCGAGTATCCTTCCTCTTTCAGACTTGTTTTTCTCTGTGCGGCGGGGGCAAAGTTGTGTTCCACTGCTGTCCCACTGCTGTCCCACTGCACTGCTGTCCCCTGGTCCGGCCATGACCACTGGGTTCGTCAACTGACACAGAGCTGGCACAAACTGACCCTCGCCCTCGCCCTAGCCTGCCCGGCGTTGCCCTCTTGGCTCTTTCGTTAAGGTGGTTAAGGTGATGACGGCTGATGGGGTTGAATGGAGCCCGTGTGGCCCAGGCGGTGAACACTTACATGATGCTGGATGAAAATAGTCGGGGCCCGGAGGGGGGTGGCCAACCCGCCTTGCCGCCCTCCCGGAAAGGGACATGGACCCTATCTTGATGCAGCCGGGGATCGTCTCGTCCACATCCGCTGCACGTCTGCAGAGTTCAATATGAATATGCGAGCCAGAATAAAATCTGCCCACACGTCCCTCGCCCTCACCAACCAGTCGTACCATTATACGAACGAACAACTTCCAGGTTGCCCCTGACTGCCGATCCCCTTGCGGTTGGCATCCCGAGCCGTCGACGACACCATGTCCCACCACTCCTCCTCTAACCGCTCGAGCCTTGAGCCGAGCAGCAACCCGTCCAGCCCATCACCATCCCCCGCTGGGACGCCACCAGACCCGCCGAGGAAACGCACGAGGGCTAGCAAACCCAAGGTACGAACCGGCTGCATCACATGGTAAGCTTCGGTCTCTCGTCTTCCCGTATCGGTGACACTGATCACTAACGCTGTGCTCTCTCTCAGCAAGTGAGTACTAGTAATCACTGCAAAGCGTCCGACGGTGGCAAGACTGGGTTCACTAATCAGTCCACAGAATTCGACGAGTAAAATGTGACGAAGGGAAGCCCGCCTGTCTCCGATGCACCTCGACCGGCCGGACATGTGACGGCTACGACAAAGCCGCTCTCGCCCGGTACCGCTCGCCAGATCCGAACCAGACGGCCGAGCGGGCAAGGGCCGAGTTTGTGAGGGCATGCGAGTGGAACGAGACCCTCCGGTCTATGCGACGAATCGAGGCCGACATCGACGGGACGGAAACGGAAAAGCGGTTGTTTGCTCGTTTCCGGGCCGCCACTGCCGACGGGGTCGCCGCACATCTCTGCAACTTTGCAGCTTTCTGGCGGAGGTTGAGTCCATCGACCGGGTGCCAGGACGATGCCGTCAAGCATGCCGTGATAGCCTTGGCCGCCGCCTACCAGCTTTTCCAACATCCGCACGAACCCGTCATCGATGGCTTCGCACGTGGAGATCTCGAAGTCTTCACCATCCAGCAGTACAGCCGGTCTATCGAGCGGTTGCAAAACCATGCTGGTTCCTCGAGCCCAGAGAGCCTCCGCTTGACACTTGTCTGCTGCCTGGCCTTTATCTCACTCGAAACGCTGCGTGGGAACCACGAGGTAGCCGTCACCCACCTCACCAACGGCCTGCGTATTTTGCAGTCACTCCCCGATTCCACCTTTGACTGCCTTGCCGATGGCTCCATGTTTGCCTGGCCATCGACCCGGGACTCGCTCCACATGTCCGACATCGTCCAGCTCTTCGCTCGGTTTGAGCTCTCGGCGTGCTTTTTTACCCATGGCATCCAACCCGTCATCTCGACGCGCGGGTACCTCACCCGCCGCTTTGACGACGGTTCCACCTACAACGTCTTCCACGACGTGCCCCACGCCCACATGGCCATGTCCTGCTTCCAGCACGACGTCATAGCTCGCCTGCACGAGATCACCACGGCCGCGGCCGCAGGGGACGAGTCCTCGGCCATCTTCTGGTCCGATCCTGCCCAACAGCGCATCCAAGCCTGCCTCCTCGCCCGCAGCGCCCGTCTCGGCGCGCTGATCGCCGACTTCTTCTCCCCGCTGCGCTTTGGCATGCCCGACCCGACCAGCCCGGAGCTCGCCAGCCTGTACCTCGCCCTAGCGCACTTCCACAGCGCCCAGTTCCTCATCGCCAACACCGCCGGCGGCAGCGGCATCTTCACCATCCCGACCCCACCACCACCCCCAACTCTCGACCCCTTCCTCCAACCCTTCCACCACCACCACCACCACCACCACCACCAGCACACAACACCCCCCTATCCCCAACACCACCAACACCACCACCAACAACAACCCCACTCCCACTCCCAACCCCAACAACCCCAACCCCAACAACCCCAACCCCTAATAACAAACCCCGACCCAACCCTCCTCCCCACAATCCTACACCTCGCCTCCCGCCTGGCCACGCACACCCCCGACACCCCGACCCCGCCCCTAACCCCCACCGCCGATGCCCACACCCACCTGCTCGGCCCGCTATACCTCGTCGCCACGCACTCGCCCGACGCGGACCCAGACGCGCGCGCGGCGGCGGCGGCGCTGTTGGCGGATGCGCTTTGTAGGGGGGGGTTGGTTGATGTTGGCGGTTTGGTTCAGTTTGGTGGTGGGGGAGTGGTGGAACGGAGGGGGAGGCAGTTGGGGTTGGGGGTGGGGGTGGATTTGGGGGTGGAGGCGGCGAGGAGGGCGCAGAGGACGTTGAGTGTTGTGGGGAGGGTGGTGGCGGGGGAGAGGGAGAGGGCGGGTAGTGGTGGTGGTGTTGGCGGTGGTGTTGGCGGTGGTGTTGGCGGTTTGCTCTTGTCGTCGGGGTTGCCGTCGTCGTCGGTTGAGGTGCCGCGGGCGTTGATGGGGGCTGGGTGTCTTCCTGCGCTGTGGGATGGGTTGGTTGCTGCTGCTGCTGCTGATGCTTCTGCTCTATAAGTGGATGTGTGAGTGGGTGAGTAGTGATGAGTAGTTTGTTTTTTGTGTATGCGAATGGTATGCTGGGTTGGGCGGCTGATTTGGCGACTGGTTTGGGTGGGTTTGTTGAATTACATATTTTATATAGCATCAACGGTTAGCATTGCATTGCATGGAAGAGGATAGGATGGGATGGATGAGGTGTCATGGGATGGTATGAGATGGGATGCATAGTAAAGGATGGATAGATGGATGTTCAGAATGCATGCATAGCGCGGGGACAATGTTTGGCGACAATTGTAAGAATTTAAGAAAGTGTATTCATGATTGCCTGGAAGTCTGAATTTCGCAATTGCTCGGTCTTGATGAAACGGGTGGCCAGGCCACTGTATTTGATACTACTGTGTAAGTGGTAGGCAACACGATGACAGGGGTCCGGCGGATATCTGAGGGGGTGGCTTGGTGGGTATGGGAACTTGGGCGCGGCGTTTCGCTTCATCTGGACTTACACAGCCCCCTCCCACTCCATCCATACTCTTCACAACCAACCTATAGAGACAGCGAGATAAAACCCGCCGGATCCTGAGAACCGCCAACTACCTCTTCCTGTAAGCTAAACTCACTCAACGGCCTGCGGCCAAATGCCGCGCTCGCTTGTACTCCCAAACCAACCGGCTCCTCCTTGGGCTGGTTCGGGACCGGACTAGCACGTCTCATCCGACGCAGGCGGTGCAATCATGTCCATCAATAACTACCGCAATACTAAGGGGTATTCCGCTCGCTCTTCACCAAAACACATCCGTAATGAGCAACAACAACACAGCGCGCTGACGGACAACCAAGATGACCAAAAGAAAGAGAGAAAAGAGAATTGTCCGATGCAACCCATAGCACTCTTGGCCTCGTTATCCCTTTTTACGCCTCACAAGAGCCATTGTCCGGCCCACCACCAAGTACTGCTTCCCCATACCAGGAAAGACAGACAGCCTATTTCCCCCACTGGCACTCAGACTCAGAGACGGCCAGTAACAACCTCCTTCCTGAAGATGACGGCCTCATCCGCGACCTCGCAGAAGGCGATCCCCTCAAAAACCGCAATCTTCTGGCCACTAGACCCCTCGCCCTCCTCGTCCGAGGACTCTTCCTCGAGCCCCGCCAGCTCCGACGCGATTAGCGCGGGGACGTCCAGCTCGGCGGCCGACGTTGAGTCCAGCAGCGCGTTGACCGAGACGGTGGAGATCAGGGTCGGGATCGAGGTCAGCGCCTTCTGCTTCCCCTTGGAAGCAGCAGTAGCAGCAGCCGTCTTCCCACCGTCCCCGGCCCCGCCCGCGCCCGCGCCCTCTTTCTCGAGAGCAGCGTCGTTCTTCTTCTTGGGCTCGGGGAAGCGCACCAGCTTGTCGACACGGTCATCTTCGTCTATCGAAACCAGCTTAAGCTTCAGATCGGGGTAGTGCGAGACTATGTCGATGAGGAAACGCTTCGTCTCGCGCATGACCCACATGCACGTGTCGTCGTTGCGGAGGTGGACGACATGCAGGACGCGGAGGGCGGTGAGGCCCGGCAGGTGCTGCATCAGGCAGTGCTGTTCACGGGGACGCAAGTCAGTAAGTCTGTAAATGGAGATAGGCTGGGGGTACCAAGACGGGGGCATACCATCGCTCGTATGCTCATGCTACAGGCCAGTTCCTCGAGCTTCTTCCCCTGCCTGCAAAGCAACAAAACGGTCTTGTCGTCGACATCCCAGCTCGTGTCGGCCATGTTCTTGATCATCAGGCGCCGCAGCGTGGGCATGTGCTTTTTGAGGACCAATCGCCGGATCTGGTCCATGGTTACTTGTGTTCTGGGCGCAAAGCTCTCGGGCTTGGCCTTGATTTCCCGCTCCAGCATGAAGAGATCGTGCAGCTCCTCGAGCGAGGATACAAAGGTTAGAAAGATGTGCGAGACATTGTCGGTGGAGATCTTGCGCAACGGCAGCGGCGCTTCCTTGTTTTCCCTATCCAACAAAGCCCAGATAGGCGCTTGGATCCCGACGTTGAGCAACGTCAGGTGGCGGAGGGCACGCAGGTCAACCGCCTTGGACAGGACCGACGCCCTGACAGGTATGAGGTAGATACTGAGGGACTCGAGGGCGACGCCCCGCGTTGACCGAATGTAGTCGCGTATGTGGCGAGCTTGCTCGAGACGCGAGTCCTTCTCGCCCGGCGGCCCCGCCTCGGCGCTCTCTATCGCGATCTGGCACGCGCTGATCTCCTTCTGCATGTCGCGCACGCTCCGTGTGAGCCCCAGGAGTTGCGACTCGGCCTCGCCAAGGTGGTTTATGTCGGTGGACGACTTGTTGGCGCGCCATCGCCGAATCTCCTTGCCCAGCGTGTTCGCTTGGGATTCGAACATTTCCAGTTCTTCAGCCAAAGCCTTGTAGTCGGCTTTGCGCGACTCCAACGTAGCCATCACCTTCGCATACTCCGCCGCCTTGGCGTCGACCAGGGCTGCCGCCGTGGACGGAGGGACCTCCGTGGGCGTGGCCGCTTCTTCCTCGGCCTGGATATCAGCTGCCGGTGGCTCTTCGGGGTCAATGGCGAGCTGTTCCTCTGGCGCTTCAATGTCGATATCGTCGGGGTCCGCGTCCCTTTTCTCCTCTTTCGCTTCGCCGAAAAGGCTCACTTCTGGAGCGGTTTCCTCTGTGGGTATCTCTGCAGGTACCTCTGCGGAAGACTCTGCGGAAGACTCTGCCGCGCTGTTATCGGGGGTCTCGATGGTGCCGGAGGAAGATGAGCTTGTTCCCTCCGAGCCTGCGGCCTGCTTCTCTCTCCGAGCCTTGGCCTCGTCGATGTACTTCCGAGCGGCGACACCGAACATATCAATGGTTTCCGGCGAAGCCACAAAATCGGTCGTGCCATTCAGTTCTCCTAAGACTTTTGGGGCGACCGTTTTAATAAAGTCGACCACCTCCTGCTCAGTCTTGACCTTGCCCTTCTTCTTCTTTTCGGAATCGACAACAATCGCCTGGAGCTTTTCAGCTGGCGTGGTCTCGACGTCGAAAATCCTGCCGAGGATGGAATCCTGCGTCTTTCTCTCCTCCTGGGCGCGGAAGGCCTTAGCTGGTCCGCTCATTTCTTCGTTTTGCGCGTGCGACTGTGTTGGTATAGGCATGAGTTCGTCCTCCTGATCCGAGTCTTCAGGCTCGGGATCGGTGGGTTTCCGGGCCGTCGAGGCAAGCTTTTCCGAGAAGGACAGCTCGAGCTTTGTGAGGGTTCCCGCAGAATTGCGCAGACACGCCTGGAGTTCTGATACGATGTCGAGGGTGTCAATATCGAGAACAGAAAGGCTCTTGAGATCCCTGAAGCCAGACAGGGTTGGGGGTTCCTTGCCCACCGCCGCCTTCTTCGGAGCTCTAGCACGAGGCGGCTTGGGCAATGGGGGCGGAAGCATGCTCGAGGTGGGCACATAGAAACCCTGGGGTGGGGGTGGGGGGATGAGCCCGCCGAATGCTGGCGCTGGGGGGGAAAGCGAAGTTATGGGGGCGCTGTGGGCCGGCCCCGACGAGGAGCTCGACTGGGACGGACTGTAGGGAAGGGGCGGAGGCGTCTCATATTGCGAGGGCCCTGCTTGGAGTCTTATGTGAACGTGCGACACAGACGCGATCTGGTGCAGCTCCTTATAGACTGGACGGCTCAGCTCAACTCGGATGTTCCATCTGGGAAGAGAGTCAGCCTCTGGTACGGGAAAAAATAATATATCACAACATATCGGCGCCGAACCATAGGCACGGACATGTGGAAATGCGCATGAGCGCGGCAAGCTAGGGACTGTTTGGATGCGAAGGACTCACGTGAAACTCTCAAGCGCCCGGGACTTGCGCAATGTCAGAAGCAGAAGGGTATTCATAAACTTGCCGCAGCTCAAGTTGGCGGAATATGGGCGATAGGCTCCCTCAGCCTTGTCGCCCATGTAGAGTGTGTCGAATGTCAGACTCCTGAGACACTGCGCATAGTTGTAGTCGCTTGTGACGAAGGTGTCAAATCCGCCCGCAAGAGGATCGACCGGTGTGTCAAACTGAGGATCCTCCTCGTCCGGGAAGACGATCTCGAAGTCTCGGTACAGCTCGGCGGCAGCAAGGTCGCGGAAGTGCTTCGACACCAAAGCGACGCAGATGAGGACGCGCCTTGGGCAATGGCTGATGATCTCTCTCTGAACTTCGTGCGGCAAGCCCATGAAGTTGTAGGGGCGGCGTGCTGTTGAGTCTGCAAGCGCATCTTGCGTCGCCGGGGAAGCCATGGAAGCCATGGCGCGGCGGGGTGGTCGGTGTCAAGGCGGGGAAACGGGAGAGGGGTGCGAGAACGATGCGGCGTAGGATGCGGATGGTTGGTGTTGTGCGAAAAGAGACAAAGGTGAGAAGACTCGAGCAAGCTAGTGGTAAAATAGGTGGTACCTAGAAGTCGACTTTGAGTGAGGCAAGGTATGGAAAGTAACCTAGAGATGGGTGCTGCAGCTTTAGCCCTGGGGCGGGGCTATCCTTGGCTACCTCTTAAAGAGATCCCTCCACTTTCGTGGTTCTGAAATCCAATGCCTGACCGGTAATTTACGATCCACACGCTGAACAAAGGCCGATGCGTTCAGATGATGGCCTCAGTTTGTGGGCATGGTTCAGAAATCTAGAAGGGATGGGATGAAGTAGGAGGTTCTTTGCAAAGGTTCCAGGTTGATGAATGCGGAGGAATCTCAGGGTCAATCAATGTGCATGGATATGGTGGGCAGCGGGACGATGTCTGGGCAAGCACCGGGGTAGCTTAGCGCCCACTATGACCGGGGAGTGGGGCGGCGGTTTGTGGAAGCAACCCCGAATGTGGGGTGAGTTTGGCGGTTTGATACAGGGGTTTGTGACTAAGTAACAAAGAGCGCGAACCCCTCGTGGGCAAAAATGGCCAGACTTGCAGTCTCTCGAGCAAACCTCCACTGAACTGTTCAAACTTTCAAGAAACGTTACTGGTTATAAGAATATACGTATGTATGTACAGCCCAGCCCTGCTCTACGTCTGGCTTTGCCCCAGTCATTCTCTTTTATGCTGTTCTAGTTGCCTTTTATTGTTTCTAGTTAGTTAGTTATTTGCCTGATTTTTTTTTTCACTCAATTTTCCGATTTGTACTTCACTTCTCGTTCGTGTTCTTGCTGCTCGCCTGCTTGAACTTTTTGGTTGTTACATCGCATATATCCCAGGCTCCAACCGCCCCCGCTTGACCCTTCCTTCACTCATCCTTCGTCTGGGTTCACTTGACAGGAACTAACCGTGGCCGAGCCAATTAACAAGCCGAAAACCAGGCCTTTTCCTGATCTTCATCCAAGCCTCAGTCCTGCCTGCCACAGCAGCGCTGAAGCGGCACAGTCGAATTTCAGCTGCTTTTTAACGTCGCTTCATCCGACAAGACCACAAGCATCGAATCATCCAATCCACCTACAATCACAAAAATGGCCGATGCAGAGGTGCCGCAGTTCAATACGCTCGCTGAGCGCATTGCTGCTCTCAACCAGCAGAAGAACTTCCAGGCTCCCCCTTCAACTGCTGGCAAACGACCCCCACCCCCGCCACCCCCAGTCCGCTCTTTGACCGAAAACGTTACCAGAACTACATCCGAGACTGTTTCGGCTGAGAAGAGTCCTTCGATCCCGCCCCGGCCAGTCCGGGCTGCCACGGAGAAGCTACCGCCACCTCTTCCACGACGGACCACCGGGCAGGAGAATGGTGACCAGCAGCAGCCTCCTTCGGGCCGTCCTGGACCCCCTGCGCTGCCGACGCGGAGCAAGCAACTCGCGACCCCACCGAGTCTGCCCACGCGCCGGCCTTCTACCCAAACGCTTTCTGTTAGGAGAAACTCAAACTCTTCAGATATATCCCAGCTATCTACCGTGTCGAGTCTGTCACTGAGCCAAACCAATGGAGGGGCCGAGACACAGACACGAAGAAGGCTACCGCCTCCGCTCGAACAAGCCAATCTTCCGCCGCTGCCCCCCAAGAAGGCGAAAGAGGCTGTGAATGGTAGCACGCCTAGCAGCACGCCCTCTCTCCCGCCCAGGCGCATTGCCGACCCTCCCCAGCCTTCTCAGCCTCCTCGCCTGCCCTCGAGGCCGGCCAACTCGCCAGCGGTTGTTCTTCCCGAACAAGCATCGCCCGCTCTTCCAGCCCGGCGCATGGCCCCTCCACCGGCCAGCTTCCGGCCCAAGTCAGCCCTCGAAAATGGCTTCGGGTCTGGCGCGCGCCAGCAGTCCCCTCCTGCAGTACCACCCCCGATTCCGCTCAGCTCCCGGCCCACCGTCGCCCAGATCGACGCCGTAGCAAGCCGAGCAGCCCCAGCAGCGGCCGCCCCTCCCAATGGTCCATCTCAATCTTGTCTCACCTGCCGCGACTTCTCTGGCCCTGACAATCTGGCCGCCCAACACCCCACCTCTTCCATCCCGCGCGGCGCCGGCGCGCCCGACCCCATTGATCACCTGGCGTACACGCTCTGCGCGCCCTTCTCCTCGCCGACCGATAAGGCGCGAGCCATCTTTGCATGGCTGCACCACAACATCGTCTATGACGTGCATGGCTTCTTCAACAATTGCATCCCGCGCGGGCTGACACCAACCGAGACCATATTTTCGGGGAAGGCCGTGTGCGAGGGGTACGCGCGCGTGTACGAGACGATTGCCTTGCGGGCTGGCCTGCACTGCGTGGTCGTGACGGGGCACGGCAAGGGCTTCGGGTTCAGCCCCGTCAAGGCCGGACAGCCGCCGCCGCCGCCCAAACCCACGGGCCACGCATGGAACGCTGTTCGCATCGACGGCGGCGCCTGGAAGTTGATCGACCCGTGCTGGGGCGCCGGCGCCCTCATGAACGGCGAGTACTCGCAGCGCTTCGCCGCCGAGTGCTTCACCATGAGCAACGAGAAGTTTGGCACCCGCCACTTCCCCGCCGACGCGAAGCACTGGTACCGCAAGGACGGCCGGGCGCTGTCATGGGAGGAGTACATCATTGGCCCCGTCGGTGACGAGCCGGCCGAGTGGATGGGCGACGCGACGCGGGAAGGGCTGGACGAGAGCAACTTTGCGCCCATGCAGCGGCGCATCAACGTGCGCAGCAGCGGGACGGTGCGCTTCCAGTTTGCTAAAGTGTGCGAGCATTGGAGGCCAGAGAAGAATGGCAGGGGCAAGCAGATGTTGTTTGGGCTGAAGCTCAACGGTAAGGACGGAAGGAAGGATGACATCGTCCCGCTGGAAAACGACGGGTTTTGGCATTACCTGGACGTGGACGCGCGAGATCTCGGTGCGCCGGGACAGAAGCTATTGCTGGTTGCGTTTGAGACGATCGATGGCCAGAGTGCAAGAGGCCTGACCAAGGAGGAGTGGCTGAGGAAGAAGGGACGATGTGGGTATAGTTATGCTTTTTTGGTGCGGTGGGAACTGGTCTGATGGTTTGGTCTGGACACAATGATGATGACCACGGATGGATGGAAGCAAGGAACCTGTCATCCTTCTCATGATATACCTATACATACACGCCTCCGCCAACACGGCGACCCATATTATATCGCCTCCAAATTAATATCCTCCTTCAACACCCCAACATGCACCACAAACCCCGTGTTCGCCCTGAGCCCCTCCACCAGCATCTCATCCGGCACCCGCCACGCATGGAACGACCGCGCAAACCGGACTGCCCACGCCTCAAAAACAAGCGGATCCCGCAGCTGCTGCGCAACCACGCACACCGTCGCCTCCCCTGACAGCCCCCCCTCCCCTATCACCCCCTCCGCCACCGCCCCAGCATTACCATTGCCATTACCACCCCCCGCCCCCCGGCGCAACCGACACACATCCACGCAGGTCGCCACGAAGGACTCCACCAGCGCCTCGTTGTAGATGCAGTCGCACGCCACCACCACGTCAAACCCCCCCGCCGCCGCTTTGCTTTCCGCTGGCCCTGCGAGCGCCGGCGTCACCGCGTCGGTCTCCCAGTCCAGCGGCGTGAATGATACGCCTGCTTCCCGCGCGGTACCTTTGAGTCCGGCGGGAGAGCCACGGCGCGGGGAGCCCCGGTGGTGGTGGTGGTGCGCTGCTTTGGTGGAAGGGGCCGGCGGGGGGCGGGAGCGGCGGGCGGGTTTGTTGCTGGGGGGCGCGGAGGGTGCGGAGGGTGCAGGGGAGGGGGAGGGGGAGTGGGTATGGGAGGAGTGGGAAGTAGCAGCTCGCCAGTTCGCCTCGACGTTCTGCTCCACTAGCTTGGCGACGTAGGGCTGGTCGGTTAGCACATAGCGGGATACGAGCGGCCCGAGGAGGAGGGCGACCAGGCCGGATATGCCGCACCCGAGTTCGAGGACGCGCGAGGTGGGGGTTAGGAGGTGGTGTGTCCAGAGCGGGTTGTTGTTGTTGCGGTTGTTGTTGTTGATGTGGGGGGAGGCCAGCCAGGCGGCGAAGAGGGGGGTTATTTTCCAGACGACTTTGCGTGGGTGTTAGTGGATGGGATTTGATGTCCATGGTTGGGGGTGGGGGGTTGTGATGTGACGGGATAGGGGGGTGATATGGGAAAAGGGGGTAAATATCGAAATAGGTGAAGATCGTGGGTGGTTGGGGTTGGGGGTATTTGCTGGGTTTGACGTACCGGCTCCGGTTGTGCCGCCGGCACGGTTGGACGAGAGAATGCCCGGGGACTGAGTGATGACCAAGTCTCGGCCTGCGACGGTGAGCTCCAGCGTGGTGGCTCTCGAATCGATGAAACCGAGGTTCTGTGAGGGCAGGTCCTGTGCAAACAACTCGAATGTCTCTAAAACGACAGCAAGGCCGTGTTAGTTAACGAATGCCCCCCAAAAGGCAGCGGGAATATGTCCCTCCAGTTGTTAGGACATGTCCCTGTCTAGTCCCCTCCGTTCCGTCATAGTCACACATTGGTTGCACTGTTTATGTTGTTTTCCCACCTTCTTCAGCATCCTGCACCGGCGTGCCGAGCGACTGCAAGAAACGCTGCAGCGTCATGGTTGGTTGTTGCCCCTTGTTTACTGTCCAATAATGGAGGATTTGTCAAGTCTCAGAAAACGGCGGGAGTCTCGGCCAAGAAAAGCATAATCTTGGAAAATGTGGAGGCGAGACGATTATTAGCTCGGCGTGAGTTAGCAGGTCTCGGCCTGGCCTGGACTGGGCACCGTGGCACCCGACTGTTTAGGTAGAGTTCTTATCCGCGTCAAGGTGCGCCGCAGGGGCTTGAAGCCAACCGCATCCGAGATGCAACGCAGCAATGTTTCGAGGTGCTAACGACATTGCGTCGCTACCAAACACTATTTCCATGGCATCCCTTCCCATCTCCTATTTCCCTCCACGACGCGACGAAAGATGGGAAAAAATGGACACCGTGACACCCCGTCCTTGACCCCAAAAATCTCCATCCCTCTGATAGCCGTAAGTGGAGAGAGCAAAGAGACAAGATGGGATGGAGTGCGGGGAAGGTGTCAAGCTTGCAGGGGATGGTCTGCTACAGCCGCAGGCCGCCAGTGAAATGGCTGCTCATCGCCGTGCAACAGACCTTGCGATTGGACCGACTATGCCAAGGGGAGCGATCTGTCAGGGCTGAAGGCGATTTCGTTGGATACCTGGAGGCTGGAGATTCATCACCTCTTGGGAGTCACGAGTCTCCTCAGGTTAGGTTGCGATGGCTGCCGCTGACTTGGCCTGTTCGTTACCACTCGGGGCTGTGTCCGTCCTTCGTTTGCAGGACGCGGATGGATGCGCAAGTCAGGATACCCTTTCCATATTAATCTAGTTCTCAGTTTGCTCTATTGGTTCTGACTAGCACGAAGTTCTCGTGATATCTTGGCTGCGGAAACATGATAGTTCATTCATTGAGTCCAGTTATATTCTGTGTAACCAACCCAGCCCTGGGCTGCTCGGTTGCTCAGGTCTTCAGGGTCCCTCGGCGTCCATCCATCCAGTGACTGCCCCAGACTGGGTCGGCGTCGCCTTCGTGACTCGTCGTGATCAGTGCCACAATTCTTGGAAGGTCTCTGAGGGGAATGCCCAGCCTGCCAGGACGCGGCCTAGCCCCAGCCGGGCCAAGTTTGTGGGGACTTGGGGACATGGGGCCACTGAGCTTTCCCCAAACTGGAGCATGCAGGAGCTTCTGCTTTGTTCGGGTGCAGTTCTTGCCAAAACCCCTTGCCTCTCCCGTTCCTGGGGATCCCGACGTCTTGAACTTTCGCGCTCTTCCACTCTTTCTCGCCTTGTTAGCATCCCAATATACCCAATCCCCCATCTTTTGTAAGCTCAGTCGCTGGACCTTCGACGGAGCGACGAGTGCACCACCAACAAAACACACCTAGACTCACCGGGTTGAGATATCCTAGCTGTTTGTTGCCGAGTGACAGAGTCGCAGCGGGGCCTTTCCGATCTCCGAGCTCTTTTTATTTGTACCGAGTCCCGTCCCGGCGATCCAGAAAAAAAGAGAATCATCCTACCTAGTTACCACAACTAGCTCCCCGATCAGCTTTTCCAACTCCCGCATCACTCATAATGGCGAAGCCGACACATTTGATGCCGCGGATGTCCGCGAAGGGCCCCTTCTCGGTCGAGGTACCCGGCCAGCAGCCCGTCGAGGGCGAGACCCCCGTTCGCAGGCACCCTCTTGCCGTCAACGGCCTCATCACCACCCCCAACGACGAAATCACGACCGTCCACGAGCTCGTCCGCGCGAGTGTCGCCAAGTTTGGTAATGCCAAGTGCATGGGCTCGCGCAAGCTGGTGCGCACGCACCAGGACAAGAAGATGATCAAGAAGGTCGTTAATGGTGAAGAGCGCGAGGTCGAGAAGTCGTGGACCTTCTTCGAGATGAGCCCCTACGAGTACATCAGCTACACAGACTACGAGCGCCTGACGCACCAGCTCGGCGCCGGCCTGCGCAAGCTGGGCCTCGTCAAGGATGACCGCGTGCACGTCTACGCCGCCACCAGCCAGAACTGGCTGGCCATGGCCCACGGCGCCGGCTCCCAGAGCATGCCCATCGTGACGGCTTACGACACCCTGGGCGAGGAGGGCCTGCGCTACTCCATGGTGGCGACCAAGGCCAAGGTCATCTTTTTGGACCCCCATCTTCTGCCTACCCTGACGAACGTGCTCGCCGTCGCCACCGCCGTCCAGACCGTCGTCTGGAACGACCAACACCAGCTCAACCCCGAACACGCAGAGAAGCTTAAGGCTTCGTACCCGCACATCAACATCCTCAGCTTCGACGAGCTCCGGAAGATGGGCGAGGAGAACCCCGTCGATGTGGTTGCGCCAACACCCGACGACCTTTGCTGCATAATGTACACATCGGGCTCCACCGGCACCCCGAAGGGTGTCCCAGTGAAGCACTCAGCTGTTATTGCCGCTGGTATGTTTTTCCCCGTGTTTGATTCGCGATTGCCAACATAGAGCTAACTAATCGACTCTGTAGTTGCGGGCGCCAGCGTTGTCGTTGAGCAGTTTATTGGACCCGGCGACGGCCTCCTGACATACCTGCCCCTGGCACATATCCTCGAATTCGTCTTTGAGCACGCCGCCATCTACTGGGGCGCCACCCTGGGCTATGGTAACCCCAAGACCCTCTCGGACGCCTCGGTGCGCAACTGCAACGGCGATATCCGGGAATTCAAGCCGACTGTCTTGATCGGCGTGCCCGCCGTCTGGGAGACGGTCAAGAAGGGCATCATTGCCAAGGTCAACGCCGGTAGCCCTATCGTGCGGGGTCTCTTCTGGGGCGCACTGTCTCTCAAGGAGACGCTGATGTCTACGGGCCTGCCCGGAAGCGGCATCCTGGACGCTGTCGTCTTCAAGAAGATCAAGGAGGCCACGGGCGGGCGTATGAAGCTGTGCCTGAGCGCTGGCGGCCCCGTGTCCAAGGAGACCCAAAAGTTCCTCAGCATGTCCATCTGCCCCATGATCATCGGCTACGGCCTCACCGAGACGTCCGCCATGGGCACCCTACAGAACCCGCTCGAGTGGACCTCGGAGTCGATCGGCGCCATGACGGCCTCGATCGAGGCCAAGCTGGTCGATTTTGCCGACGCCGGCTACCACGCCACCAACAAGCCGAACCCGCAGGGCGAAATCTGGCTGCGCGGCCCCACCGTGCTGACGGGCTACTACGAGAACGACAAGGAGACGGCCGAGGCCCTCACCGAGGACGGCTGGTTCAAGACGGGCGACATTGGCGAGTGGGACAGGAACGGCCACCTCAAGATCATCGACCGCAAGAAGAACCTCGTCAAGACCCTCAACGGCGAGTACATTGCCCTCGAGAAGCTCGAGGCCATCTACCGGTCCGCCCCCGTCGTCGCCAACATCTGTGTCTATGCCGACGTCGAGCAGGCCAAGCCCATCGCCATCATCGTCCCGGCCGAGCCTGCGCTCAAGAAACTGGCTGCGGCGAATGGTGTCGAGGGCGACGGCCTCGAAGTGCTGGTCCACAACAAGAAGCTGCAGAGCGCCGTCCTGAGGGAGCTGCAGACTGCGGGCCGCGCGGGCGGTCTCTCTGGCATTGAGATTGTCGAGGGCGTGGTTGTTGTCGATGACGAGTGGACGCCGCAGAACGTAAGCACCCTTACCTATTCCTATCCCCCTTGAAGTATGATGGACGATCGGCTAACTTGCAACCTACCACCAGGCTCTTGTCACGGCGGCCCAGAAGCTCAACCGCAGGGGCATCCTCGACAAGTACAGGACCGAGGTCACCGAGGCGTATGGCTCCTCGAGTTAAGTTAAACGTTTCCCACCTCGAGAGAAGAGAAGTATGGCATTTATGGCAGCGGAGAGTTCAGCGGAAATGCAGTGAGTGAGATGCAGCGCAGATGATGATGGATGGATGGGGCAAGGTTGGAGAGCGCTTTTTGTGACTATTACTTGTGATATACACTTCCCTTGGTATGGTTTCTACGGTTCTATGGGTTTGCCCCCGTTTTGCGGTCATCTTTTTTGGTATGACGTAACGGTGCTGCTGCCCCGATGGTTGGCTTTGGCTGGGTCTGGTCGGGTCTGGTCTTGGTCTTGGTCTGGTCTGGTCTGGTCTGGTCTGGTCTGGTCTGGTTTTTAGCTACCGTAATGTTTTTTTTTTTTTGGTGTTTGTCTCAGCGCGTTCAAGTTACAAATACCTCTTAGCATCATGATACTACAGTTACTTTCGTTGTTCTTGAACATCTCTCCAGGGTGCCAGCGAAGTGACATCTTGGCGTGTGTGAGGCGTGTGAGGTTACCTGACTGCGCGAGGGTTGCTTGCCGCCGGCAGACAGGACCAGGGGCCAGCATAAACATAACGGTACCACTCCGTCTCTTCACACAGGAACTGTTGCAGATACGGCACACAACAACAATATCGCAACATGGAACGATCTGGGACTGCTGAATGAGCCTTGGAAAATAACCCGTAGAAAAAAAATAGAGTTGCTAGTTAAAACACACACCACATCACACACCACACACCCCACACACACAAACGAGTTACAGAGAGAGAGAGAGACCTCTCTGCCGCCAGCCAGCCTGCCAGTCCCCAAACCCGCCGCGCCAAGTGAACTGCGCCTCCCGTCCCCGTTTCACACACAGCAAGAAAATCTCTCAGTAGTGTCGACCGACGCCGCGGTCATACATACAGACATACACCTTGACCTGGGGGTGGGAAAGGGGCCTCTTGCTGTGGTGGGGCCCGGTTGGCGGTTGGTTTCTTCCCAGGGTAGGGAGGGAGGTAGGTAGGGAGGTGGGAAAAGCGCGGTCTTTCTCTCCTCCGGCGGCTGGAGCTGGAAAAACCAACCGTAGATGGATGCTCCTGTACTCGCGCCCCGGGATTCGTTCGTTCGCCATTTCCTTCATACCCGGGTTAACCCCCCCCCCCCCTCCCCTCCCCTCTGTCCCGCTGGAATCTCCATCACCACCACCACCACCACCGCCGCCGCCGCCGCCGCCGCCACCGGGCAACTGGCAGCATCACACCAGCCCGTCATACAGCGAGAGGGCCGAGACGATGGTAGCGTCGCGCTGGCTGCCCTCCTTGAACTCCTGCATGTCGAGGCTGCCGTTCTCGTCCTTGTCCATCATGCGGAAGATCTTGCGCACCCGCTTCTCGGGCGTGTCCTCGTCCTCGGGCAGCTTGACCATCGAGCCGACCTGTTGTGTGTGGTAATACGTGATGATTAGTTATGGGCGCTGTGGTAAATGGGGGGGGGGGGAGGAAAGGAGGAAAGGAAGGGGAGCCTACCATCTTGTAGATGGCCTCGACAATCTTGAGCATCTCCTCGTAGCTGATCTTGCCGTCGCCGTCAATGTCGTACAGCTGGAAGGCCCAGTCGAGCTTGTCCTCCATCTTGCCGCGGCTGGTCACGCTGAGGGCGCAGATGAACTCCTTGAAGTCGATGGTGCCCGACTTGTCCGTGTCGAAGACGTTGAACACGTAGTCGGCAAAGGTGGACGGGTCGCCGAAGGGGAAGAACTGAGCGTAGATCTTCTGGAACTCGCTCTTGGTGAGCATGCCCGACGGGCAGTCCTTGAGGAACCCTGTTGTGTGTGCCCAAAATCTGGTCAGGATTTCTGTTGTTTTAAAGAGTTCAGGTGCGTCGCGCGCTGCCGGGTAGTAAGCCCACCTCTATACCATTGCTGCAGCTCCTTCTTGTCAAAGTTGGTTGACCGTTGCAGCTCCTTCAGCTGGTCATCCGGGAGCTTCTTCGACTGTCTACGGGCGGGCGGGAGTGTCAGCAACGCACTGCACTCCAGATACGATCTCAGGGTGCTGGTCTCCCAGGCCTTTTTCTTTGAGCGAGCGATAGAGCTGGGCGGTCGCCGCGGGAGGGCGGGGGTTCAACGCCGCTTTCACAAGCGCCAACCACCACCGCCTCCCCACCACCTCCCCACCAGCTCGCTCGACTTCGAGATGCGCCGGGACGCAGAGAACCGCCCAAGTTCGACTGCCCACTCACAGGTTGCCCATATCTGAAAGCCAGTTGGGTGATTGTTGCCGCCGTGGCCAGTTGTCCTGACGCTGGCAGCGCCGTGAGGGGTCGAGGGGTGCGTTGCGACAAGGGTTGTTTGGTCAATTAATGGCTCGATTGGGGGGTTTCCGCAGATCGCTCGAGCTTGTTCTTTGAGTCAGGTACTTATGTAAGGTACTCTCGGCTAGATGCGTGTCTTTGCTGCAGATAAAGAAATAGGTCCCAAAGAGAAAAAGGAGGCGGTAGAGATTCGTCGAGATTCTGTTGGTTCAGGGCGAGGGTTTGCAGGAAGGAAGATGGGCTTTTGGGGACTCGGCGGTTCGCTGGCGGGATGGGTGATGGGGTCACGGAACAGCAATGCGGGAGCAGGGCAAAGTGCAACTGGAAGTCCAGGCGCGGAGGGACAGGACCGGGAGCTTGAGACCGGGCTGTGACGATTGCGGGCGGTCTGCGGTCCCACTGATTGGAGCACAACGCATCCATAACGGGGGTGGGCTCGCACGGCCCTATTTGCACTGTCCCGAGGGGGCCGGGAGGCCTGAGGAGTTCTTTTTGCCCGGTGTCAGGGCGCTTCGTTCCAAGATGCGGACATGGATAAATAACGAAAAACGGTACGGTACATACACATACACACGGAATGTAGAATATACTTAAGAGTCGGGCACGCGGCAGAATTCAAAGCCTTCATTTGTTTTCCTAGTCCAACCCAACTGCAATCTCTACACAGTAAATCCCGACGCTGCGGCTCACAAGGCTAGCTTTGGGGTCGAGGGGCAATGAGGGGCTCGGATTCAGGGACAACCTTGAACCCAAGCAATGGACGGCGGGTGCTTCTGGACATGCTCGGCATCTGGGAGGTGGGCCCGCGTCTTCGAGAAGGGACTTGGAAGTTTTGCCGTCTCTTGTCCCACCCTCTTTGAAAGAAAAGAGGCCTCACCTGGCAACCTGGGTGGGATTGTTCCTCATGAGACCAGTCCGCAGTTCTTATCTCGCCCTCCGTGTCCACCCTGCCCGCCACCGTATGTATGTATAGTCACATACCACGGTACCTACCAGTGTAAACCAACACCAACCAACACCCACACCTCCATTGAGAAAAGGAAACCGGCTGGCTGGACAGAGCTGAGAGAACCAACCCGAACACCCATTCCCCCAACTGCACAGTGGCACAATGCAGCAGCACATGGGGGAATGTAGTGTACATACACTCATGTAATGTCCATACTGTACCGCGGGAACTGTCACCAATCACTTCCACCCCCTCCCCATCCCGCGTTGCCCGATGCCGTCTCGCGACTCCAGACGCTCCAGACGCTCCAGACACTCAACACCAACAACGAGAACCGAGGGGGTCCTTTTGCTTGCCCAACCCCCGCTCTGCATCGTGGCTGTGCAACGCGCCAAGAGCACAAAAATTCAATGCACTCCGCCAATCACTCGCCATCCGGATCCCAAATCGTGCCACGGGCAGACGGGCTTCTTCGGAGCCGCAGTCGCGTGGCGAGAGGAGTGCGACGGGCGAGGAGCGAGGTGGCATAGTTGATAACTACGTCCATGGGTAGGTTGTAGGTAGGTAGTGAGGTGAGTTGGTGGTGGTCACTAAAGCAACTGCGCCAGGCCGCAAGTAAATATTTACTGGACCACAGCACCCAACAATAGAGGGATACTCGATGAAAAAAAGATGCTTCCATTCCGATGTATCATCCGTGAGAGAAAAGAGCTATCAGTGGTCTGTACAGTACATGTGTATGCGTGCCCCCGCCATGCTTCCATCCTACCATCCCATCATCATGGACCCTGCCGCTGGTTACCCGAAACCAGTAGAAAAAGGGGGGATCTACCTAGCAAACAAAAAGACACTCGAGGGAGTAACTGACAACAACGGGCTCCGGGCGCCGAAGACAAAACAAAAGAAGAAAGAGAACGAGCCCACTTTTTTCCCATTTCCATTTCCCGCCCCCCAGACCGCCAATCCATCCACCCATAACCCACCCACTTACACCCACACCGCTCGCCGCCATACAAGACAGAGACAAGACAGACAATCCTCCTCCCCGCTCCCCACATCACACCACCACCACCACCACCACCAAAATCACCCAACAACAGCCTTCATGCTCAAGCTCTCCAAGAACCCGCCCAGATCCTCCTTCTTCACCTCCACCACGCAGTGCTCAAAGCTGTCGATGCGCACCCGCGCGTTAGTCTCGCCCACCACGTCCTGGAACGCCGTGCCGAACCGGTTCAGCCCGTACCCCCGCTCGCGCGAGCCATCCTCCTCCGCATCACTATCATCATCCTCCTCCTCATCCTCCTCCTCTTCACTCTCCTCACTGTCCGTCTCCTCCTCCTCCTCCTCCTCCTCCCCATCACTCCCCCCCTCCTTCCCCCCCTCCCCACCACCACCACCAGCAGCCGCAGCAGCCGCCTCCTCCTCCCTCGCCCTCCTCCTCGCCGCCCTCTTCTCCTCCCTCACCCTCAACTTAACCCCCCTAGCCTCCTCCCTCACCCTCCTCCTCTCCTCCCTCTCAACAACCCTCTTCCTCCTCGCCTCCCTCTCCCCCCTGACCAAATCCGGCCCGCCCCCCCCACCCGTGCCCACCACCACATACACCCCCCGCTGCTCATCCAAGCTGGCCACCACCAACGGCGTGCCCCTGCCCCCGCGCGCCAGCCTCCCCCCGCCGGCCTCGCGCTCCTGCTCGGCGAGGGCCTCGCCGATCCACAGCGCCAGCTTGGTCAGCGCGCCCGGGTGGTTGAACAGCTGGGCGTCGGGGGCGGCGTCTTTGACGACACACATGCGGAAGGCGCGCAGGTGGGAGATTTGTTTCTTTTTGAGGACGGCCGTGCCGGTGGTGAAGATGGCGCGGTGCAGGAATAGGGCGGTGGGGAGCCCCGCTTTGAGCGACTCGATGTCCTCTAGCGCGTCGTAGGCGGCCCAGAAGCGCGGGAGCCATTCTTCGCTGGCGGCGGCGGCGGTGATGTTTTGGGGGGGGGGGAGGTCTTGGGAGGGGTTGTTGTTGGCGTTGTTGGGGTTGGGGTTGTTGTGGGAGGAGGAGGGGTCGGAGGAGGAGGAGGATGGGGCGGCGATGGTGTTCTTGCCGACTTCGAGGAGCGCGCCGATGACGACGCCCACGTCCTGCGCGCTGAGGGTCGCGCGCCAGCCCCAGCTGCGCACGAAGCCCCAGCCGTCTTTGGCGCCGCCGCGGTCTTTGCCGTCCGTGTCGATGGTCGGGACCAGCTCGTCCAGGTTGTACAACGATGCATATTTGAGGAGCTTGGTGCGCAGCTCCCGCTTGAGCATCATGTCCATGTGCGCGTAGCTCTGCTTGCACTGGACCAGGCTGACGCCCATCTTGGCGAGGAGCTTGTGCAGCCGCTTGAGGCCCGTTTCGCTCCACGTCTTGAGGCGGGAGAACAGGTAAGGGGAGTGCAGCATGCTGTCGTAGAGACTCCAGTGCCTGATGAGTAAGAACTTGGGTTCTGGTGATAGGCGGATGCTCGTGTCTTCGGGGCTGCGAGCCGTCGTCGGGATGATTCCTGTATTTTCGGGTAGGACTCGGCCGTTGCCGATCTCCGGGGGGTTCAACCGCCGCACTTCATCTCGCAAGAGCTGCCGTATCCTCGCGCCGCGCATCCCCATCCAGCCTGTGGCGGGGCGCGGGTCAGCGCTGCGGACGGGTACCGCGATACCGGCAGAGGAGCGCCCATAGAGCTCCATTGACGAAACCCCGACGATAGCCATCCAGAGCAGGTCATTATCTTCGCGGCCGAGCTCCGAGGCAAGCGAGTACATCATGGAAGAAACCGGTTCCGAGTAGGAGGCGCCCAGCCGGTAGTAGTCTCGTAGCACGGCCTCGTTCTTGCGCCGTAGACGTAAAAGCTTCCGCCTCAGGGTCCCTGCTGACGGTGCCCTTAGCGGTTGGGCAGGGGTTGGGGGCTCCAAGCCGTCGCTGGAAAAGATGGCGGCGTCGTCTCTGAGTGATATGAGGCCGCGCTGAGCCGGGCGCCGAGGCGACTCTGGGATGGGAGTAGACTGGACAAGGTTAGCATAAAGTGCCGAAGGGAGTAAAACATCCCAAACCAACGCACCGAGTTACTCCGTCTCCTCTGCTTCGGGCGATCGTCTTCCTCCTCGCTATCCTCGTCGAGGAAGTCCCACGACTTGCGCTTCTGCCCCGCCCGTGATGACTGAACCACTGGCGCCTCTTCGATGTCGCTCTCCTCGTCGTCTTCACTGTCCCCCAAATCCTCGCCATTATCCTCAATATCTGGCATATCCACGAGCGCAAGATACGCTTCCTTCTCCTTCCCCAAATCATCCTCAATATCGCCATCATCAAACACCACAATCCCCCCCTTACCCGGCCTATACGCCCGGTCAATACAACCCGCCCTCACACCCACCGGCGTCCTAGCCGCAAACGTGGTCGCCTCCTCCGTCTCGGGCTCCAACGGAAACCCACCAAACACATTCCCCAAATTCCACGGCCGATGCGCATCCACCACCCACACCTCGACCCCCCCAAAACCAACCCCACCATCCCCATCATCCCCGTCCCCATCCCCATCACCAGAACCCTCCAGCCCCAAAACCGCCCCCAAATCCGCCATCCCCCCGACCCCAAGACAAACCACCACCCCCCCAGCGCCCCCCCGACCCGCGGTCATGGGGGCGACCAGGTCGCGGCCGACGCGCTCGAGGTCGGCGTAGCCGGCGACGGGCTGTATCTTGTGTGGGATGTAGTCGTGCTTGAAGAGGCGCGTCAGGATGCGGCAGGCGCAGAGCGCGTCTGGCTCGAGGGCGACCAGGATGAGTACGGGGGGCGAGAGCGGGTGGCGGGTTTGCAGGAGGTGCTGGTAGAGTTGGGAGAGGAGGGGGCGTGGGAGGTACATTGTTGGTTGCGGGGGTGGTTTGGGGTGGTTGTGGTGGTGGTTGTTGGTTGGGTTGGTTTGGATTGATGGGTTAGGATGAGGTGTTGTTGTTGAGGGCGGGCATGGAGGCGGTTTGCGGGTTTCTGGTTGGGTTGGGTTGAGTTGGTCGTGGGATTGGGATTGGGATTGTGTTGTTGGTAGGTATTTGAAAGGTAGGTAAGGAGGTAGGCAAAGCGCGGAAGTGTCGGTGGTGGTCGTGATAGGGACGCGGTACGTTCGTGATTTTTGGTGTTTAATTGGATTGGGATTGGGGTTGGGAAAGGGAAGGGATAGTTGGTCTATGGGCGGAACCACAAGTATAAGCTCTTGCTGAAATGCCCCAATGTCGAGCCTAAGACATGAAACCCAAAAAATCAGTTGGGTATCGTGTCTAGCAAAACAATCGAGTTGGTGTTTGCGGAGTCGAGACTTACTTACACCAAGACAATGCACGCACCACGACCACTGCAAGACGCGCTTCGAGACGCGACGTGGGGAGCAATAACTGCCTGGTTACACTGTTGGATGGCCCGTGAATGACTGTGCCGCTGCACGGTGTGGGTAACTATCCACTCTAGTAATTGGTGCGCGTTATTGATCTCTGCACGAACCACCCACTTAGCCCTCAGAGTGCGCTATGCCCCGCTGTTGCTCGCATTCCACGGCCACAAACCAGCACACTGCACTGGACACTGGGCACTCGATGGCTGCACGTACGATTCTGCCCCTCATTTCCATGCTCATTCATTGCTCATTTGTTAGGGACCTCCTGCCGGCATGTCTGACCGCTTCTTTTCCACGCTTGACTCCGGTTGACTCCGGTTGACACTGTATCTGATTCAGTCCCTTTCTGCAATTCCTGCAAACGCTCCGCCCACCTGCCACCTGCCCCTTCTGACACTGGCAACCTAGGCCGCATCTCTGCACCATCCGAGTCGGTCGCAGTGCCACCACCACGGGACACCAACCAGGATGCGCTGCTTGAGGAACATGGAACCCCTCACCGGGTAGCCGGTCTGCCAGTCTACCTCCATTCCCCTCCATCGTATTATCGCACATTGTATCATCCAAGACGCGGCAGCAAGCAAGTAGCATCGGCAGCACCAGCACCCAGCATCCAGCACCCAGCCAGCACCTAGCAACAGCGGGGTTCTACCCGATCTCGGGCTCATTTCCTGCCCCTCTCGCCCGGGAGGTGCACCTAGTGTTGCATTCACTTCTCCCAGGTCGACCCGGGACTTCTCCTCTGGCTCCAGTGTGCCCCGATCATGATCGGCCCCCTCGCTTGCAAAGTAGTGTGGTGAGCTGTGATGCTACGAGCCACCCATCAGCATTTGTTTGCGCCTTGGCGGGCCACCAGTACCGACACTCTGGTAGCTGGTAACGCCGCCCCGGCCTGTTGGGCTGCGCTCGAGCTGCCTCCACGTCCCGGCGCTGTGGTTGAGCTTCCCCTCTCCGGACGGCCCCCGCAGGGGATTGTTGGGAGGGGGGGGTGTTGGGCGGCGGGCAACGGGGCAGCGGTTCGTCTGCCGTGGACCTGCACCCATCCGCCGAGCTGGGTCGGGCTGGCCTGTACCGTGTGGCAGGGTCCGGATGCGGCTATGGCGTTCTCCCTGATGCAGACATGCAGCACCAGATACCACCATCTCCCGCGCACCAAGTCCCCAGTTACAAGCAGGTGGCCGTCCATGATTGGTCCTGTCCCCGAGACGGCCGCTCTGCATATCCACCGCTCCACCCTCCACCCTCCACCCTCCTCTCTATGGGCTCCATGGCTCCATGGGAACAAGCCCCATCGTAGCTCGCAAGGTGCATCTGACGAGTCTCGTCGACTCGCCGTTTCCCTGCCTTCTCCGCCTTCCGCTCTTGCGTGGGTGCGTGGGTGGGTGCGTGGCTCCGAGCAGATATTTAGCTCCTTCTCAGTGCCTTCTGGATGGTCGCCTTTTTTCCCGCCCGCCTACCATGACTGGTACGCTTGACCGAGCTCGACGGAGCTCCTCCGCCTCACGGGTCTGCTTCGTCTCCAGCCGGCCCACGTACATATAGTCGAATGCTACGCCCTTGTCCTTGCTGCCAGTTGTCCACAGTCAGGCCAGCAGGTTTCCTGCTTTACACGCCACCCAAAACCACATCAGGTGGCCGCCTGTACTAGCAGTGTACTCACCTCCCTGACTTTGACTGGCCTTGTCACCTAGCACCCACCCCTCCTCTTCTCTCACCCCCATTTCTCTCGTATTATTACCGCCAGTTGGCAGTCGAAGTCCACCGTAAGGCATATATACCCATCCTCCCGGCCAAGCCCCTGTGGAAATGTTCCTAGTCGGCACTTGCCGTCTCAGAAGTATCAAACTCCAACAAGGCGCTAGCCAGTGGCATCCCCTCAGGGGTTATTCATCCGTGGATGCAAGGGGAGGCGGGCAGCTCTCCGCCCGGGATGGACGAAGACGGCGTCATCGAACCGCTCACGGACGATGATGTGGCCGACGCAGCCCGTGAAGTGACGTCCGACTATGATCCGAGCGAGGAGGGAACCACGTTCGGCTCTCTTACCTCGAGCATCGGCGAACATGTCTGGGAGTACGGGAGGTATGTCGACTGACTTTCTCTTGCTGCTATGGCCCTACGACGTTTGTGCTAAACTAGACCTAGGCGATACCATGCTTACCGATATGGGAGGTACCCTATCCCAAACGATGAAGAGGAATACAAGCGGGAGTCGTTGCGTCACACGATGCTAAAAGAGCTCCTGGGCGGCAAAATGTACCTGGCACCGATCGGAGACAACCCCCAGAAGATCATCGACCTGGGCACCGGATTTGGTGAATGGGCTATCGAAGGTACGTGGCCCAAGGCAGAATCACCGAGCGGAAACTGACTGACTGACTGACTGACCTGTATCAGTTGGTGAAACGTTCCCCAGTGCTAGGGTGACGGGCGTGGATCTCTCGCCCATTCAACCGCACTGGATCCCGCCAAATGTCGACTTTATTGTCGACGACATTGAGGATCAGTGGGTGCACGCCAACGACTTTGACTTTGCCCACTTCCGCTTCGTCAACAGCGTACTCAAGGACAACAATACAACCTTACGCAATGTGCTAGAGTAAGATCTATGCCCGCAGACTGTTCAGGGACGAGATGCTAACGCCACAACTCCAGAAACCTTAAACCAGGCGGCTGGATCGAGATCGAGGATATCCTGCCCCGAGTATCCTCCGATGATAACACAGTTTCGCCCGAACATCCTCTGGCCAAATTCTACGCGATGGTTGGGACTGCGCTGCGAGAAAAATACGGCTTCGACATCTACGTTATGGATAACCTACCCAACCTACTGGAGGAGTTGGGCTTCATCAACGTCCAACGGAAAGTGTTTCACATGCCCTTGGGCGAGTGGGCGCGAGACGCGCACCTGCGGCTCCTCGGGGGTTACTACCGCGAGGTCATGGTCGATTTCGTGGGCGCCATGGCGTCACGGCCGCTCGTCGAAGCCGG